>CM031236.1:590057461-590114961 GCA_018340775.1 Taxus wallichiana var. yunnanensis
TTTGGAATATCGGATAGATCAGCTGGAATTTGTTACGGAAAAGATAGACAAGGTGAAGGAAGAGGCCCCGGATGTGATGCATCAAATGGAGCGAATTGTCCTTAACATGTCTCCGGGGCTGCTCACTCCTTCCTTTACCATGGGGATCACCGATGAAACTATCCGGATCTTCAAAGAGATCGCTTCTCGAGCGGGGCCAAAGGTCACATTTGACACTTTGAATCCCCATCAACAACCTCTTGGCACCATGTAGGGACTTCATGGGTTTCTCATCGAGGCGGGAGAAAGATTATTCTAAACTCCCGGAAAAAGCTCATAAGCGAGCGGGAGACTTGCGAAGCTTGTCGACCCAGCGGCACAAGGATCCATCACGAGATCAATTTGGGCCCATGATTAACAAGTTTTGGAATACCATGCTCGAGTTCCACATATCATCTCTGGCGAAGCACGTGGCTGCGAGCAACCCCTTTCGGCCGCGGGGATGACGATGATGAGTAAATGCTGCTTCTTCTTCTTCTTCTTCTTCTTCTTCCTCTCTCTATTCTCCGACTTTCTTGTTGAAATGTCTAAAGTGTGTTAGGCACAAATGATGACATCATCCATGTTGCATCATGGGATGATGTCATCCATCAAGTTGTCAAAAGCCAACATGACTTTTAGATATTTTGTAAATATCTTTGTAAATATTTGTTGGCTCCTTTTGCTTTTCTTCTCCTCTCTTCTATAAATCTTTGGAATACTTGTTGTATTCGGTGTGAACATTTTTAGATGAAAATATAGAAGTGAGGAGAGAAAGACTTTTGAGCTTTCTTGTATGTAAGAAAAGCGGTAAAACAAATATTAAGACTTTGTGCTCAATAGTTGTGTTATGCATCGACGATCTTTCTTACGTTAGATCTGTATGTGTTTAATCTGTTGGATTCATATCTACTTTTGTCATTTGCTCATCAAGATTGCTTTGTTTATTTATGCAAGTAGGTTTGGCTCACATTTTACTACAAACTAAAAACATAAATCTTCTAACCTTTCGCTTTGGAATTCATTTCTTTTCTCCCTTCGGATCTGTTCTTTCTCTTCTCCCTCTTTCATTCCTTTCTTTTCAGCCTAGAACACTCTACTGGGATGAGATCCCAACCCCGGCGAGAATCTGTGAGACTTGCATAGATTCCTGGCTGGTAGAAAAGCAATAAACCGGTTTCACTTTGCTTTGACTCAAAGAGGGGCTAAGCCCTGTACGCACACCTTGTTGGCTCGCCTCATCCATAGATCTGTCCGGTGTGATTTTCGGACCAATAGTATGCAAGGAAAAAACATAGAGTTTGATGGTTGGATGAACAATTCAAGTTAGGCAAACGGACACATTCCCACTTGGTACTATTGTTTCATTACTTTACTTTGCAAAGAATTACACATTGTAGCCACAAATGGTGGTTCGGTCTCAATATTATAACTCAATGCAAGTTTCTATTTTCGTGCATATATCATTCATGTACTCTCTGAAAGCACTAAGAAAGATCGAAAAATATTGAGAGAGTATCATTTCTATATCGGTGATGATCGGAAACATTCTATAGAATATGCACAAGGGTGTTTCTAGGTGTTTTATGTGAACTTGAATGAGAGGAACATTAGTTTTGATCAACATTATATTTGGTCGGAAAAATGCAAATCAAAATTCAAGAATGCACGGATTTTTATTGGCTAAGCAGGATGCACAAAGAAACAAATGTACAACATATATGGAGTTTTACCGGAAAGGCATGGAAAATGAGAACATGATGGTATAGGAGCATGTGTGAAAAGAGCACTTACAAGAGAAGAGAGTTAAAGTTCAAGGATGGTGCTAAATTTACGATGTAAAAAACATTGTTGATTGGTGTGTCAAGAATATGGGCCATGAATCTCAAGAGAGATCAATGGTTCATAGATATTTTTGGTTGATAGAGGAAAAAAATCTGACAAACTTTGAATATTGTATGATAGTTGTAGGATCAAGTGATATGCACTTATTCCATAGTTCAAATTTCAAATGCTTGGACTATTTATACTAGGTGCATGACATGTTTTTGTATATCATGCATTGATTAAATGAATGTGAGTCACAATAGTGGGTGGATGAATGGACTTGTAGACCTCTAATTCTACTCTAACACACATCAAGTTCCACGAGGCATTACAACTTACGGGGTCTTGAGATCAAATGACAACATCACTCGACTTTGACCAAGTCCCCGATTTAGCGCAACAAGTACATACATATATGTACATACCATGTTTTAGATTTATAAATTATTAAATTTTCAACTCTTAATGTATTTTTAAATTGACTGAATGGTTCTACTTTGTGATACATAGGACAAGTTTTATAGTTATTGTGAGGAAATTTAACGAGAGGAAACAAACTACTTTTTGTCTCGTTGTGTAGATGGGAAAAAATGACTTTAATAGTCATTGATGGTGAATACCTTGAGTATCCCACTAGAGTCAGTGGTAGTCTTTGGAACTTTTCTTCGAAGATATCCGATCAAAAATGAAACATTTGGTTGTTTGAAGACAATGAAGTACATCGGAAGATACTTCACTATTCACATTTGGTCCTTGTAAAAAAATTAAATTGATCAAATATCGAGGTCATTAGGCCATCAAACAAGAATAATGCGTGGAAGGTTCGTGAATCAAATCATGAAACATTTTTTATTCTTTGTCAAGAATAGAGTTGATCCTTACGCTTCATTGGATTGAATTTACAAAGGTATGTACTTCATGAATTTAATTTGAATATTTACTTAAACTATTTTGTTTAAATTTTGTATGATTTAAAATTCTATTGAATTGCTTACTAACATGTTTATGTAGGTTAGTGGTGCCAAAAAAGCTTCCACCTTCACATGGTTAGCATTATCAATAGAGAATTTATTATTCTCGAAGCCAAGTGAAGCTAAGAGAAATCAAATATTAGAAAGGAACAACAAAGCAAAATTCTCATTTCACCACCTATATTGTAAAAATATCTTATTGAAATTCTCATTTCACTACCTATATTATATGGACCACCTATATTATTCAAGTGATTGATAATCGACAACATTACAGTCGAGTCGATCAGTGATTTTGTGCGTTTGTAACTTGATGAGGATAGTGTGAGAACCAAATGGAGATGGAGAAAACCGTGAGAGCCTTTCGTAAGAGGGCCACGACATGGAGGTATCAACTGCGGACGATACGTCTCTAGGTGCCACGAGTCAGAAATCACCCGTCCAAGATATAATGTGTTTTGGCCTAGGGATGTTAAGGGACTACGCTCGAGGCGAGGTATCCCGAAATCATGGGTAGCATAGAGAACCAAAAAAAAGCCTCCACTAGCGTTCACCTAGCCACCCTCACGTGTTTGCGTAGTTGGTTCGGTCCCATGAGCTTTCATTTGTAAACTATAGCATCTCGACACCCATACAATCTGACTCGAGACTATGGTATTTTACATATTTGCAAAAGTAGTAAAGATCAGCAAGAGAAACAAATGGAGATGGAAAAAAAATAATGTGAGAGGCTTTCATATAAGGCCCCAGATGTGGAGGCGTCCGATTCTACGAGGCGTCTCTAGTGCGTGGAATCGAGAAATCACCCCGTTGAAGATGTAGCATATTTTGGCCTTAGGGATCTTAAGGGACTACGACCGAGATGAGGGTAGCTTGAAAGCCACGGGGTAGCGTAGAGAACCAAAAGAAGCCTCCACTAACGTTCACTTGGCCACCCCGACATGTTGGCGTAGTTGGTTCGGTCCCATGAGCTTCTGTACATTGACTTAGACTACGGTATTTTTACGTGTTTCTGCGAATAATAGGACATCGAGAGAACCAAATGGAGATGGATAAAAGCTGCGATAGGATTTTGTAAAGGTCCCCATTTGGTTCTCTCACTATCCTATTATTTGCAAACATGTGAAATGTGCTGATCTGAGTTGGTGTAGGGATCCTGAGAGTTGTAGTTTGCAAACGGTAGGCTTGCTGGGACCAAACCATCTAGGAAAAGCATGTCTGGATGGCCTCATGAATGCTAGTGGAGGATTTTTTTGGTTCCCTATTCTACCCATGCTTTCCAGGATACCTCGTCTCGGGCATAGGCCTTTAATAGCCTTGAGACCAAAATGTGCTATATCTTCAACGAGTGATCCTCCTGGACTCCATGGCACTTAGAGACGTTTTCGGATCAGAGACCTCCATGTGAAGTCCCTCTACGAAATACTATCTTGGTTTTATCCATCTCCATTTGGTTCTCTCTCTGTCCTATTGTTTGCAAACGTGTGGAATAGTGTGTAGTCTGAGTCGGTGTAAGGTTGCTAGATCTTGTATTTTACAAATGGTAGCTTGTGGGGCCCAACTATCTAGGCTGACACATCCAAATGGCTTTTTAGTGAACACTAGTGGAGGATTTTTTTGTTCCCTACGCTACCCGTGCTTTTGGGCTACCTCATCCTAGCGTACTCCTTAAGAGCCTGAGGCCAAAACATGTTATATCTTTGATGGGTGATTTCTCGAACTCGTGGCACCTAAAGATGTATCGTTAGATCTTATACCTCATGTCTGGGGCCCTCTACGCAAATTCTCTCATAGTTTTCTCCATTTCCATTTGGTTCTCTCATTGTTCTATTGTTTGCAAATGCACGAAATACTACAGTCACGAGTCAATGTAGGGCTCCCGGATGTTATAGTTTACAAACAAAGCTCATGGGACCAAACCAACTAGGAGTAAGTGCAAGCAAGTTGGGGAGAAAAGTGGGTCATAAGTGGATGTCATATTGTAAATAACAACATAATATCAACTTGTAGGGATTATTAGCAATACATACACTCAAAATTAGAAAAAATTATATTAATATGAATCGTAGAATCCAGAATCTAGTTTCTAAAATACTAATTTTTTAAAAAAATGGACAAGATTAGCTATATTAAACACTCAAAATTCAATGACTTGGTATTTTTTTTTAAAAATGCCTATAAAATTATAGTCCGTTTGCCCATGATTTGGATGACCAAAAATTGATATATATTTTTCTCCTTTGGTGAGAAGTTAGATGCCACTATCTATCTTGGGATGGATTTTATTTTTTATTTTTTTGAGTAATATTTTATTTTTAATGATTTTTTCCGTGAAAGTGGTATGAAAACATAAAGAAAACAAAGCACTTTCCGTTTGCCCGCCATAACTTCATCAAAAAATATTGAAATCAAATAATTTTTTTTAACATGTATATAATTTCACCACAGTTGGGATGGTATAATTTTTATCACATTCTGATAAGTGAAACAAAATTTGATCTTAAACGTGAGACACTGAAACATTCACGGAAAAAATGTCTTAAAGACCTACTATTAGTAAAAAATTATAAAATGATATTCATCCTATTCTATTCACTTTAAAATCAGTATTTATACAAAGCTAAAAGTCTTCCCTATGCAATGGTACTATTTTATGACATATTTTTACTTTTCGGCATGGTTCAAGTCCGTGGAAGACTAAATTTGATGTTTTGTTGTTTTTAATGTAAAATTCAGGATTTGATGTCCACTTAATTGTCCCCCAACTTGGTGCACTTACCCACTACCTAACACATTAGAGTGGCTAGGTGAATGCTATTGGAGTATTAGTTTTGGTTTTCTATGCTACCCATGCTTTCGGGATACCTTGTCCGAGCATAGTCCTTATGAGCCTTGAGGCCAAAAAATTAAGCGCTATGTCTTCGACGGTGATTTCTGACTCCATAGAACCTAGAGATGTTTCCTTAAATCTGAGACCACCATGTCGAGGCCCTCTACAAAATCCTCTCATGGTTTTCTCCATCTCCATTTGGTTCTCTTGCTGTCCTATTGTTTGCGAAATGAATAAAATACTATAAGTATGAGTCGGTGTACGAATGCCGGACACTATAGTTTGACAAGCGAGAATCTCTTGGGACCGAACCAACTATGCCAACACGTCAGGGTGGCCATGTGAATGCTAGTGGAGGATTTTTTTGGTTCTCTATGCTACTATTCTTCGGGCTACCTCGTTCAGGTGTAGTCCCTTAAGAGCCTTGAGGCCAAAACACACTATATCTTCGACGGGTGATTTCTTGGACTACATGGAACCTAAAGACGATCTCATGAGATCGAGATCTCACATTGGGGCCCTCTATTAAATCCTTTGTGGTTTTCTCCATCTCCATTATGTTATCTCATTTTCCTATTGTTTGCAAACGCATGAAATACTATAGTCACGATTCAATGTACGACTATCGAGACATTATAGTTTTGCAAACGAAGCTCGTGGGTCGAACTAACTACACGAACACGTCGGGGTGGCTAGGTGAATGCTATTGGAGGAATTTTTGGGTTCCCTATGCTACCCATGCTTTGGGCTACCTCGTTTGGGCATAGTCCCTTAAGAGAGCCTGAGCCAAAACACATTATATCTTTGATGGGTGATTTCTGAGACTCATGGCTTTAGAGACATCTCATCAAATTAGAGACCTCCATGTTGAAATCCCTCTATGAAATCCTCTCCCAGTTTTCTCCATCTCCATTCGGTTCTCTCGCTATCCTATTGTTTACAAACACGTGAAATACTATCAAAGTCGGTGTAGGGCTCCCAGAGCGTTGTAGTTTGCAAACAAAGCTCATGGGACCAAACCAACTATGCCCGACACGTCGAGGTGGCGGTGAACGTAGTGGAGGCTTTCTTTTGGTTCCCTATGCTACTTGTGCTTTCAGAATACCTCATCTGGGAATAGTCCCTTAAGAGCCCTTAATGACTAGATTGGATTAAGAATGAATTTGATAGGGGTATGTCTAAGAACACGTGGGATTTATCAATCACCTAATAAATATTTCTTGTTTAGTTACGGATGGGAGTCAGAATTTCCTACGGCTTAGTGGACCTTCCATTCATTGATAATTTATGCTATGATAAACCCATGGATGTTGTCAAAAGCTCCTTTAAAAGGATAGGGGTAGTCATCAAGCCCTGAGTGAAGGGTGTGATGTGACTTCCAAATAACTTGAAATGGTTACACATTTAAAGGTAATAACACGAATTGGACGAGGATTAGACAATCAGAATCATTGAATGTACGAATCAGAATTTCATTGCATCATGCAGGAGACATTCACAAGCATTGCAGTGTGTATATAGAGAGGCATTCTCAAAATATCAACATATGAAAGGCATCAAATTATGATGACAACTCGTGTATTTTAAATGGGGAAAAAACTAAGAAGCATGAAGAATGTAGTAAGTGCATGATAAGAGAGGAACCGATACAAAGAGACCATGAGCAAGAAGAAGCACAAGTAAGGTAAATACACATATACACATTGATAAATTGAATGAATAATTACTCAGTTTAGGTAACTCTTTATATACATACATTATATAAATATTAATTTCCAAATTTTGATGCATATTATACATTGAAAATGCTAAGTACATGTACATCACAAATAAATGAAAAAATAATCCATAATGTCTTAAATATTGCCAAGTGCACATCATAATAGTTTCATGCGAAAATAATCTAAGAAATGTAAGTTCTCATACAAAATTATCAAGTTCCAAATAGCATTTTAATGTGTATAATAAATACAAAAATGCCCCGAATAGGTCATATACCATCAAGTTCAAATGCCATATAGGCGTACATATAATGCCATGCACATAGGCATACAAAAAAATGTCATGTAAGACATATATATTTCCTACTCATCAAAATCTATCCCTCTCTTGGCCTTGCTTGAAGAAGGCCCTCCCTTAGATGAAGATGGAGATCTATGAGATGACTTTGGATCGTCTGAGCCCATGCTACGAGTCCTCTTCCACTGAATACTCACTGTAGATGAACCTGTAAATGCAAACAATATTTTTTTGTCAAAACTTAATTTATATATATTTTCAATATGTATTTAAGACCATGCTAGAATGAAAGTATTTACATAAATGTACACAAACTTACCACAATTTTTGATCATCTTTGAATTTACATCTCACGCTTAGATGAGTCATCTCCTGGAGCTCTGCAGCACAAAACAAAGGTATGAATACGAAGAGATGGAGGAGTCCTTTCCCTCGAAGTCAAAATGGAGGGGGTTGAAGTTCCCTACATACACACATAAGATCAGAAAATTTAACATCAGAATTAGTAAAAATAGAATTAAGTACATGTATGTACATAATGACAATATTTTAACTAATTTTATCAATATAGAACTATTATTTTTACCCCACACACACTGTGAATCAAATGAGCGAGGGCTGCTACTACTGTTGTGAGTAACTTGTGCATAGACACAATGAAAAACACTACTAACATGTAATTTAACATAATATGAATTACACGAGAAATTTAACAAAAATTACGCATTGTTTGAATACCTCACCGAGTTACTTGCCGTGTAGATGAAATTTCGGTGGCAACACCTTTATCTACTTCATCGCATAGATGGCGAGGTGTCTAGTGAAGTCAAAATATTTATCAAACATGTATATCACGTGAGTAAGATGGACATACAAGAGCATACATATAATTGACTTCAAAACTAATATATATATATATATATATACATTGAAATATATACACACACACACACATGTATGTGAAAATTTTACATAATTAACATTCTTAATTACCTCTCGTGAATGTATGTGTATGCATGGTGCTTTCTCCTTCTCGGTTAGGATGAATATGTGCCTCCCGCGCACTATAATATCAATGCATATACATGTACAAATACAATTATTTCAAAAATTTAACATATATAAGTAAATTATGAAATCCAAACTTTTTGTAACATTACATAACAAAACATAACAAATTTACTTACAAAGGTGATGCCAATTAATGTAATCCAAATGTCTCACTCATAAGGACATCTTACATAGTGACATTATCATGTGCACACTAGCACTGAAGGTGCACCAAAATCAGTATGCATGAAATTACTGTCCTCTTTGGGCCCCAAACATATGCTACCACATGACGAGCAAAGATGTGGCCTCCTCATGTTAGTACTCCCTAAGGGAATAATTTTTGTACCTCCCAAGCATCGGCTTAGAAATCTTCCTCGTATGTTGAATAAGGGTCACAAATATTCCCTAAAGCGTATGGAGTGTATCAATCTCTACTTTCTCCTTCATTGCTTGTGGACAATCTCGGGGTTAGGGGGCTTCTGTGCGGGGAGTCTACCTGCTAAATAGGTGCACATTGTGCACTGGTCGATCCTATGCATATCCTTTTCCTCGTGCTGAAATCTTGGAAATCAAAATAATTTGGGATCTCATTGAGGATAAACTCGCAATGATAGACTTTCCTCGAGAAAGTATAGTGGCACCTCGTTATTATTACAAGGTGGAAAATCAAACACCATACACCATTGGTCCCAAAAATAGTTTTAATCAAATTATTATTGCACTAATAGATGGGAAACTCACATTTACATGAAAATTAGTGTAGGGGTCCATGAATAAGGCGCATATGAGGTCTTTTGAAATTTCTTTTTTTCTTTACATCCACATATGACAATTTTTTTGGAATAATAAACCCTCTGACCCTCTTTGTAGAGTTGTCCAATGATCAATTTTCAACATTTCCTCGTCAACTTGAACAATTAATGCCTCAATGTGTTTGGAAGAGAGGCGAAGTGGGGGTTTGTAGATTGTGAATCCCTCATTGTTTTTATTAAATCCTCAATTTCAATATTGTTTTCAACTATGTGGGATGATAAATATTCTTGACTACCCAGGGGATGTTGACCAATTGTGGGAGTATCAAGAGGGATGATAGGAATATCATAGTTTGGTTGTGATTGATTCCTCGACCTCTAATCAAATAATAAAAATATGTATTCAATTCAATTTTAATCTATAATTATCATATTTCAATGAAATTTTGAGAAAATAATTGTGCCTACCTCTTCTCCATGGCACCATTGTCGATTCGATCTTCCCGATGATCCATAAATGATCCTTTGAGCTTGAGATCCAAATTTCCTGAATGAAAAAACGCAAGGGCATGGTTAAGCACCTTGGCTGGCGTTTGAGGAGATAAAATGATAGAGGCTCGGGCCTCTTTTTTTCTTTATAGTAGGCATAACGCATAATGCATTATAATGCATACATTTTATGCAATGCGTATGCGTTATAACACGTACACTTTATGTCTCGATAAATCCCAAACATCAAAATTTAAAAGTGATCATGTTATAATAGAACGCATATGTGTTTTTCTTTTTTGGGTTTTGTTAGTTTTTGGTCCCCCAACTTCATGCACTTACCCCTTTAACCTTTGTACTGAAGGAAAAAAACCTACAAAGTATGTTATATCCCAAACGTAGTCCTAGCCAAAACTACAACTCCCTAAGATCGGAGGAATTTTCTTCACTTTGATATGGGTTGTATATGGGGACCAATGAGCCTCTAAAAGAATAAAATTACAAAGATATCCTACCTTAGGCACATAGATGCGAGTTATGAAAATGTAGAATACCATCTCACGTTAGAAGATGCATCCTACATACTTTCCCTCTAAAGAACCTTAAAACTCAAACATATCTTTAGTACCATCATAAAATATGTCCCCAATAAGTAATCAAGTATCCTAACATGAAGATCTAATTATGCAGTCATAACTATAACCATATGTCATCATCTACTAAATGAATATTTGATGACATTTCACTTCCACTTTATGTATTGAATATCCATTTCATACTTGCACAAGAACTCCATCAAATTCCATTCATGGGAATTAAGGTTTGGTTGTGAAAATATGAGTTGTAAGCACCGATGATCAGTCCTCAAGGAAAATGGCCTACCAAGAAGAAAGTTACTCTAATGAACTAGTGCGTGAATCATTGTTCAAGATCCGGAACATGGATAGGGTAGTTAATAACATATTCTTTAAGGTTATGTGACTATAATGAAATGATACAAAAAAACGCATGAGTACTACGGAGAGTCCCTCTAAGGAAGAATTGGCAAAAACTAAAAGATCTCTAGTCAACTCAAGAAACTCTAACATAGGTACGATTATTAATCACTCCTTGAGTAATTGAAAAAAATTTCTCACGTTTTTCGACCACACAAATTTCTTCCTTTGCACTAAAGAGAAATGATAGGATGAGTAATCCTAGAGATGTCTTGTATGAACTTGTGGTAAAATCTGTTAATCCCATGAAACTTATAGCCTATGTCACTTAAGTACGTATCATCACCGAGAATGGATCAAATATTTAAGGGATCTACCAAGATACCCTCACAAGAAATTATGTGTCCAAAGTACTAAATCTCAAATTGAAATAAATTACACTTCTCTAGGTTCCCAAAAATTAACTTCTCTGTCAAAACCTTTAACACTTGTCTCGGATGTTCCTCATGTTCCTCCTCCGAACAAGAGTAAATAAATATGTCATCAAGATTCACTAAGACAAAGTGGTCCAATAAATTCCTAAAACCCCTTCATGAGGCTCTTCTAACTATCGAAGCATTAGTCAAACCAAAGCAGAGCTACAACTAACACATAGTTACCATACCAAATACGGAAAGATATTTTTGAATTTTTCATTTAATGTGCAATATGGTGGTATTCTTACTTAATATCAATAGACTGGAGAATCCTTGAAAGGAGATAATGGTTCTTCACCATTACCTTATGAATTTTTCTGAAATTAACATTAAAACATGGAAGGGACCCATCTTTCTTCTTCACAAAAATAATTGGTACCCCTCAGGAGACCTTTTCATGCAGTCTCTGCTTCCACTTCTGAATGGACCTTTTGTGGACTAAGATGGGGCATCCAACAGGTGAGATTGCACAACATGGAGATTTTCCCAAAGTGTGGGACTTTGTAATATGATAACTATCTTAGAAAGGTAAGTTACTTTTCCTAAATCTAAAAACCTGGGCCCAATTGTGGAGAAACTAATCTTAATCCTACCTAATGCTTTTTAAGGAGACATTCATAAGAGGGTAATGCATGAAAAGTAAACCTATTCTAAGCTTTCTGATGCACAAATAATGAATATTGGATAATCTACCTTATATGAGAATGAAAACAAACAAGATTGAAGAGGATGAATAAACACCTAACGAAGCGACAAAAACTATTGGTTTTCAAATTCATTCACCAATTAACACAATCCATTTATACATGAATAACAACATAACCATGCACTAACCTAAGTTGTAATGAGATATGGCAAGATATAGATACAATAACACAAATGAGGGTTTAGAATAATCCACAAATTTGTTCTATTTCTTCACAAGTTGATATAGTGCATTATAAGGGACAAAATGCATAAAATTACATTATAATTTCAATGGGAGGCTTTAGCACTCCACAGCATATTCTCCTGACAAGAAAGTAATGGAGGATCAGGAAAAATTACAACCTCTTGCAATGAGACCCTTCTTACAATTTATAGTAGCAATTTTTTGGAGAGGAGAGAGGAAGAAATCCTTAAAATTGCCTCCAAAACCATAAACATTCATTGTTTACTATATAATGAGTTCTTAAATATATGCAAAATATTTTCTTCATTATTGTTTCCATGGTATTACCTTGTGCATGAAGGAACTATTTCAAAATCTCTGTATGGTTCTAGCCATCAGCTCCTAAAAATCCATCATGAATTTTCTCCCACCTACTTCATTAATTACTTCACCTACTTCTCACTTATCACCATTTTTGTAGGTCCGAAAACCCCAAAATACAAAATTTAATATTTCCATATCAAGAGCCCAAATTAATTTATATTCACTCATAAATTTACTAAAAATGGTGAAGTATCAAGAAGATATCTTCATTTTGCACTCTAATTGCTTAACTAGGTTTTACCTTCCCCCCTACTAAAAAATTGATTTGGCCATGACCATTGGGTTCTCCTCAAAATCATGGAGGCCATTTCAATGACCTACTTCTTTCATCAAATTTGGCTAAAATTACCGTCAAGATATGAAGATCCTGCCCAATCTAGCTATGGTTTGGGTCTTCATCCACCATCCCGACTAGCTTACTCAACAATGAGCTCCTTTATTTAATACATCTCAGTTTGATTACAGTCACCTTAGTTTGACATGTTAAATTGGTTTTAAATTAAGGTCGAGG
This sequence comes from Taxus wallichiana var. yunnanensis, assembly GCA_018340775.1. NCBI lineage: Eukaryota > Viridiplantae > Streptophyta > Pinopsida > Cupressales > Taxaceae > Taxus > Taxus wallichiana. The sequence goes on from CM031236.1 coordinate 590,070,598, forward strand.
CCTACCTACGATGCGACTCGACATGCTTTTATAAAAATTGGGCAAGAGTTTGAATTGCTTCAGTTTATGGGCCTCAATTCAAACATCACTAGTCTCAAAAAAATTGAAGTTGACTTTCTCAAATATCCAAAACACAAACTCATCGAAAGCCTAAATGACTCGACCCTCGAATCCCAAACTCTCCCAACTTTAAATCCATCCTTACTCGCCATGTCACCCTCTCTTTGTTCTAAATCTTTTTGACTTCAGACGTTTCACTCCCACCTTTCTTAATTCTCAAGCCCAAATGCCTAAATGCCTTGTCCAAGGTCTTTAAAATGTAAAATCCCCAAGTTTAAAACTTTGAACTTCGGAACTCCACTTATCGTTTTATCTTGACCACTCAAGCTTTCTTTAACTCATCCGAGTTTGAACAAGCCCCGAGTCACTCCTTTGTGTAGAGTGAGCCATCTTCCATCATCGACCTCAAACCAACTATGTTTCCATGAGCTTGATCTTTCACGCATGTGGCCAACATGGCTCTCAAAGCTTGTGGAATTCATTTTACTCGCGACCTCCATCCTCACTCATCAACTCAACCCATGTCTCCCCAATTTTTGTTCACATCTTGCCAAAACCCATAGCTCATGGAATTAGAGAAGCTCTTCAAAGCTTACATTGACTCTGCCTGATCATTCCCCCAGCTATAATTTTTTTCTTGCCTCACCCAGACTTCTCATTGGTACCCATGCTTGTGACTCGACCTCGAGATCACTAAAACCATCAAATGGTCCCTTTCGCTTCATCACCTTTCTCTACGTGACTTGCTCTCATGCAAAACAAAGCCGAGATCATTCTCTCACTCCAAATCAACTCGTGCTAGAATACTTCATGACTTGAATCTAGGAATTGAATCTCTTGTCCCATCGATGCACCATGGACTAAACTTGGGGATCTCGGTCTTTACTCACCATGAAACTCAAGGCTCATTACGCCCTTATTCATATAGGCCTCGACACATTTTGAGGAAGTCGTGTCCTTTCCCAAGCTCGGCCGACTTGGATCATTCCATCATTATGCATCCAACTTGGCTCATCATGAGCTACTCATCGAAGTCATTTTTATCTTGCATCCCCAAATGAAACCTTCCATCTTGTTGAACAACTCAACGAGCTATTTTTAGCTCGGTGGGCTTCTAAGGCCCAAATGAAGATTTTCAACTCCGAGAACCTCTATCTTTTGGAAATTTTCAAGTGTTTTCATGTCATAGAAATGATGTACAATGAATTCAATGGGTTTTAGGGCTCAACACGATTTTTTTCCATTTTTCTCATTTTGAGGTTGGATGTGGGCCCTCTCGGTAGTCCCTCAACATTTCAACATTTTCAAGTTTTTATCTTAAAGGTCAAAATGCCTAAAGTAGAAAAAAGCATTCCTCAATATGATTTTTTCCTTTGAATTCCTAGATGTGTCTCCTAAGGATTGGGATACGCTCTCAACCCATTTTTTCCTATGGGGCCTGTTTAGGTGCTTAGGTCCTATTAGGTCCTATTGTCCAATTTGGCCTAAGGGGAAAAATTGGATAACAATTTCTTGAGTACGAGGGAACATTTTCCTACTAGATGCTCTATACCAATAGTCTCAGACATATCCATTGGGATCAAGTCACAAACATTACTTAATGGATCACTGTACCATGTTGAATTTGTTCCCAAAGCGCTTACGAACTTGCAAAACATAGAACTTTGTCCCATGCTTGCACTCTCAATTCTCATAAGAAAATATTAAAGATAATATTTGTGAGAGTAGAAAATTGTCTTGACTTGGGATCTTCACCTTCTCCTCTCTGTAACTCTTTGATAGAGACTGAAATGGACTGTCCCGAAACAATTCATCCAAGTATGAAGCTACACAACTTATGATTGCTTTGGCATGTATATCATGTTGTAGAGTTTAAATAAGACATACCTCCAAGAAAGATTTTCTACATCATGGACCTCTATGAAATATTGATTTTTCTCTTTCGTTCTAAAAGTTCTTCTTGTGACATGCTATTGAGGCATAACTACTTGTATGTGCTCCTCCTTATCTTTACTTGTAATAAACCTAAAAAACCCAGCAAAGGAAATTTGAGGTTGATCTTTGATGCACCAGATGTGCCAAAATTAGCAGGAACTTGACAAGGTCATAACTTGAGCTCCAAGTGTCCATTTGAGTCCGTTTTTTTTGAAACCATGTGTTTCAATGAGAAAAACATAGTGCAACCAAACCCTACTAGTTGGGGCAAGTTTTCAACATGTTTTCGGGCCCTAAATCCGCCATCTTGAGGCCGAAAATTAGGATTTAAGTTATAGTTTGGTTTTTTCCTATTTTTGGGCATTAGTTAATTTTAGTCTAATAATTGCATTATGAGTTAGAAAGTTGGAAATTCCTCTAATTTAGGGATGTAGAAGATGCGTGGCAATTTCTGTGCCCGTATGAATAAGCATGCGAACTTACTAAGAATAGCAGGTTCTAGTAAACTGCTAAAAATAGTAATTTTCGCCACCTAGAGTAGATTTAGTCAGAGTTAGTTAGAGTTTACTTGGAACTCGAGTTGGGAGTTGTTTTCCTATTTAGGAAACATTGTAATTCATTATTCGATAACGAAGAAGGAGATCTATTTTCTTTGGAGTTCATATTATTTGCAATAAATCAAGTTGGTTAGAATTTGGCTACATTATTCGCATCGTAGTTTCGAGTCTTTTATAAAATGGTAGGAAGAGGAAGAGGAAGAGGAGGCGGTATTACCCAGATGAATAGAAATATGCAAGATCTACAGAGGCAAGTTTCTGCGCTTGCTGCAATGATAACCCAAAGAGGAAATCAAGGTGGAGATGACACAGATGAAGAAGAAGTTTGTGAAGAGAAGGAAACGCAAGCACCACCATTAGATTTTGAAGAAAGGATGCTTCGCGCATTAGAAGGGAAGAATGATGGGATAAGAGGTGATGTTTTAAAGTATGGTGGTAGTCTAAAACCAGAGGAGCTAATAGACTGGTTGACTAGCATGGGGAAATTTTTTGAGTGGAAGGCTATGTCAGAAGAAAAGAAGGTAAAATTTGCATGCACGAAATTGAAAGGTCATGCTATGTTATGGTGGGATCACCTATAGAAAGAGAGGTCAAGAAAGGGAAAGAAAATAAAGGGGAAAGAAAAGATTTAGGACGTGGAGTAAGATGGAGAAGAAGTGAAGGATAAATTTCTCCCATGGATTATGCACAAACCCTTTACAAGAGGTTTCAGAATCTCAGACAGAACCTACAAATAGTGCAAGAATACACAGATGCAGTTCTACAAGTTGTCCATTCGTGTAGAGCATGAAGAATCGAGGAACAAATGGCTGCGAAGTATGTAAATGGATTAAAATTTTCTATTCAAGATGAGATAAGTATGCATAGGATTAAGAGCATGGAGGATGCCTATCAATTAGCCTTAAAGGCTGAGGAAAAACAAAATCGTCAAAGTTTTAGGAGATCACCTGAAATGAATAGGGGGCCTCATCTTCATTTCGAGACGAGCTGGTTTCAACCAAGGTAGGGGAGAATCATCTCGTGGATTGGACAAGCAAGAAGATATGAGACAAGATTTCCAAAATCAACAAAGAGGTAGAGGATTTTCTAGGGGCAGAGGATACGCTTGGTGATAGAGGATGGGAGGCTCCACAAAGACCATTTGTTTGTTACAGATGTGGTGAAGAGGGGCATCGGGCTTTTGAATTCTCGCATTCTTATTCACATGACAAGAGACAAGGAGATGCACCAAGAGTAAATCTTGTTGAAGCTGAACAAGTAGAAGATGAACAGACCTAGAAATTCCACCAGATGTTGGAGAAAATTTGATGATCAAGAGGACGATGATTGCTCCAAGAAAGGATATCAAGGGGGATGCATGGCTGCATACAAATATTTTCAAAACAAGATGCACTTTTGGAGGAAAGGTATGTAATGTTATTATTGATGGTGGTAGTTGTGAGAACATGGTTTCAAATGAGATGGTTGAGAAATTGGGTCTGCATTGTGAGAAGAATCCTAACCCTTACCGTATTGCATGGTTTAAAAAGGGTAATGAAGTTATTGTTGATAAGAGATGTTTAATAAGTTTTTCTATTGGGAAAAGTTACAAGGATGAGATTTGGTGTGATGTTATTCCTATGGATGCATGTCATATGCTGCTAGGAAGACCATGGAAATTTGATAGGAAAGTTATTCATGATGGGGGGAAGAATACTTATACTTTCTGGAAGGATGGCACAAAAATAGTTTTACTACCTCTCAAGGAAGAGGGGAAGGCTGAAAATATGCTTTCTGCAAAGGAATTTGTGAAGGAGGCAAAGGAACTGGTTTTGTTATGCACTAGTCGCCAACAAGGATGAACCTGCAAGTGCACAAATACCAGTAGAAACAACAAAATTAATAAAAGAATTTTTGATGTTATCCCTGATGAGCTATCGGATGATTACCACCAAAAGAGATATTCAACACCATATTGATTTGATTTGTCTTCACTCAAATCAAGCGGCTTATAGGATGAGCCCGACATTGCATGTTGAGTTGAATAGGCAAGTGCAAAGCTCATGTGAAAGGGTGTCGTGAGGAGAGCATGAGTATGTGTGCAACACCCAACTTTATTAACACCAAAGAAGGATGGAACATGGAGAATGTGCACAGATAGTAGAAATCAATAAAATTATAATCAAGTATAGGTTCCCAATACCTCACCTTGATGATATGATGGATGTGCTTGTTAGATCTAGGTATTTCACCAAGATTGATTTTCAAAGTGGTTACCATCAGATTCAGATCAAAGAAGGAGATGAGTGGAAAATAGCATTCAAGATAGGAAATGGATTATATGAATGGTTGGTGATGCCATTCGGGTTATCCAATGCACCTAGTACTTTTATGAGACTGATGAACACCATGTTGCGGGAGTATAATGGTAAGTTTGTTGTAGTTTATTTTGATGATATCTTGATCTTTAGTAAAACTAAGGAAGAACATTTGAGGCATCTAAGGGTGATGTTCGAAGTGTTAAGGAAAGAGAAACTCTATGCAAATATGAAGAAGTGAACATTTATGCAAGAGAGTTTGGTATTCTTGGGCTTTATTATTTCAGAAGAGATGGGGTACAAATGGACTCGAAAAGATAAAGGCAATTATCGAATGGCCTACTCCATGGAGTATAATAGAGGTAAGAAGCTTTCATGGTCTAAAGACATTTTACTGTAAAGTTTATTAAAATTTTCGAGTAGTATTATAAAGCACCTATAATAGATTGCACAAAAGGAAGGGAGTTTTTGTGGACGAAAGCAGTGAGGATAGTTTTCGGTTCTTGAAGAAGAAGGTGACAGAGGCACCTATTTTGGCACTACCAATTTTTGATAAATTGTTTGAGGTTGATTGTGACGCCTTCGCATGTGGGTATTGGTGATGTTCTAAGTCAAGGTGGAAAGCTAGTAGCTTTCTTTAGTGAGAAACCGAATGAGGTGAGAAAGAACTACTCTACTTATGATGTGGAATTTTATGCAATTGACAAGCATTAAGCATTGAGGCATTACTTAGTGCCTAAGGAGTTTGTGTTATTTACCAACCACATAGCCCTGAAGTATGTGAATACACAAAAGAAGTTGAATAGTAGGCATGCAAAGTGGGTATCATTTTTGCAGGGTTATACTTTTTCTCTAAAACATAAATTAGAAAACAGAATCAAGTTGCAGATGCATTGAGTAGGCGTGTGACTTTGTTTACCACTATGGAAAATGAGGTGGTGGGTTTTGAAGCAATAAAGGGTTTGTATTCTTCTTGATATTGATTTCAAGGATATTGTTGAAAGGTTAACTTGTCCATTGTCAGACAATGCAGGAGATGTTCTGGATGAATACATTTTACAAGATGGCTATCTATTCAAGGGACGCCAACTATGTATTCCAGTTGGGTCTATGAGAGAGAACATAGTAAAAGAGTTGCATAGTGGAGGATTGGCTGGGAATTTTGGTAAAGATAAGACGATAGCCTTGGTAGCAGAGAAATACTATTGGCCAAAGCTGAAAAGAGATGTGGTAAGATATGTGGAGAGGTGTCAAATTTTTCAAGTCTCGAAAGGCCATGCACAGAATACAGGGTTGTATATGCCATTGCTTGTTCCTAAAGGGTCATGGATAGATCTGAGTATGGATTTTGTTTTGGGATTACCAAAAACACAACGAGGTAATGACTCAATTTTTGTGGTTGTTGATAGATTTTCTAAGATGGTTCATTTTATTGCCTGCAAGAAAACAAGTGATGCGATAGGCATAGCATATTTGTTTTTTAGAGAAGTTGTTCGTTTACATGGTGTTCCAAAAACCATTACTTTAGATAGGGACACAAGGTTCTTAAGTCACTTATGCGGACTTTATGGAAGAAATTGGGAACTCAATTATAGTTCAGCAGTGCCTATCATCCTCAAACTGATGGGCAAATAGAAGTGGTAAATCGAGTTTGGGAAACCTGTTAAGGTGCATCATTGGGGAAAAGCCAAAACAATGGGACTTAACATTACCACAAGCTGAGTTTGCATATAATAGTTCCATAAATAGATCCACAAGAAAGTATCCATTTTCAATTGTGTATGGGAGTAATCCAAATGGGGTGTTAGATTTGGTACAACTACCAGTTGATGGTAGAGTTAGTGATGATGCAGAAGCATTTACCGAACATATACAACAATCAAGGAAGAAGTGCGGAAGAAGCTACAGAATAGTAATGATAAGTATAAGGAAATAGTAGATGTGCACAGAAGGAGAAAGGTATTTACAGTTGGTGAGTTAGTTATGGTATATCTACGGAAGGAAAGGTTTCCAAGAGGAACCTATAACAAGCTGAAGTATAAGAAGATTCATCCCTGCAAAATCATGAAAAAAATAAACGATAATGCTTATGAGGTAGAATTGCAGAGAATTTTGATATTTCTCCGTGTTTAATGTTTCAGATTTGTATTCTTTTCATGGTGATGGTGCGGGAAGGGGATGTTTTTGATGAAGTAGTAGATTAAAGGGAGCAAGTTCTGTGAAGAAGAAAGAAGAAGTGGATAAGATTCTAGATAAGAAAACAATGGACACGTGACATGGGAAATACAAAAAATATTTGGTACATTGGAAAGGATTGGAATAAGAGGACAATACTTGGGTCATAGAGTGGGAGATTCAAATTTTGGATGCGAGATAAATGGAAGCAGTTTGAAGAAGACAACTTGCAGGAGCTGCGTTTTTTTCAAGCAGGGGAGAATGATGCGCCAAAATTAGCAAGAACTTGACAAGGTCATAACTTGAGCTCCGAGTGTCCTGTTTGAGTCCTTTTTTTTTAAAACCACGTGTTTCGATGAGATGAACGCGGAAACCAGCCCTATCGGTTGGGGCAAGTTTTGACATGTTTTTTAGGAACCTAAATCCGCCATCTTGAGGCCGAAAATTAGGATTTAAGTTATAGTTTGGTTTTCCTTTCCTACGTTTGGGCATTAGTTAATTTTAGTCTAATAATTTCATTATGAGTTAGAAAGTTGGCAATTCCTCTAATTTAGGGATGTAGAAGATATGCGTGGCAATTTCTGTGCCCGTATGAATAAGCATGCGAACTTACTAAGAATAGCAGGTTCTAGTAAACTGCTAAAAATAGTAATTTTCGCCACCTAGAGTAAATTTAGTCAGAGTTAGTTAGAGTTTACTTGGAAACTCGAGTTGGGAGTTGTTTTCCTATTTAGGAAACATTGTAATTCATTATTCGATAACAAAGAAGGAGATCTATTTTCTTTGGAGTTCATATTATTTGCAATAAATCAAGTTGGTTAGAATTTGGCTACATTAATCTTCCGCTTTCACTACAAGATAATGGGTGCTTTATCCACAAATTTTCCACAAGTTCATTGTGGATAACTTATTCAAAATTGTGAATCCAATTTTGTGGACTCCACCCACAATAAAATTGTGAAAACATAAATTTGTTGAATTTTTCACAATTTTAAAATTGTAGAATTGTTCAGAATGTGTGTGTGTATTGTTTACAAATGTTATATGTTTCATAAATTTGAAATTGTAAAACCTTTCACAATATAAAAACATGTGAATATTTATACAATTGCTAACAATTCTAAATTTCTCACTTAATAATACTTTTTTGCATATTTGAAATTATGGAAAATTTATTAATTAAAAATTTAAAATAAATTTTATAACTATTTTAAATGTATAATTTTTAAAACTTAATATTCATATTATTAAATTATTTTAATATATTTTCAAAAAAATTCAAAAAATTCACATATAATTTATTTATTTTCATAAAAATAATAACAAAATTATATTGTAAAATGAAAATGAATCTAAAAATAATATTAGTAAAACTAAGTAATAAATAAACTAAAACTAATATAATATTTGTTTAAAAAATACATAAATAATAATTAAAATAAAATTGAGTATGAAAAGGTACAAAATATTGAATGATCTTGAGTTCATGTTGCCCATTATTTTTAATTACACGTTACCAACATAATGTGTGATCTCGAAATTCAATATTTAATGGTTATTGAAGATGTTAAGGAATCATAAGATAATGTAATCAAAATTGCTTGATCTTGCTCTTATTTCGATAGTCCTAGAAATAAAATATTTCCATCCACAAATTAAAACCACATGTTTCCATAATTGCGTGCCAAAATAATACCATAATGTGCTTTACAAGAAAACCATGCATAAACATCAAAGAATATGTCATTAAACATATGATTTTTTTGTCATGAATTTAAATACAATTCATCCCCTCTTAAAATACGATCTTCATGAGCTTCTTCATTATTTATCTGCAATGACGCCTCAACTTTAATCTGTACAAAATACAAACACAACATTATTTTAAATCAATTTGAAATGTATTACAAAACTGTACATCATGATAGATGTGGAATAATTTAATACATCATGTAGTAAAAGTTCCAGAAATGAATAAAAACATTAAAGACATATTACCAATACAAATAGAATCACTCCATGAACGTATTGTCCACATAACTAATTGTTTCTAATGTAGCAATAATCTGATCACTTGCGTAGAGTGCTTATGGAAAACACATTAATTTGATAGTCACCTACACAGAGTGTCAGGAGAATTATTTTTGAATAAAAATCAGGGAATGATATTATCTAACCAACTGTAATAAAGAATGTTTCCTCTTTTTATTCCAAAACGAGCTAATATTATAATCACTTAAGATTTAACATAGACCATTTTTGTTTTCTGTGTCTCGAATATAATTATTTTTCATCCCTCCCCAAGTCAAAATAATCAATTAAATTAGATACATATTCAGTTATATGCATGCATTAATGCAGCGAGATTCAATTAGATTACTGTTGAAAAATCAATTGCATGCTTTAATTTAGCAAACATAAGAGCTTGAATGTAAAACAATAATTCATATTACAAACAAATCTTTATTTTAAATTTTTGAAAGATTTTCATTTATTACTATGATATAATTTGTCTTCATTTAGTTACGGATTATACTTTAGGTTTACATAAGCATTAAAATATTACCTATGTACTTTTAAATTTAATATTAAATATCTTTAAAAGTTTTACCTCTCACAAATATATTTACGCCGGAGGCGTGGCTACTGTGGACTTGATCTCCAATGACTACGGCCTCCAGCTTGACCAGCTTAACGTGCTTGCCACTCACCTGTTTCCTCCAGCTTAAGGTGCTTGTCATCATTTTTGTTTCCTCCTGTCTCTTCCTGCATGCGTGTCCTGCCCTACTGTAACGGTGCCTGATGTTCTTCTTGCTCTGCTGTCCTCGGCTCGCATAGCTCAGGTGACATATCCGCTGCAGATGGAAATGGCACTGCTACTTACCTTCCTGTCAATTCTTCTCCATGTATTTGGAATTAGTTTCTCCCCACATATGCTTTGATGGATGTCCATACCCTGTTCCAAAGCTCCCATTTTGGCACAGGCTGGGAGTATGTTGGCAAATGTAAACTGATCGGGTTGAAGACCTATTTGTTGCATATGGTGAAACAGTGTGACTGCCTTGTGAGGATAACCATGTCTTCTGTATGCTGCAATAATTGTATTCCATGAGAAACTGTCTGATAACAGTGTGACATGTATGCAAAATGTGGAAGCATAGACAAGGCACGTGAACTGTTTGATAAAATGCCTCAAAGAAATGTGGGCTCCTGGAATGCCATGATTGCAGGATATGCACAATATGAATTTGTTGAAAATGCACGTGAACTGTTTGATAGAATGCCTCGAAGAGATGTGATCTCAAGGAGTGCCATGATTGCAGGATATGCACAAAATGGATTTGTTGAAAAAGCCCATGAACTGTCCCCGTATGCAGCTTGGGATAGGGTGTGCACATCCATAAGAGCATAATGCAAAATGTGGAAGAATACACAAGGCACGTGAACTGTTTGACAAAATTCCTAAAAAAAAGTGATTTCATGGAATGCGATGATTGCAGGATATGCACAAAACGGTGTTCTTGATGACGCTTTAAGGCTTTTCAAAGAAATGCCTCAACTAGATGTCATCTCGTGGAGTGCCATGGTTGCAAGATATGCACAAAATGGGTTCTTTGAGAAGGCCTTGGAGGTATTTAAGAAAATGTAGTTGGCAGGTGTAAAACCGAACTCCACAACCTTTGCCATCATCCCCCCAGCATGTGCCAACACAGGAGCTTTATACCAGGGTGCGGGCATCCATCAGAGCATAATTGAAAGTGGATTTTTATCAGATGTCATAGCTGTGAATGCCTTCATAGACATGTATGCACAATGTGGAAGCATACAGAGGGCACACAAACTAGTTCAAAAAATACCTCAAAGAAATGTGGTCTAATGAAATTCAATGATAGCAGGATATCCACAAAATGGTGGTCTTAATGAGGCTTTCAGAATTTTCAAAGAAATGCCTCAACCTGATGTCATCTCATGGAATCCCATGTTTGAGGGCTCTGTTGGAAGCGGAGCTTACTGCAGATAAGATCCACGTTGTTGAGCTTGTGGGTTCTGGTTCGCGAGTCCCTTCAATAATGAAAATATTAACAGAGCTCTTTGGCAAGGAACCGAGGGAGACCATGAATGCTAGCGAGTGCGTTGCTCGAGGGTGTGCTCTACAGTGTGCTATTCTTAGTCCAACATTCAAAGTGCGCGATTTCAAGGTAAGAACTAATTCCCTTCTATCTTATTTTGGCTTTGTTTCCTGAAAAATGATTCTGCCTTTGTGAAATTTATCAGTAGCGTCTCAAGAGTATTCATATTGATCACTTAAAACTATGTTCTGTGGAACACATTCATATGCCTCAATTAGGTTCATTGTTCATTCGTGCAAATCATAAATAAGTAAATGTAATTGTTTGGCTTGGTATCCCAAAGAATTTGGTTTTCAATTCTGTACGTTTTGATTTTATTTAGTGTGCCTACCATGGTCTGGCAAAAATCAGATTGGAATGTTGGGTTTTAATTTTATTTGAACTTTTGTTGTCCTTAAGTTTACATCTTTAAGATGATCCCTGTGTTCCTTCAGTGAATTTTGGTTGGATAGATTTGGGTCGCACTCAATCATCTAAGTGGCTACCCGTCTTTCTCTAGAACATCTACTTGCTTTTAATCTTATCCTGATCTCTGACTTTTTGTTTGCAATGTAGTGTGAGCGGAGTGGCCCTCAATTCTAAATTGCCAACTTTGTTAAATTTAATACAGGAAATTATATGCATATGGTAATGCCCAGATACCTTTAGTCTACATCCTTAAGGCGATTTGTGTCTTCCTTGAGTGAATTATGGTTGGATAGATGTGGTTTGTTTATTCATGCGATTGGATACCTTGGTCTTTCTAGAGCATGTCCTTGATTTTAGTCATATACCGAGCTTTCCTATTTTCTCGTAGCAATGTTGTGTCAGTGGACAATGTTCAGATGTCATAATATCAACAAAAGTCTTATTGAGCTGCATAATGCTACCATCTCAATGATATTGAATCAAAAGGGAACTCTGATTTAGTAGACTGAAAAATTTTCCCGCCTTGTTCAAAGCATTTACAACTTACAGCTTACTCTAAATACAAATTCTGTTTGTTTAGCAAGAATTGTAAAGCATCCAGTTCATCTTCACTGGAAGAATATTTTCTCATGTCTGTAGTGTCATTTTAGGAACAACTGAAACAATGTTATTGCATGCTAATTGGAATGTCCATTTTTTATTGTGGTTGTACTTTCAGATACAAGAACGTTTCCCTTTCTCCATTGCATTGCCAACATAGTGCCAAGTACAAAGGCTATAACAATTTTCAGGTCAGGGACCTTTACACTTGATGTTTTATATGTTGATCCATCTCAAGTTCAGTGCCTCAAAGGATTAGCTCATACACGGTATGATTTCCAATATCAACTAATACAATGCAATCATTGTCAATACAGAGTTCTATCTTGTAAAAATTTTAGTTACTTGCATAGACTGATAAATAAAAGAATTAGTTTGTGATGTTGATGTACTGTTGGAAAATGCTACTTTGTCTTGTTACTTTGGGTGTTTGTTGGTGGCTGGAGCTACTAAAGAAAAGAAGTTACGAGTTTTTCATATGTTGTGGGCTCAATATTTGATTCACCCTTGGCTCATCGGCTATTGTGTGATCTCTTGGATGACTTGCTCTTTGTTGATCGATATAGGATCCCACTCGGTTGGAACGTGGAATGGGTTGTTCTTAGGCTCATAAGTTGTCTTGATAATACATTTAGAGAGAGAAAGTAGTTCTAAGTATTTTACAAAAAACAAACAAAATAACAACCTGAAACCATAAACAATATTTTGAAAAATGGTTTAACCATAACCGGATGACCTAATAACTAGTGGCCAAACCATGCACAATGTGTAAGACTGAATGAACCCTTCTTCAGATTTCTTCAGGAGTTTTCCCACAGAGAAAATCATAAAACCCAATTACAAGGAAGGAAAAGCCAGTACAACCAAACCCTAGCCACAACTGAAACATATAATTCAAGTTTCTAGTTTTCAGTAATAAGGTAAAATAGACTTCCTGTTTATAAGAAGTAAAAGTAAGATATTAATAGTTTAATTAAGGTAATAATAAATGTCAGCATGTTGTGCTAATACATCTAAATTTCACAGAATCCAATTTGGTAACAGCTCAAGGAAAAAAATCATAGGCTTTGTCTTTTCTTGAGAAAGACAAATAAGATGTTTGATAATTTTGATTAAGGTCTCCATAGTTCATACTCTAATGTGATTTTTTCCCCCATGTTTCAGGAAAGTGTGCCTTTAAATGAAGGGAATGTTCTCAGTGCGGAGGTCAATGGGCCCGTACCAAAATGGATTTCCCTCGTTCACGAGACACTGAATAACAATAGAAGCCAATGCAGTAGTCTATCACCTAACTTGCATGGGTCAACAAATGCACCCTTGTTGAGCATCTCTCCTTGGGAGGACTAATTGACAGAGTAGACTCCAGTGGTTCTTTTAGATCAATATCAAAGGATGAAAGTGGTTTGAGTGGGGCCAATTCACCCCTTAGTGTTTTCTATTCTCCAATGTCGTCCATTCCCTCATCAAATAGATACTGACTCAATGTTGTTGCTTTACACGCTGATATATGCATGTCTATTCAATTGCTTCAATTTCTTTTCATTGTATCTTGTTTTATTGAAATCCATTAATTTTATTAATAGATGTATATTTTTGAATCAGAAACCCAAGGACATGTCTGCTATTTACTTACAATGATTTACCAAAATCCCTGTACAGAGAAGCATTACAAAGTGATTTATAAAAATGTCCTTTATATTGCATAACATTCTTGGAAGGATTTCCTATTGGCATGATCTACCAAAAGAAATTTATCAACATTTTCTTGTAGTCAAAATATTGAATAATTAGGGGTATTGTGCTATGTGCATGGTCACAAGGTTCCATTTCCATCAGCATGTTATTTCATCAGACAAGCTTCTGCTTTGTCTACACTCATTTGACATCAAGAGAGAAGGGAGCTGATGGGTTGCGGAGGAATTTTGATGTCACAGAGATCATAAAGAAGACACGATTTCCACAAATTGATAGACATTTGGAGATTTTTTTTAGTTGGATAAATGTTCTGATCCATCCCAAAGATTCTTGCATTCCCATTGGTATTAGGTGCATTAATAATGGACTGTCTTTGGCTTAGTGTCGGGACTGAGGGGTATCCATTCTGTCAAATTCACTTGGGACTCAAACTAAGCCTCGTCCCTTTATGGAATCTCCTGGGATTTGTACCTTGGGAGTTTTTCCTTTCTATGTCAACCTGTAATAATATATCAGTGTGCATAACTGTAAGGAGGAACACACAGGTAATGGGCTTTCTATGGCATGCCAATTATCTAATTTAACTTTGTGGATCTACTTGGCAGTCGAGTAATTTGGCTTAGGGCTTGAAAACTGAATTTTCTTTAGAACTCAATAGTGGTATCTGTGGACTGAATATAAGGTCATAATGTTCCATGGAAGCTTCAAATGAGAAGAAAGTAGGGCGTGTATTCAAAGGATGGAATGAAGGGAAAATATATTTCCCTCCCACTTACAAGTATTCCAGAAACTCAGACCACTACGCAAGAGAGAATGTTAGATCAAGATCAAAGAGATGCACACCAGCATGGTAAGTACAATCTAATTTAGTTAATGCTTTTCATCTATGACTGGATCGGGATAGAAGTAAGTTTTATAAGAACTGGACAGACAGATAAAAAAATGACCTTGGTAAACTCAGGTGTGAAAATGGAGTTTAGGCTTCTAAATCTTAAAGAATTGTGTTGTATGTTTTCCTCTAAGATTAATTGCAATCCCCACCTCAAAGGAGAGTTAGAATTATACCTGGTTAACTTTGAAGTTGTCTCATTGGGGGTTTATTTTAAAATAATATTTATATGATTTTTATTTGAGTAGTCGATCCAATGACTACGATATGCAGCTTAAGTTGCTTGTCATCCATTGCTGCCCTCCTGCTTCACGTGCTCCACCTCCTCCATCTTGAGTTGTTTCATTTTCCCTCTTCCATGTCACTTCTACCATTTCTATCCCCTTGAGTAGCCTCGAATAGATACCGATGAATGGTGAATGGAATTCGAGATTTGCCCATTTGATTTGTTTAGTACCACATTTTGTTTGTCTACGCCCATGCTACTCCTGCCATAGATGCCTTGCTCCTTATGGATTTGACCTCCTTTTGATCCATCTCTCTTTTCATTGCTATTACTGGGTCACCAAGTGTTTGACAAAATGTTTGGGTTCAGTTTTTATCTTCCTTTGGTTTAATACCTAGGGCCAAATTTACGTATCTGTAGTTGGGGACAACTACAAGAAACCAATTTCATTTATGTTAATAATTTGAAGTAGATCATGACCTTTACATGGGAGAAATCTCCCATTTAAACATTTTCAAAACAATTGGCAATTCTGTCAAGGTTTTCTCCAGGTGTTGGAATGCCTTCTAAATCCCTCCCAACCCTGCCTCTTCTGCACACAGATGCCCACGTTTGCATCTCATAATCTCACCCATTTCCATTGTTTCCAGATATCCAAAACACCCACCATGTCATCTCTGAGCTTTGCCCTGTTGTCTGTTTCTTCTTCAAATAAAGAGCTGCAAAATTTTACATCTACAAAAAAATCCTTCATTTCCCAATACCAAGGCCTCAGTCAAAATAAAATTCATACACGTACAGTTTATAGAACTGGTACATTGCTCATACTCTGTTATGCTTAGTTATGTTTTTAGATCAATGATTCTTTTGGGTTATAATTTTAAATTAGATGGGTGCATAAGTATAATTTTTGGTTTTACGTAATTGGCTTTTTTGGAGTGCCGTAAATGTGTTGTGTGTGTAAATTTTTTTGAATGTAGTAAAGGTTTGGGTGTATATATTTTTGGATGTATAAATCTATGGGCTTTTCGCAGGTCGAAGGAATGGGAAGATCAGGGCAATGGCTGCCTCAGCGCCTAAGAGAGAAGATGATCCAAAGAAGCGGATCGTTATCACTGGAATGGGGCTTGTTTCTGTTTTTGGAAATGATGTTGATACTTTTTATGAAAAGCTTTTGGAGGGACAAAGTGGCATTGGGCTTATAGATCGCTTTGATGCTTCTTCTTATTCTGTTAGATTTGGAGGACAAATTAAGGATTTTTCTTCAAAGGGATACATTGATGGGAAGAATGACCGTAGACTTGATGACTGCTGGACATATTGTTTAGTCGGTGGGAACAAAGCACTTGAAAATGCCAATCTTGGCAAGGAAAACTTGGACAAGGTAAGGTGTTTTGGAATTAACACTGATCAGAGTCTATCCTTATTAACCAGAGTTCACTAACATAAATGATTTGTCCCAGGGATTTGGAAAATATGGAGGGTCTGTAGAAATAGCCGCATTTTGAAATTCATTTTGCATAAAACTAGCTATCTGTCAAGTTGAGTAGCTTGATGACAAATAATTGTATTTCTTTAGCTTGTTGGGCATCCAACTATTTTTTAAATTCAATTTATAAAACTTAGCTTTCAGTTAGGAATTGCTGAAAAATAATATTTAGAAAACCCCCTTATATGTATTACTTGGAGAGGGTGTTGAGAAGCTTATTTGGTGACATCATTTTCTTGGGTTTCTAGGAAATCTATTTGGTTTTACAATTGAATTTCTTATCCCTGGTTCTCTGCTCACAGGAGTTTTCAATTATTTTGTTTTATTTTTAAAAATGTAAAATACCCTTTTATGTATTGCTTGGAGAGGGAACAAACTCCATTTTACAAATTGTATTTTTTAATCTTGTCATGATGGTGTAGAACAAGTCCACTGGATTTGAACCTAGGTTATCATTGCACCAAGGGCTCCAACTTACTGCAAGACCACAGCCTATTAGATTGGTTATAATAAGCCTATTTAATGACAATAAAACCCATTTTAGTTAGAACTAGAATATAAGGCCTGTTATTTTCTGTAGTGTCACTGAGTTATAGGTACCTTTAGAAGATCTGAATCCCGACACAAAACTTGGCATAGCCATTCAAATGCTTTACTTTTCGGAAACTTGACCTAAATTGCACTGAAACTTGGTGTCTTATTTGTTTTCCTAGGATAATTTTAGGTATGTTACTTTTTTCTAAGTTCAAAGGTGCTATTTGTTGAGGGCTTAGTTGCCTCTTGACTCTTCAGCTCACTAAATGAGTCAAGATTTTGGTTTGCCAAATTGTATGTATGGGTTAGCTTATCTCATCACCATTATGAACAATTGTGTTGAGGTGGTATATTGTTCACTAATTTGGTTTGTATGCTAGAGTTAAAGAAATGGTCGGTCCTTCATGTAATAGACTAAACAGTCCATTTCTTTCCCTCCTAATTCCATATTTTCTGACAATTACTTTATCTGCAAATATTAACAAATTGGCTATTTATTTCAATGTGATTCCTAAATATGCTTCATTTGATAATGCCAACATCAGTTTAAGACATGGGAATTTAAAGAATCATTCACTTTTTAAATTCTCCAGCTTTGGATAATGCGTGATCACATAGAGACCTAGCACACGGATATCCCTACCTTCTTTTATTGTATTCCAGGATTTGCAGGACCATGGTTGTGGTATGTAGTAATGTATTCAATTCAGTTTATGATGCATCCATTTTTTTGTGGCAATCAATGTATGCTTCTAATAACTAAGTATATTTTTGGTTGGATGCAGGTATGCTCCTGTGCACCCTCAGTTGTGGTCTGTTACTCCTCCTTCCTTGCAGCTCTGGTCTTCAGCTCCACCGGCTATTTCTGGGCAACCCCCATTGATGCCCATAAGGCCATCTCAAGTGCCTCAGCCACCACAACCGTTGTTTCCGATTAGAACTTACACACTTCATTTTCTAATTCAATTGCACCATCTTCACAGATACCAGTACTTCAGAGGCCACCTCATCTTCCATCACAACCACCATTCGCTATTCAGAACATAACCTTCCCTGTCTATTTCAACATCATCTTCGCAATCTCCAATGCAGGCACTATATTCTTCTACTCCTGCAGTAACGCCATATAAACAGTCTTCTCAAGCATTATTTCCTATAAATGGTCCTCATTCAAATACATACTTTTTGGTCTGCAAATCCTCAAATCCCTAAATTTTTTGTTACATGCCCTGCTTGTCAAGTTATATGTGAGATACATATACCTCAAGCTAACCGCTTGCTTTGTGCTCACTGAAGAAATGTGATCTAGATATCAAAGGTTAAATTTGAAGATGCCTTACAAATGATGAAACATAATGATTCCTTCCACATGTCAATCTTGTTTTCTTAGATGATAATTGTCTTTTGGTTTGGACAACTTCTGCTATGCAAATCTATAATTGTTTATATAATTTACCGTTTCAGTTCAAATATTCAATCTTTTTTAACCTGCTCTTTCAATCATCACTTGCTCTCCAGGTGTGATCGCATATTATGGCATGGTAAAGGTCTAAATCAGCTCTCTTATGTTCATGGGTAATCGAAGTTCTCGACCATTGACCTGTTTATTCAGTTTTTATGGCAGAGGTAGAAATGCTCAATATAAGCAAATTGAAACAAGCCTTGATGAGCTCGGGTGCAAGATCGCAAGTAGAAATGCTTGTGACCCGAACCAATAGCTATCATTAAATTTCCAAATATTTGATGTGATTATTGATCCTTGGGAGTTGTTAGCATCATTCTGAGTACATAGAATCTGTGAAAATGCATGTCTCCTACATTAGAACCAACTGGACATTAAAAATTCATAACAAGAAAGATTCAAGACTATTATGCTAATTACTTGTCCTTAACAATTGTGTTCTGATGCTTTGGTTTCTCTTTCATATTCAACAGACATCACATGCTGGTGATATTTTATGGGGTGTCAAATAATGACTACATGTACCAAGGATTCAGGGAGGTAAATATTGTAAAGCAACGCAGATACAGTGATGTACTCACTACATTGTTTCAAAAGAAAGCCAATGTCTACAAGTAAACATTTATGCATGGTATGCACTCTGACCATCGTCGTGAATCAGTAAACGTTCTTGGCCCTTAATGTTTTTCTAAATGAAACTCGTTTTTGGTAGACTTCTTGGAATGTCTCTTATGGATGAGCTTGAGCCTCCAGTAGTGTTGTTGAGGAACAACTGTTATTGCTGCTCTAACAATAGTTGCATAATATAATGACACTATAATGAGGTAAAAATCAATCTCCTTTGTGCTTCTAATGACTTATACTTGAAATGTAAAATTTGTTGATTCCTATGCTTGTCTCCTTAGCATTAAGGTAAGACTATATTGATGTTTTTGCAGGTCATCACATGAATTTTTTATTAGGCTTTTGATTGGGATGTTTTAGGATTGACATAGAGTAAAGAGGAGGTGCAAACTCCCTATTAACAACCCAAAGAGAACAACCTAATGGTTCTTTTAACCAAATTAGGATAACATGGGTTTGAAGCGTAGAATGATCATATTTAGGTGATTAAACAAAGTTTCTTCACATAGTGGCATAAGTGTAAATGCACTCCAATTCTAAGTGACAATGACTTTTACAATAATTTGGATATCCTTTTCCTTGTATCTGAGGGCCATATATAGCTGAAGCAACAATACTTCGGATGCTACAGACCAGAAATAGGATGATTTGCAATCTTACTCCACCAACATTCCTTACAATTTTTGTATGCATGTATTCATGTCTTCCTTTAAGCGGCAAGCTTCATTGGAACAAATCTTGGATTTGGGCTTGATGCGAGAACTGGTCATCTATGGTCCAGGTTGGAGTCTGCAGACCTTGCACGAACAAGGTCAGTTTGATTTGATTTCCTAGAAATCATGTGCATGTATCTCTTTTCAAACTTTGAATGGTGAAAATTCCTTGAAGTATTGGAAATCTATTATACCCATACATATGCATTGACATTGTTTCACCAAATGTAACCAACAGGTATCCAACCTGATCAGTTCACTTTTTCTGGCATAATCCCTGCCTGTGCCAAAATAGGAGCTTTGAAACAAGGTAAGGACATCCACCAAAGCATAATAGAGAATATACTTTTGTCAGATGATGTAGTTGCAGGTGCCCTGTAGACATGTATGCAAAATGTGGAAGCATTAACAATGTACATGAATTATTTGACAAAATGCCTCCAAGATATGTGGTCTTATGGAATGCCATCATTGCAGGATATGTTCAATTTAGACTTGTAAAGAGATTCCAATGGCTCCCAAGAAGAGAGGTGCTCGAACTTATGAAGAGATCTGAACTCTGATACAATTAGAATTATCTCTGATCAAGTGCGGCGAGGATGAGAGGAGGAACCCGTAAAAACAATCTTAGTTGTAGTGTTAATGAAGGAATCAATATAACCCCCAAGGCATCCTAAAGGGGTTTATAAGAATACATCAGTTTAATCAGGCTTCAAACATGGAAGCTAAATGCATTGACTGCTCTTTCCCTTCCCTCACAAAATGTGAATTTAAAGATTAAAATAAAATCACAACAATGTGAATGGTTGTGCATTGACTGTTGTTCTGACTTTTCTTTATTTACTCTTATTTTAGATGTCTAGCCTTTACTTGTTTGGAAATTAGTGGGAAGAACTACCCCAACAACACACAGCTGAACTCCTGAAGAAAACCAGAGCTCTCAGGAACGAAGGAGGAAATATGCAGAAGCAATGACTGACGCCCATATGGAACCCATGGAGGAGGATGTAGACAAAATAATCCTCACAAAGGAAGTGAGGCAACTCATAAAGTAAAGGGGGAGAAAAAGGTCTGAAGAAAAAGGGAGGCAGGGAAGAGGCCATTGTTGAAAACATGAAGCAAAAACTGCAAATTATGCTGGGGAGGTTCTGAAACCACTAGAAGCAGAAAGAACAAAGTCACATTCCCTAGGCTCATTGGTCCCAATCTTAAAGGCATTGGAGGATGAAAGGTTGTGCATATGAAAAGTAGAACCTAGAGTTTCAGAACCGAATGCCAAGCAACATGCAAAGCATTAAGTTAGTATGGAAGGAGCGAAAGAAATGAAGCAGCTCCACAAGGAAGTTAAAGAGGATTTCAATTTTTAGCACTTTTATGGTTTTTGATTGCAACAAGCCATGGTTGATCTTGAGAATTATAACCACATTAAACCATGAAGTTGGATATGATAAGCAACCACAGCTACATTCCGGTGCATGAGGTTTTATACACACTTTTGCATATAGTCACTAAAGGTTTTGTTAACAACATAACATCCTTGTTAATTTTCTTCAGGGGAAATGTGGACAATGTTACCAAGTTTTATGGATCTGGCTCCTACCAGCCTTACAATTTCCATGGTAACACTATAACTCCCAGATGATGATGGTTTATGGGTACCAATCTGAACAATAGTATAAATTCTCTTATTTTAGTTTTCTTCGAGTGGGCTCTGAATGGTCTCCCACTGGAAAACCACCTCTACCTCAAAGTTTGGAATGCCCTTATTAGTTTACACAAACACATCTACCACCATGAGACTTTTGGAGAGAAAACATGCACATGTAGAACAATCACATGAATCTCAAAAAGATGCATGCCTTTATTGAAAGACTCTTTTCCTACAATCAGCATACAATGTCACTACATTTACATTGCTTTTCCTATCAAACAGAATAATTAAATACATGCTTACCATCTATCAAACAAAAAAATGTTTACGTGGTAATGCATGCTTTTCCCACAAAAAACCACTATTTTAAAGCATTCCATTGCACATACTAAAATTACAAAAAAAAAAGACACCATAATTTAAAAAAAAAAACAATAGCCACACACGGTGTAATCTTGCTCCTCTCTTCTGGAGTGACCACTAGTATATTTATCATGTGGAGAATGAATCGGAATTAGAATTTATTATGTGTAGTAGAAATCAGTAGATATAGATTTTTTTCACAAATTAAATCATATTCTATTTTCCATATTTTAGGTTTATTAAAATATTTTTTAATTCATTATATTTTTGTAGTTATTTATGTGCACATAATTTATAATTAGTATATATATTATGAATATATTTATGTTAAAAATAATATTAGTGATAGATGTTATGTTTGTGGAGCCTATTTTCATGTTAGAGTGTGGTACACCTTCTATGTGTTACACTCGGGTATTTTTACAGTGGTCCCGCTTCGCCAAGTGAGTGGGTCAGGGGGGTTCGGGGGCGAAGCCCCCGAAGCAAATTTTCATGGGTGGTTTATTAACCCATGGGTAATGGGTAACCGTTATGGGCTATTTTTGGGCCCATGTTTTTGGTACCCATTGTTTTGTAAAACCTTCTCTTTGGTTACCCATAGGTTTATGGGATAGTTTTGTTTTTCCCATGGTTTTGATACCTGACGGCTTTTGTAAAACTACTTAAGCAGTTGTCTATTTATATGGTCTTATGCATATGATAGATGTACAAGCAAATGTATTGCAGATGTGTTTTGAATTCGGCTGTGAATTCTGTAGAGTTTGTTGAGCATAGCTCCAAACGGATCTGGGTATTGTATTGAGAGAGAGCGGTGGCTTGTAATAAAATCGAGCAAGTGATTCTTGGTGGACGTAGCCCAAATTGGGTGAACCACGTTAAATCTTGTCTCTTTGTGTTGTGTTATTTTATTCTACAATTTTATTTGAGATCTGTAATAATTTACGCATATTAGTTTCTCTTGTTGCGATTACTCGTGAGGGATTATTCCGCATATTTTATCCCTTATTTCCTAACAATTGGTATCAAGCTGGTTTGGTTTGCTTTGAAGTGTTGAATCGCAAGGAAAGTTTTTAGCTTGAGTGGGAGCTATGGAAGATGAAGGAAGATCTAGGGTTGATAAATTCAACGGGAAGAATTTTAGTCTTTGGAAGATGTAGATGGAAGATTACCTTTATCAGAAGGATCTTTATACTCCGTTGTCTAAGAAGGTGAACAAACCCTCGAGTATGACAGATGCGGAATGGGATTTGTTGGATCGGAAGGCACTTGGAACGATCCGGTTGAGTCTTGCATCTTCGGTATTATTTAATGTTTCAAAGGAAAAGACTACAAAAGATCTAATGGATGCATTAGGGAAGTTGTATGAAAAACCCTCTGCCTCTAATAAGATATTTTTAATGAAAAAGTTGTTTAATATGAAGATGTCTGAGAATAGTTCAGTAGTAGATCATTTAAATGATTTCAATACGGTTGTGAATATGCTAGCTTCTAATTCTAATAGAATTTGATGAAGAAGTTAGGGCTTTATTAATTCTGTGCTCTTTACCTGAGAGTTGGAATAGCCTGGTAATGGTGGTAAGTAACTCGGTTCCAGCTAACTCGAAGTTGAAGTTTGAGGATGTTGTAGGGGTGATTCTAAGCGAGGAAATGCGAAGAAAAAGCTCTGGGGAATCTTCTACTTCAGGGAATGCTTTGACAGTGGAAACTAGAGGGAGACAGAAGAATAGAGGAAACCGTGGAAAATCAAAAGATCGGGCAAGGTCAAAATCCAAGAACAAGATTGTATCTTTGGAATTGTGGAAAGCACGGGCATGCGAAGAAGGACCGTTTGGGAGCTTCGGGATAAGAAGAAACAACAAGAAGAAAACAAGGAGGAAAATGTGGCAATGGGTAATGTATGTCAGGATGCTTTGATTCTTTCTTTGCATAATATTACTGAATCTTGGGTTTTAGATTCGGGGGCTTCTTTCCATGCTTCTCCACATAGGCATTATTTTGTTGATTATGTTCAAGGAGATTTTGGGCATGTTTTTCTTGGTGATGATGAGCCTTGCAGCATAGTTGGAAAAGGTTTTGTTCAGGGTTAAGATGTAGAATGGGAATACTTGGCTATTGAAGGATGTCAGACATGTGCCTACATTAAGACAAAAATTTGATATCGATGGGGCGGTTGGGAAGTGATGGTTGTCTTGTGATATTTACTGAGGACTCTTGGAAGGTTACCAAGGGTGCTCTTGTGGTGGCAAGAGGTAAGAAGGTTGGAACCTTGTATTTAACCACTTGATAGTACTAATGATTGTAATCTTGTGGCTTCGAGATGCGAGATACAACATTATGGCACTATAGGCTCGGTCATATGAGCCATAAGGGCATGAACATCATAAAGAAGAATTTTCACGGATATACGAAAATAGGTTTGGATTTACGTGAGAACTACATATATGGGAAACAGCGAGTAAGGTTTCTCAAGGTTGGACCTACAAAGAAAGAGAGTAAGTTAGAGTGGTGCATTCTGATGTGTGGGGGCCAACTCAGGTATCATCTCTTGGGGGTTCAAGTTATTATGTTACTTTTATTGATGATGCAACAAGGAAAGTTTGGGTTTATTGTATTAGAAACAAATCTGATGTATTTGACACTTTTGTTAAATGGAAAGCCTTGGTAGAGAATGAAACAGGTCTTAAGCTAAAATGTCTTAGGTCAAATAATGGAGGGGAGTATTGCAGCAATGAATTTGATGATTATTGTTCTAAGAATGGAATCTGCAGGCAAAAGACAGTTCCAGGAACTCCGCAGTAGAATGGGGTATCAGAAAGGATGAACAAAACAATAATGGAACGTGTTAGGAGCATGAGGTTACATGCAGGACTGCCTCTTTCTTTTTGGGCAGAAGCGGTGAGCACAGCTGTGTACTTGATAAACAGAGGACCCTCAAGTGCCTTGGATGGAGGCATACTTGAGGAGGCTTGGTATGGTAAGAAAGTTGATTATTCATTTCTTAGAGTCTTTGGATGTGAGGTGTTTGTTCATATAGACAAGGATGATAGGACTAAGCTAGAGGCTAAATCAGAAAAATGTACTTTCATTGGTTATGGTGGTGATGACTTTGGATATAAATGTTGGAGTATTAAGGACAAGAAAATCATTCGATCTAGGGATGTGGTCTTTAATGAGAAATTCATGTATAAGCGGCGATTTGCGGGAAAACAGGGGAAGAATCCAAGAAAGAATATGCGGTGGTAGAGGATCTTCCAGGATGGGAAAGTGACACATGAATTAGTTCGGGAACCCCTCAACGGAACCCCAAACTCCTATATTGAGGAGGTCTTCTAGGGTAAGAAGAGAACTCCGAACGTTTTCTCCTTCTCTTTATTATTTATTACTCACCGATAGTGGAGAACCGAGAGAGCTTTGATGAAGCAATGCAGGTAGATGCCGGGGAAGAAGTGGGAGCAAGCCATGGATGAGGAGCATCGAGTCTCTCATGGAGAACCCGACATGGGATTTGGTAAAGCTACCCAAAGGAAAAAGAGCATTACTGAGAACAAGTGGGTGTTTAGAGTTAAAGAGGAAGAAGGAGGAAAGAAAAGATATAAGGCCGGTTGGTGGTCAAGGGTTTGCACGAAAACAAGGTATAGATTTTGATGAGATTTTTCTCCTATAGTAAAAATGACTTCTATTAGAACTGTTCTTGGAATAGTGGCAGCGTAAAGACTTGCACTTAGAATAGTTGGATGTAAAGATTGCATTTCTCCATGGTGATTTGGAGGAGGAGCTATATATGCGGCAGCAGCCGAGGGATATGGATATGAAGTCAAAGGTAAAGAGGAGATGGTGTGTAAACTGAAGAAGAGCTTGTATGGCCTAAAACAAGCTCCACGTCAATGGTATAAGAAGTTTGATAGCTTCATGATGGAGCAAGGTTATATCAGATGTCATTCTGACCATTGTGTGTATACAAAGAAATTTGAGGATGGAAGTTATATTATCCTGTGTTTGTATGTTGATGACATGCTGGTTGCAGGTAAAAACATGCAGGAAATAAAAGTACTCAAGAAATGACTAAGTGAATCCTTTGATATGAAGGATTTGGGGCAGCCAGACAAATCCTTGGTATGAGGATAACTCGGGATAGGAAAAGGAACAGTTGACTTTATCTCGGAAGAGTACATTAAGAAGGTATTGGATAGGTTTAACATGCGGGATGCTAAACCGGTTGGGACTCCTTTGGCGTAGGCCATTTCAAGTTATCAAAGGAGCAGTGTCCCATAACAGAGAGCGAGAAAGAAACCGATGTCCAAGGTACCTTACTCATCAGCGGTTGGCAATTTGATGTATGCTATGGTGTGCACTAGGCACTGATATTGCCCATGCGGTGGGAGGCGTGAGTAGATTTATGAGTGATCCGGTAAAGAGCATTGGCAAGCGGTAAAGTGGATCCTTCGGTATTTGAGAGGACCATGGGGACAGTTTTGTGCTACTGATGGATCGAGACACCACTTTACGTGGTTATGTAGATTCGAGATATGGCTAGAGATGTAGACAACATGGGAGGAGCACGACGAGGTTATATTTACACTTTGTAGGTGGGACAACGATGAGCTGGAGATTTCACGACTACGAGAAGGCTGGTGGCTTTATCAACCACGGAGGTTTGAGTATGTTGCTGCCATACAGAGGCAAGCAAAGAGATGATTTGGTTACAACAATTGCTTGAGGAGTTGGGGCATAAGCGGGAGGAATGTAAGCTGCATAGTGATAGTCGAGTGCTTATACACCTAGCTAAGAACTCGCTTTCCACTCCAGGATGAAGCATATATAGTTTGAAGATATCACTTCATCGGGACAGCTTTGGAGGAAGATAAGTTGAAGTTGGAGAAGATTCATACAGTCGAATCCTGCCCAGACATGATGACCAAGGTGGTCACAGGATAAACTAAAGCTATGTTCAGCTTTGGTTGGCCTTCACGGATGACAGTGAAGGGTTGAGAAGCTTGCTCGGTGGAAATCTAGTCTCCAGTGGGAGATTGTTATGTTTGTGGAGCCTATTTTCATGTTAGAGTGTGGAACACATTTTATGTGTTACACTCGGGTATTTTTACGGTCCCGGCCTCGCCGCCGATGAATCGGGTCAGGGGTTCGGGCGAAGCCCCAAAGAAAATTTTCATGGGTGGTTTATTAACCCATGGGTAATGGTAACCCGTTATGGGCTGTTTTGGGCCAATGTTTTTTCGATACCCATTGTTTTGTAAAATCGCCTCTTCGGTTACCCATAGGTTTATGGGACAGCTTTTGTTTTTCCCATGGTTTTGATACCCACGGTTTTGTAAAACTGCTTAAGCGTTGTCTATTTATATGGTCTTATGCATATGATAGATGTACAAAAATATATTGCGAGATGTGTTTTGAATTTGTGAATTTCAGAGAGTTTGTTGAGCATAGCTCCAAACGGATCTGGGTATTGTATTGAGAGAGAGCGGTGGCTTGTAATAAAATCTGAGCAAGTGATTCTTGGTGGACATAGCCCAAATTGGGTGAACCACGTTAAATACTGTCTCTTTGTGTTGTGTTATTTTATTCTGCAATTTTATTTGAGATCTGTAATAATTTCTGCATATTAGTTTCTACTATTGCAATTCTGTGAGGGATTATTCCGCATATTTTATCCCTTATTTCCTAACAATAGATCGCTTCAATATTATTATGTTAATGTGTAATACTTGAGAAAATGATATTCAAAAAAACAAAATGGGCTTGAAAATCTACTACATGACCAATCAATTTTAGTTTAAAGAATAGATATTAAAAAAATCTTAATTATAGCTAAATAGACATCACAACTAAGATCATGATAAAGAATGAAAACAAAGCATAACCATTCCCAATTATAATAGTATGATTCCTTTCAAGAATTAATGTATATTTTATTATATGTTATCCACATTATATTTATTACTATTCACAACAAAAAAATTCCACAACTAAAATTTAGTGGTTATTATTAGTGAAAATAAAAAATGATTTATGTGGTATCAATATTCACAATACATAAAGTTTTACATTTTGTGGATAATACACAATCAAAGTCTTAGTGATGTACTTGTTGATAATGCATGCATTTTATATTTTGTATATAATACACAATTGAAGTCTTAGTGATGTAGAATTTTCCCATTTTCTATTTGAATCTAAGAAATGGTATGAAATTTGGAATCTTGATACATGAATAATGTAGATCATCAACAATTAAATTTATATGAATTGTACACAATATCATTATACAATATATAGTGTAGAATGACATTATATAGTGTACATTATTAATAACAAAGTTATGTAATGAAATAAATTTTTCATAATGCATATATTTTACATTTTGTGTGTAATATATAATAAATGTTTTAGTGACATAGAATATATATTATTCCTCAATGAAATTAAAAATGTTGTGAAAATTTTTAACTTTGATACATTATAATTTGTTATGTTATTACAAAGAATTTAATTTAAAATGTATATTATTTTTTAAAACATGAAAATAAATATAATATTTCCATGGTAAAATGTTAGAATATGAATATTCCACAAGTTTAAATGTGGTTTGATAAAATAGTGGAATATTCACATTACTTTCTATTTAAGTGTTTATAATCAGATCATATTGGTCTAACGATCCTGGCTGAGCCAAGTGTTTCACTACATACCCTCTAGAGGGATCAAACCTTATGTAGTTCTCATCATATTAAATATTGTTATTTCTACTCTATTTGAGTGTTTATAACTATATCATATTACAGTTAGAGTATCCCTAAAGTACTGGGTAGCCAAGTACTACACTACATACCCTCTAGAGGGATCAAGCCTTATGTAGTTCTCATCATATTGAAGACCATAGTAATAGAAGTGAAGCATTTCATTTTGAAGATGAAGTGAAGTGTCAAGATATTAATAAAGTGATGCATTTCTTCCTAAAGATGTGATTCAAGCACATAATGGTCTTGCATTACCAAACATCAGTATGAATGACATATTTAGGATTAAATGATAAACTTCCATCATGTACTATTGGTTAATCACTCATTTTTGAAGAAATGATTAGGTGATCCTGTTTTCCTTCACCCCATCCTAAAACTTGCACAAAATAGGAAATCATTCATTACATAGCTCAAGTTCTTGTTTATAATTATATCATTTTGGTTGGGGTAATAGATTCAAATATATTAGATGTTTAGAATGGAAAAATTATGCTCTACATACCCTCGAGAGGGATCAAGCCAGTTATGTAGTTCTCATCTTACAATATATACAAATATATATCCATTCACATTTGGGAAGCATAGAATAAGAATGGATATTTTGAATGGGCGTACACCCATTCTCATATAAGAATTATAGAATAGAATTGGAAGATGTACCTTGTGATAGTTTCAACATGATTTGAAGAAAAATTTATGCTACTTTTATTCTCTCTACTTTATTTGTTCATATTTTCAGCTTTAAAAGGGAAGATTCCCATTCACATACATAACTAATAGAAGAAGAATAGAGACAAGTTTTCTCATTCTCATGTATAACTAATAGAAATATCTTATTTATCTAATTGAAGAAGATTATAGATAACTTTAAGTTCAACATATTATATTTACTTTCTTTTAACATGGGAAGGAATGGGAAGCAGTTCATTGTGACAACCTTTATAGAAGATGTGCACGTTTATAATGACAACCTTTATAGAAGATGTGCACATTTATAATGGGTGCAAGCCCATTCTAATACAAAAAAACATTATTTGTTTTGAATTAGTTAGTATATGATTGTATTATACTAGTTGGACTATCCCTAACACTACCAAGTGTTGTACTACATACCCTACAAGATAGATCAAACCTTATTTATTTCTATTACCTTTTTGTATAATTGTATTTTTTTTGCTTAGACTAACCGTGGAGAAAAGTACAAGAACCGCCTAAAGGTTACACTACATACCCATGAGAGGGATCAAGCCTTATGTATTTCTATTATTTTTTTTATAATTATATCATTTTGGCTGGACTAACCTTGTTTAGCCAATTACAGTAACCGAAAAGTGCTTCTTTACATACCCGCAAGAGGGATCAATCCTTATGTAGTCCTATTATTTTTCTTATATTTGTATCATTTTGGCGAGACTAACCTTGGTGGAGCTATTGAAGCATAGGTAACACCAAGTGTTGCACTACCTACCCTCAAGAGGGATCAAGCCTTATGTAGTTCTATTTTTTTAATAATCAGTATCATTTTGGATGGACTAACCTTAGTGGAGCTAAGCATGTGCACACCGCCAAGTGTCTGCACTACATTCCTTAGAGAAAGGGATCAAATGTTTTTTAGTTGTATTAATTTTTTTGTAATTGTATCATTTTGGATGGACTAATCTTGGTGGATCTAAATACGGCACCGCTAAGAAATGAACTACATACCCTCGAGAGGGATCAATCCTTATGCGCTTTATTTATTTTTAATAGTTGTATCTTTTGTGATGGACTAACTGTTGGCGGAGCCAAGTATAAACACCATCCAAGCACTTCACTACATACCCACAAGAGTGATAAATTCTTATGCTAGCTTCTCCTATTTTTTTAATAATTGATCATGGAGCCAAGTTCATGCACCACCAAGTGTTTTACTACATACGTGCAAGAGGGATCAAGCCTTTTGTAGTGCTATTTATTGTTTTAATTGTATCAATTTAGCAAGACTAACCTCGATGGAGCCAAGTACAAGCACCGCTAATTGTGGAACTACATACCCTCGAGAGGGTTCAAACCTTATGTTGTTTGAGTTCTCATCTTACTATATATATATATATATATATATATATATATATATATATATATATATTCACATTTAGAAAACATTGTGTGAGCATATGTCGATTCTCATATAAGAATTACAATAGATAGAATGGGAAGTTATGAATCAGGCTAAAGTAAGAATATGTTATATGACAGAAATTGTGTTGCACTACATACACTCATAAGGGGTCAATCCTTATGTAGTTCTCATCTTACTATCTAGATAAATTATTTTTTAATTATTATCATAAATTTATAAAATTCAAACCTTTCTAAAGTCTAGATAATAAATAATATTCCTAGAATACCCTAATTCTTGAATGCAAAACTATAATATTTAGAGTGCCAAGATATATTATTTAATGATCTCAATAAGAGTTTTTGGCAATGTTCCATGACTTAACCTACTTTATCCCAAAATATAAATTTTCAAAAGAGGTAAAAATCCCTCATATATGAATTATAGAAGAAAGGTAAATATAAAGTTGATACACATAAAACAAATTAGGAATATACTTGTACCATGAGTGTGATCGGAATAGTCGTGTGTCCATTTTTATAGAATCAATAGTTTCTTCCTATTTCATACAATGTGTACCCATATCACATTGGTTTAATTTTCAAAAAGGGATAAAAATGCCTCATATACGAATCATAGAAAAAGAATTGAGATAAAGAAGATACACAAAAAAATTAGGAACATAGTTATACTATAAGTGTGTTGAGAATGTGCATATTCCCAATTCTCATAAACTCAATGTAGAGTTAAGAACATACTTGTATGGCATAGTGTAAATATTGGAATCGATATTATACTAGTTAAATTCTAGTCATAAATATTTTGGATTCCGATATCACAATAGATAAAAACCAATAATGGAAATTTAGGAATCCAATTTCAACAATTATAAAACTAGAAATAATAATACTATAAATCTAGATTCTTAGTAAAAATTTCTATATTTAACGAAATTATGGTTTGATAAATACAAATGTCAAAATATGTTACCTTTGATGCAATTAATCAACATGATACCTATAATGAATACCTAGGTTTAAGAACATCTAATATTGATGATTAAAATGCGAAAATTGTTGAAAATATACATAAATCATACCATAATGTAGGTGTCAACAAATGCTCCAAAGATAGTAATGTTACACGACATGCGTTTACTAATTGTATAGTAAGTGATAAAATAGTTAATAAACACTTGATTAGAAAAAAAATTAAATCTTTTGAGCTAAAAAAACACTAATGAAAGCAATAGGGAGATGCAAAAGTCTTGAGTCAACCAATAACACTGACTATTGATCATTCTCTAGTAGACACCCATGGAAAGAAAAAGACACATCTAATATTTTAAGAGAATTATTTGTAAATTTTTGAAATGAGAACACAAGCATGTAGTCAAATAGAAGAGGTAAAGTAAAAATGAGAATAGATTCTCATAAGTGTCAAACGCATACAAAACATTTCTTGATATGACTAAAACACAATTGTTCACTAAGTTTAAGAATGAAAATCCCTAAATTAACATTAGACAAATATTTTTAGAAATGAACAAATCCATTTATGTGAAAATAAATCACTCACATACCACTAGACACATATCAATTTCCATGAGCATTACAACATATAGTGTCTTCATATCATATGAAAATATCACCCGACTTTGACCAAGTCTCTAATTTAGTGCAACAATGTACATGTAATGTTATAAATTTATACATTATTAAATGATAATCTCTTAATGTATTTTAAATTTGACTTGAGTTTTAATTTTTGATGCAATGAATGTTTTTGTAGTTATTGCGATAGAATTTAATGAAGAAGGAATAGACTTATTCTTCTCTCGTTGTGTAGAAGAAATTAAATTTACTTCCATAGTCATTGATAGTGAAAAAATGTAGTATCCTTGTTGGGTTAATGGTAGTCACAGAACTTGTCTTCAAAGATATCATATCAAAAATCAAATACTTGGTTATTTGAATACTATAAAACACATAGAAAATACTTCACTATTAACATTTGGTTCTTTGCAACAAATATTTAGTTGATAATATATTGAAGTAGGCCATCAAACAAGAATTTATAGAAGGTCAGTGAATCGGATCATGAAGTAATTCTTACTACTATCAAGAGTAAAGTTGATCATTGTGGTTAATTAGATTAAATTTCCAAAGGTGTGTTCACTTAAGACTAGATATACATCTACATGAATTTAATTTGAATATTTAGTTTAATGAATTTTTAAATTTTGTAGGTTTTAAAATTCAATTTAATTGCTTACTAACATGTTTACGTAGGTTAGTGGTGCCTAAAAATTTTCCACCTTCATGTGGTTGGGTAATCACAAGAAATAATTTGTTATTCTCAAAGATAAGATAAGCTAAGGAAAATAAAATATTGGGAAAAACAAGAAGCATAAATTCTCATTTCACTACCTATAATGTATGAAAAAACTCTTCTTATAATTCTCATTTCACCACCTATATTGTATGAACAATCTCTTGTAAACATGTTTCCTAGTATTTTTTCACATTGAATGATTTTTCGGCACCATAATGAAGCCTCACACACTATTTACAAGGACACCCCAATGCGTGTCCACGCTTGGTTTGTGCCGTGGACCTTTTGTTTGCATAATATTGCATTGGAAAACCTTATATTGACTTCCACTTCACTATTCGACACTTTTGCAAACAATAGAAAATTAAGAGGACCAAATTCAAATCGATTAAACTGTGACAATATTTTGTAGAGGGTACCAACATGGAGGTGTAGGATACGAAAAGATATTTCAAGGTACAACAAAGCTGACTCCAAACATCACTCTCGAAAAGATATAGTATTTTTTTCTCTTAAGGACTATGCCTAGATGAATTATCCCGGAAGAAATGACACCATTGGGCACCGGAAAAATATTTTCCCACTATTTACTGTGGCATCCCGATTCATATTAGCATTCAGGTTTAATGTCGATCTTTTGTTTGAAAAATATAGCATTGGACATCCTTACACTAACTTAAACTAAATTATTCGGTGTTTTTATAAACAATAAGACAACGAAAGAAAAAAAAATTGAGATGGATTAAACCAAGAGAAAATTTTGTATAACATCCAAACTTGGAGGTGTAGGATCGATGAGACCTTTCAAGGTGTCATGGTGCCCGAGAAATCACCCAAAGAAAATTATAGCATTTTTTCTCTTAGGGCTCTTCAAGGACTGCACTCGAAGAAAGTAATTTAGAAGCACCAGCACAATAGGGAACCAAAACAAAGAGTTTCCCACCATTTAGCAGGCCACCCCGATGTGTTTGTATAGTTAGATTCATATCAAGAGCTTCCATTTACAAAATATAGCATTGTATAATCTTACACTAACTTAAACTAAACTATTCGGTGCTTTTGCAAATAATATGACAGCAAGAGGACTTAATTGAGAGGGGGTAAAGTGAGACACAATTTCATATAGGGTCCCATCGTAGTGGTGTAAGATCAGATGATACCTTTCAAGGTGCCAGGGGACTGATAAATCACCTAGAAAAGTTATAGAATTTTCTCGCTATCAAGGCTCTTAAGGGACTATGCCTTGATGAAGTATGGTAGAAGCAATGACACCATAGGGTATTGAAATGAATCCATACTAAGTGTTTACCAGGCCATCCTCACATTTTTGTGTACTCAGTTTTGTGCCACATACTTCTTTTTACAAAATATATCATCACAAACCTTATACAAACTCAAAGTGGACTATTCAACACTTTTATAAACAATAGTACAATGAGAGGACCAAATTGAGATGGATTAAACCAATATAGTATTTTGTAGAGGGTTCAAACAAGAGGTTTTGGATGATACGATACCTTTCAAGTTGCCATGGTGACCAAGATATCAACTAGGTGAAGTTATAGCATTTTTCTCTCTCAAAGATCTTAAGGAACTACACCTAAAAAAGTAAAAAAGCACCATAAATATAGGGTGCCAAAACAGATTCTTTCTAAGTATTCATCGTGACATTTTGATGTCTCAGGCACACTTGGTTAGGTGTCAAGCACTTTGGTTTGAAAAATATAGCATCGGGAAAGCCTTACACCGACTCAAACTGGATTCAATGCATTTGTAAATAATAGACAACAAGAGAACAAAATTTAAATGGATAAAACTCGAGACAAGATTCATAATGGTTCATAATGTGGAGGTTTAGATGGGTACTAAGAAATCATCTTAAAAAATTATAGCTTTTTTTCTCTTTGGGATCCCAAGGACTACGCCTGCACGAAGTAACCTAGAAGTACCAACACTATCAGAACCAAAACAAAGCCATCCCAAGCATTTACAAGGCCACACTAACACATGCGCACAATTAGTTTGATGTCATGAGCTTTTGTTTTCAAAATATAGCATTACACATCCTTACACTAACTCAAACTCGACTATTTGGTATTTTTTTGAACAATAGGAAAATGAGAGGACCGAATTGAGATGGAGAAACATGAGATAGGATTTCATGAGGGTAAAGAATATGGAGGTGTAGGATTAGACAAGACCATTCAAGGTTCCATAGAGATCAAGAAATCATGTCGTGAAGTTATAACATTATTTTCTCTTAGAAATCTTAAGGGACTATGCCCAAACCAAATATCCCAAAATCATCAAAGCACCATTGGGAAAAAAAGAAGCCTTCAAAAGCATTTACTAGGCTACCTCGATGTGTGTGGGTAGTCGGTTTGATGCCAAGAGCTTCCATTTGTGAAATATAGCATTGGACATCGTTAAACCGACTCAAACTAGACTATGTGATGCTTTTACAAATAATAGGACAAAAATGGACCGAATTGAGATAAATAAAATGGAGAAATAATTTCATAGATGGTACCAACATAGAGGTGTAGGATATAACGAGACATTTTGAGGTGAAACAAAGACTCGAGAAATAACTCGGTGAAGTTATAAGATATTTTCCTCTCATGGCTCTTAAGGGACTACACTGACAAAGTACCTTGAAATAATGGGAATTATTAGGTACTTCTGCAACGAATCCTTCCGGAAAACTTTCCACACAATATTGATGCATGTGCATAGTCATTTTGGTGCCACGAGATTCTATTTGCAAAATATAGCATCGGAAATCCTTACACCGACTTAAACTTGATTATTCGGTGATTTTTCAAACAATAAGAAAATTAAAGGACTTAATTGAGACCGAGAAAACTCATATAGTATTTTGTAGAGGGTACCAAGGTAGAGGTATAGGATCTAATGAGACCTTTCAAGTGCTATGGAAACCGAGAAATCACATGATGAAGTTATAACATTTTTTACTCTCATGGATATTAAAGGACTATGCCTCGGATGAACTATATCGAAGAACCAACACTTTGTTGGGAACCTAAATGAAGCCTTCCTAGAATTTACTAGGCCACCGTGTTGTGTGTGTACAGCCGAGTTTGGTGCCATGAGCTTCGTCACTTACAAAATTTAGCATTGAGAATCCTTATAATAACTCAAACCGACAATTTGGTGCTTTTGCAAACAATAGACAACGAGAGGACCGAATTCAAATAGATAAAACTAAGAAATCATTTCATATAGGGTACCAATGTAGAGGTTTAGGATTATACGAGACCTTTTAAGGTTCCACGAAGACCGAGAAATCAGTTGGCAAAGTTATTACAATCTTTTCTCTTAGGGATCTTAAGGGACTATGCTCGGATTTAAGTGACCCAAAAGCACCGACATGATTCGGTGCCAAAATGAAGACTTACTAACCATTTACTAGGCCACCTCGATGTGTGTGCATAATAATTTTGATGTCATGATCTTTTGTTTGAAAAATATAACATCGACATCCTTACACTCACTCAAACAAGACTATTTTGCACTTTTGTAAATTATAGGACATAGAGAGGACCAAATTTAGATGGAGAAAAATGAGATAGGATTTCATGATAGTACCATATGAGGTATTGATCAAAAGATACCTTTCAAGGTGCCATGGATACATACAAATCACCTCACGAAATTATGTAATTTGTTTCTCCCAAGTCTCTTAAGGGACTACGAATAGAAAAATTATCCTGTAGCATCGAAAATGTTGGGCACAAAAACGAAGCCTTCCTAAACATTTACCATTCCACCTTGAAACTTTTCCATATTTAGTTTTTTTCCACAAGCTTCTATTTATAAAATATATCATTGGGCATCCTTAAAATAACTCAAACTAAATTATTTTCGCTTTTCCTAACAATATGACAACGAGAGGACCGAATTGATATGGAGAAAATCGGGAAAGGATTTCATGAGGGTATGAATGAGGAGATGTATGATCTAATGAGACCTTCCAAGGTGACTTCAGATTTAGAAATCACCTAGCAAAGTTATAACATTTTTACTTTCAGGGCTCTTAAGGGACTACGCCCGAACGAAGTATCTTAGAAGCACCGACACCATTAGGCACCGAAATGAATCCTTCCCAAACATTTACCATGCCATTTTTATGTGTGAACATATTCAATATAGTGCCATGAGATTTTGTTTGAAAATATTGCATTGACATCCTTATACCGATTCAAAATTGAATATTTGGCATTATTAACAACTATAGGACAATGAGAGGACCAAATTGAGATGAAGACAACCGAGACAATATTTTTAGAGGGTCCCAATGTAGAGATGTATGATCTAACTATACCTTTCAAGGTACATAGAGAAATAACATGGAGAAGTTTAGTATTTTTACTCTCGTGTATCTTATGGGATACACCGAAAAACTATCCAGAAGTACTCAAACTATCGGGAACCTAAAAATCCTTTTCAGAAGCATTTAACAGCCACCCCAAGGTATGTGTGTAGTAGTCGATTTAGTGTCATGGGCTTCCGTTTGTAAAATATAACATCGGGCATTCTTATACTCACTCAAATTAGAATATTCAATACTTTTACATACATTAAACAACAAGATAAATGAATTGATATGCATAAAACCGATACATTCTTTTTTGTGAGGGTACCAACATGGAGTTTTAGAATCTAACGAGACCTTTCAAGGTGTGACGAAGACCAATAAATCCCCTCAATAAGTCAGAGCATTTATTTCTCTCATGGATCTTAAGGGACTACACCACGAAGTAACTCCGAGGCACCAACACCATCAGGGTACCAAAATGATTCCTTCCTGTGATATTTACCATGCCATCCCAACATTTTTCACATTTTCTTTGGTTCCAAAAGCCTCCATTTGCAAAATACAAAGATTAGAAATCCTCACACCGACTTAACTAGACTATTCAAGTTTTTTGCAAACAATAAGACAATGAGTGGACCGAATTGAGATGGAGAAAATTGACACATGAATTCGCAGAGGGTACTAACACATATTTTTATGGTCTAACGAGACCTTTACAAGTGTCATGGAGACCAAGAAATCACCTAGTGAACTTATAAGTTTTTATCTCTCAGGCTCGTAAGGGACTATGCCCAAACGAAGTATCCTAGAAGCACTAAAATTGTAGAGCACCAAAATGAATCCTTCCAAAAAATTTACCAAACCATCATAATGCATGTTACATTTGGTTTGGTTCTATGAGCTGATTTTTGCAAAATATAGCATTGTACATCCTTACATTGACTCAAACAGGACTATTCAACCCTTTTCCAAATAATAGACAACGAGAGGACTGAATTGAGATGGAAATAACTCGAGAGATGATTTCATGAGGCTCCCAATGTGGGAGGTATAAGATCTAATGATACCTTTTAAGGTGCCATACAGACTAAGAAATCACCCGATGAACTTTTAGACATTTTTTCTTAGGGCTCTAAATGAAATCCTCCATCTAATCTACATTAGTAATTACAAATTGAAAAGTACACTTGATATTATGAACTATAACGATTGGTAAACCTCAAATATTTCTCGTAGGTCTCATGAGTGGGTTCGTATGTTGTAAAATTAATATCGGGACCATATTTCCTAGTCTTGTGCTTAGAACCATGATTCAATGCCTTTCTACAACTACCTAGTTTATGAGAGGTGGGACAGAACTAAATGGATATGATCTATGCCTTGTTCCTTACAATGCATATTACACATATCCAAATAAACAATTTCTCCCAACATATACTTTCACTCTTGCATGTCAATTTCTTCACATTCTCAAACAAGTTTTACATTTCTCATATTTCCATGTACGATATTATACGCAAGCTAGGATGACCCATTAGAAGCTATAAAAAATAACCATATGCTCGATGCTTGTTTCATAGCAGTTTATATCCTCTACCTTCTTGGTGTGCAAATGTGGACCATTATGATTCAGCTTGAAAGGTTGGATGAGAACATAATAATCTATGCGTAAACTATTTTGTTCTCGATACATGTTCATATTCAAAAGAACCTCCTCTTCCTTAAAAGTTCGTGGTTTATATCACTAACTGAGTAAGGATTTCACATACTCTAGAAACTTCAAATTTCTCATGATAGATATGATAATTTCCATAGATATGTTAAACATTGGAGTCCAAACTAACAAAATGATCCTTCACGCTCATAATCCAAGTTTTAAAAGTGTTGATCGACAGTAGATAGAGAATTGTATTTTCTTAAAGAGAAAATATTCAAAGGATATCAAGAAAGTTTGAGGTAATTGATTTTTATCATCAAAATTGGCCAACAAAAGAAGCTATTCAATTACATTTGTACATATATCTAAGCCTCCGCACAATTTATTTATAAAATAAAATCTCAGTGATATTCAATACTAATAGAAATATTTTGAACTGTAAATTTCATAGCTTAAAATTTTAAAGAGCATCCTTTCCCATAAATCATTAAGAAACAACATTGAATCCTTCGCATACTTAAGGATGATTAGAAGGTAATTTTTGATAATATGAATGCAAGAACTAACTAGTAGACTAACCTCTTTAGTTATCATTGGGAGGATAGAGTCATCTTAATTAAATAGGACCTTCATGAGATCCCTATATACATATTTTATGGCCACGGTGTAGCAAAAAAATTATTCTCAAAAGAAATGGATGAAACACAAAGAATATAGTATTTATATATGACATATTTAATGTAATATATTAATTATATTGATTTTTTTGAACGCTCAATGTAAAACCTTAAGTATCATGTCAACATAGCTCTCTCTCTCTCTCTCACTATCTCTCAATCTCACATTCTCTCTCTTTCTCTCACAACCACTCTCTCTTTCTAGTTATATCCCTCTTACATTTCTTCTCTCTCTTTCTCTCTCGTAGATACAATTTAATTATTATAATTAATGTAATATTGTGTTATCTCGTTACATATGTTTCCTTTGAAGTATTGAGATTCCAATAAGTGGATAGAATTGGCATTGAAATTATATTATTATAATTGATGAAATTGAATCATTATAGTACAATGCCAAAATTGTAAAAGTAGCTACATAAATATTTTAAGTCCCATGTTTAAAACATTAAAAAATAACACTAATAATATATATTAGCATACCATACATATGATATCATATTAATCCACTTAGATACAATTTTTAAAAGAACTATTTTTCTAATAGATTATACTTGATTCAAATATCCTTGATAACAGATACAATTTGATCAAAATCAATGTCGTAATAAAGCCATGTAGGCATATACAATGATATACATCAAAAAAATATAAATCTATGCCAATATGCCACGAAGAAAGACAAAAAAATCATATAATCTTTAATAATCTAGTTATCTTCGCCATTAGGAAGATGACTAAGGATCATCAATGGAATGTCACATATTTTGATCGGACCTTCTCTCGCTCAAAGGATGATTTTCACTCCATCTATCAAACAAATAAATAACATAACAATGAGTATACAATTAGTGACATATATAAAATGACACTATTTACAAATAAATACTTGTTGTAATCTAATGATCACTAACAATCATCATTTGCCTCTCAATATCGTCAACATTAGTACGAGGTGAAAAACTAGAGTAATTAACTCCTCTTACGAAACCATGATGAAGAAAACCATAATATGCATGAATTCCATTAATTATAGTACATGATGTTATTTAATACAATCAATTCACTATGAAAATAATTGTATTAGCACATATAACTATGTAAGAGGTACAAAATAAGCTATGCTCATACCAAATCCAATATCTAATTATAACTTAATATCACCAAGAGACTCGTAATGACATCATCAACTAAAAAGAGTAAAACTTACATTACTAAATTCATAATACGTTAAGTATAGTTCATTCTCTTCATGTATATGATTAATCAAAATAATAAAACTCAAATTAGTAAATTCACCAACATGTGAATGTGTATCAACATTCACCTTTGAGAAGGGGAATGTGACACTAGATGTATAGTTTGACATTGTAATATTATTAAAACACTCATGAATCATTAATTTTTTTCACAATTGATTAGAATTGTTAATTACAAAATTTTGTACAAACATATATTAAATTACAACTAATTTCATGTACTATTACTTGTTGGTGAATACCCAAGGTGAAATCTAGTATAACACCTATGATGATGATATTCTCCAACAAATAATCATGATGTTCCTCCTCTAATAAAATAGTGTGCTCCACATGTAAAGTTATCTCACAAGGATGTGGAGTTTCCTCGTGAGGATGTGGAGCTGTCTCGTTAGGATATGGATCTTCCATCTTAACAACATAGGTGCCTATAATCCTACAAGCATTACCTCATCGTATATTATGTTTACTACCTAGAAATTCCAAACTCGTGAATTTACGATATATGAGTTCTATACTCAAGTAATTATTGTGTCAATGATCCAATATAATCAAGGGTCTTAACCTCAATTGTTTTCTTAACAATAGAAGAGATCAAACATGATGAATAGGTGGGTGAGAAATGGGTCAAGTTGGTTAGTTCTCGTAAATGTTGTGCCACTACTCTATCCTATGTAGAGATTTTTCCTCTTCCCCAAAAATCTCAAATGTCATAATACTTAGATATTTCATTCAAGACAAACTCACAATAGAGTTTCCTTAAGAAATATTGAGCACTACAAAATTGTTACAAGGTGGTTGGTCAAAACCACCGATAACCTATCCCTAAAATTATTTTTGATCCCCTCATGATAACACTAGTGAATGGGTAAATTTTGCAATCCAATCCTAAGGGTGCATTAATTTTAGGATCTTTAAATAATGCATACAATTTGTCTTTTTGTGATTTTTGCTTCTTCACCGCATCATAAGACAACTTATCTGCGATACAAATTTCAAGCAGGAGTTTTAAAACTCTCCCATATGTTTATTTGTCCAACCACATTTTTGATATTAGATAATAATGATCCTAATGATGTGGCTAGGTTTTGACGATGTGGATTTGTGGCATTAGGGTTTCTTAAGGTTTCTATTAAACCCTCAATTTACAATTTGTTGTTTTCAATCTCCCCCAAAATTTGTTGTTAGGTGTTAGGAGGATGTCTTTCTATAGAAGGGGGTGTTTCAAGGATGTTTTATTCTTCATCTTGGTTTACGGGTCAATGAGGGGTTTGAATTGAAGATAAATAAACATCTGAAAATGAAAATATATAAAAATCAACAACCATTAAAAATAAAATTAATAAAGAAAATGAGCAAAAAGTCAACAATAACCAGCATTTTGAGCTCATTTCCATCAATCAATTTGAGGTGCCACATGCTTTTAATGCCACAAAGCTACCAAAAACATGTTCATGTTATTCCTCACTCGCATTTTCATCTCATTTAGTTTTTTTGTTTTCACAATGAATTGCTCTTAGGTTTCAACTATTTTTTATGACAGTCAAAACATGCATGCATGATGGCTTGGTAAATATGAGCCATAATTTCCTCATGCTATAATGTGACCTATATTTTCACATGTCATGTTATAGCGTGACCAATCCATAACTCAATCGCGTTATGGACAAAATGGTCAAAAAGTGGATTTTAGTCTCGCTTTTGTCCGCCCAACTTTGTGTACTTACCCATACACACACACACACACACACACACACACACACACACACACACACACAAGTAAAAATTAGATTTAAAAGCTTCTAATTATACTACCTAAAGTTACAAAATATATCATATTAGATGAAAGAATAGTCTTGACATAAAAACTTAGAAATCAAAAAAATAGATATACGCTATGCGGTTATTAAAGACTGTTTTTTTCATATTTCTATACAAGAAAGACAACCTACGACTAGTGTAGAGATAGAGAGTAACTTCTTCTTCCTATCATAAAATTTCTTATAGTCATCCATGGCTCAAAATACATATAAATTTTTCCCGATGCAGATGGAGACATCCCATTTTTAATCAAACTACTCTCCGAGATGGAGGAGGGCCGGCTT
Source organism: Taxus wallichiana var. yunnanensis (assembly GCA_018340775.1). Classification (NCBI taxonomy): domain Eukaryota; kingdom Viridiplantae; phylum Streptophyta; class Pinopsida; order Cupressales; family Taxaceae; genus Taxus; species Taxus wallichiana. The sequence continues at coordinate 590,113,630 of CM031236.1, forward strand.
AAAATATTTAGAATTTCATACTTCCCTTAAGGCATGGCCAATAATTCTTGCATCATTTTTCCACCATATGGTAATGGTTTTATTCCCCTTCCCCCCAATAATCATGACTTATATTTCTCCCTCAAGTGCAAACGTTGCCACTCTCACAATTATTTATTCAAGACCTCGTACACACCATTTACTCCAATCTTGCTACTTTATTTCACAACTCGAAATATATTTTGTCAAATAATCTATGTCGGTATTTCACCTCCTACCCTCATAACCTTTGGGTGGAATTTTTGAGATAGGCTACAAGACATCCTCGAAAGTAAAATATCCTATGGGAAAAAGCTTCGAATAACAAGTTGATACATTTCAAAGACAATGTTAATAGAAGATTCCTAGAAAGAAAACTTAAATGGACACTTTCAATATAATAAACATGCTCCACCTGACTCATTGGCATTAGGCAAGGTTAAGACACAATTGGTAAAGTGTAGTTCAATATCACTAAGATAAAATATTTTATGCAATAAGATCACTAGAATCTAAGCGATAGTGGGTCATCGATGAATTGGTAAAATCTAAAGCTTAAGTAACATAGGATGAGAAAAGAGAGAGTTTGGCAGCTTATACAACTTTTGAATTATACTAGTTATAACTTGTCCTTATATACAAGTCACTGTGGCTACAAGTTCAAAACACTAATTTATTTAATTCAAATCATGGAAAACTTTGATAAAATAGATATGCATATTCCATGTTGAATCATGCGAATCAGTAACAAAATTGAAAAGTGTAATGATAAAAAATTATATTTGAGCCAATATTAATTATATTCTTGGGAAGCTAAATTAATGTCAAATTTATGACACCATCTTCTATTTATCAACCCATGGGCCACTCATAAAGCATAAATTATAATCATTATATGACTTGGTTTCGATCTATTTCCTATTACTACTCATGGATTTTAAAAATGATGTAGATTAAATATGTTGCTTTTTCTTGATTCTCCACTTATTCACATAGATATTTATTAGATTTTCATATATAATTCTATTTAATTAGTATATTTCTTAATGCTTTAACCCACAAAATCTCACTCATTTTTACAAAATTAAAGGGCTCAATGATACCTCTCCAATGAGACCAATTAAGAAATAATTAGAGTACAAGATCAAAAGTTATGGTCATTTGAAATTTTACATATTGGGAGGAACATGAAAAATGAAACATGGAAGCTTTTGATTGGTCACTCAGATTTCCTTTCAAATTTATGCCCCGAATTCCACACTACCTCACCTAAGTGGCATATCTAACCCAAAATTTTCTCGAAGAATTTCATTT
>CM031236.1:591319961-591777461 GCA_018340775.1 Taxus wallichiana var. yunnanensis
CTATTTTTGGTAATATTCACGAGGCAAATGGGACTCAACTTAGAACATTAAGGTTAAAAATGGAACCATATCATTTTCTTAGAGGTCAATGCTCTCAAAATATATATGAAATATGGGGAGGGACTGACATTAGAAATTATACCGCTGGAGGGTGACCATCAACGGGTGGACGATTGAATTGAAGGTTTGACAAATGATTAATTTAACTTTGGCTTTTTAGGTGTCTACGCAATGACATAATTTATTACTTTCAACTTGATTGATCATTGAACAATCCCTCAAAAATATGTCGAAAATCCCAATCATATTGTTAATTTTTGCGGATTTTTGCAAGTGTATCTTTAAGGCATCTCAAAACAACATCCATGAGTAGTCATCCTTCACTTCTATTGCCATCCTATTGGCGTAAGCATTGGACCTTCGGGTACAATTGCTAGTATATTATATAACTAGAAGTTAAAATGCCTACTAAGAATGTAGCCATGTTTCCCAAAGAAAGAAGCTTTCAACTATTAAGAAGTCCTAAACTTTATCAAATAGTGAGGTTAACTAAATGCTATGGTACATAATATATTATATAACTAGAATTTAAATGCCTGCTAAGAATAAAAAACAATGAATCAACTTTCCAGTCAAATGGATATTGAAAGATATCAATTCAAGACCCAAAAGAACAAATAATACTCTTAAAACACAAATTGCATGTGGGGTTAAGGACAACAACTCAACAAAGATTATATTTAAGAAACCGCAAAATACGACCCAAAACAATTGTTATATTATATTTTATCATGAAGGGCAGCCACTAAGTCATGGGCATCATCCAGGAGTTTCCAAACATCCAAATGGCCAGCCATGCTGTTGCACTCTCTAAGAATGTCATCCATGCCAGTATGCTTCTCAATTATAAGATTCCTTTTTTGTAACACAGATGCTGCTATTGCATACAATAAGAGATCATTAGTGGGAGGAGCACTCCGCTTACCCTTCCTCCAAGCTGATTTCTTTATTCCTGCCCTAACAGCTGCTTGATTTGCCCAAATGACCTCCCACAAACAAAGTGTCTGCTCAAATGACAGCTCTCTCCTAAAAAGCACCACCACCATCCTGTACACGAAGAAAAAATCTTGAGCTTCAAGTTTCTCCAAATGTTTATATAAATGTGGGTCTTTAACTTTGATAATTTTTGCCACCATATTCAGCTGCTTGCGAATACCCACTTCATCTAGTCTAAAATTGTCACGGGCAACATGCATAAAGTGGACAAAACACCAAAAGGCTTCATAATCGTCATCCATCAATGCAACAAAAGGAGAGAGGAGATCACTCATTCCTTGACAGTATCCAATCTCAGGGTCATATAGAGCATAAGTTTCAAGGATCGCAACTAATCTTGCTGCATGATGCTTCTGACACGGTTCTAGGTGCTCATCATTTTTAATCCTACAAGGGAAGCTAACCTGGATGCTTCTTCTTCTGTAACATTTGCCTGAGATGGGGAGAATGGTGCCCATTCAGCATTCATACGTATTGCATCAAGACGAATTATCCTCTGCCATGTGCTGAAATCCTCCAATGCCTGAGAATGGGTTTTCTTCAGCCTCTCTATCCTGTCAACCTTATGTTCAATGTCTGAAGATGAATTCTTTTCTTGGTGCTTATCCTTAACAGTAGCGGAAATGTTTTCCAGATTCGAACTATCTTCAACTGTAGATTCATTGTCTGAAAAGGCCTCAATTTTACCGTGATCTTTCTGATAACTATCAGAAAAATTGTTTGACTTGGGATCATCTTCAGTAATAGATTCATTATCTGATGAGGTGTCATACTTTACTTGCAAACTAGTACCAGAAGAGGACCACAACAACTTTGAATCCTCTTTATCTAGACTCTCCACTTCTTTAAAAATACATTCACCTGTCATTGCTGCATCTTTGACAGTATGAGAAAATGCATCATCTTGTTGTGATTCCTCTGCTTCTTTACCACAATTGATTACCTTGCTGATCATCTCATCCTTTTCTTCAATTTGCAAAAACTGGCACTGTATTCTCAGCTGCTCATACTCCTCTCTGAACGAAAAACACACATAGCTCTTACATGCTCAAAAATACCCTTTCAATTACTCAAAATGAAAAGCTTTAAAAATTGCTTACACAGAAATCATACGCATCACAATGAATGAAATCTCATATGCCTATTCAAGGAAAATAGTATAATCATCTACTTGAACATTTGCAACATGGAAAAAGATTCATTTCAGTGCTACTATTCCTTTGAACATATTTCAAATGTATTACAGCTATGATAGTCTTTTTGTCAAGCACATTGCATATTTTACAGTCCTCCTGCCGGAGATGCCATCCTACTACTTACACATACCTCCTACGAATTCTTTCAAGATCCCTTTCCTCTTTCGAGCTTTTAAAGTCATACCTGTACAAAGTACATCACCACAAAATTAGAACCATGAAAGCTCATCAATGCTAGTACAGAAATGAACCTTCACAATTTCAGCTAGGGAAGACCAAATTTGTGCACAGATACAATTTCTTTTTAATTAATACAAATAGCAGTCCTAGTCTTCAGCATGAAAAGCACAACTGATGCCTTGAGAATTTTCAGTCCAGGAGAACAAAAGGGATGAGATAATAAGACCCACAAAAAAAAATATAGCCTTGTTAAACATATCAACAAAGACAGTGGAGAAGTGATGCGTACACTCCAAGAAGGAATGGCCAAACTTCTGCCCTTATGCTTGAGTCAATGCCCTGAAATTAACAAAGTAAATAAGACTCCAAATACAGTGTAAGGATCAAGACATTATTAACATCTGTAGATATGAAAGTTCTCTATAATTTGTAATAGGGTTTTATTACAAGAAAACAAACAGCATTTTCAAAGTGATTTACAAGAGAAAGGATACTAACTCTGTTCAAATTCCATCGGAAACTCAAAAGCAGAAGAAACAAAATGGAATTATACCAGACCAAAGAACTGAACGCTAAACTCTGATAACTCTGATAACTCTGAGAACTCTGAGAACTAAAAAGTCAATGAATTTGACAAGTTGACACTAGCTGCAGAGAACAGATGAAAGATAAAATGATAGATCCAGAAATCTCCATTCAAACACACAGCATCATGGAAATCTGCATACTCTTATGTTTAAATGTGCCTATTCTGTACTCACTAAGATTGCTAGTGAACTTCATCCTACATACTTAAAGTTGGAGGAAGAAATGAGATGGTTTGGGAGACGCTCAAGACTGAAAATTGAGTGCATTTCCAACAAATTGATCAGCCATTGTAGAAAAACTTGCATATGAGGGATAATTAACTATGTTGCACGGAAACGGATACGAAACGCGGAAACGGCAATTTTCAAAAAACCTTGGATACGAAACGTTGCCGGAAACGTCCGTACAATATATTATTAAAAAAAAATATATATATATATATATATATATGCATAATACTCATTTTATAATTGTAAATTTGTAGACCATAAGAGATAATTGATAAAGCACTCAAAATATTTTGTATTCATTGAAATTTGAACTTCTAAAGAGTCATAACTCATCATTCAACATGGTTACAATTTCAATGATTCACATATACATGATAATAATCTAGGTAAGTCGGACGTTTTTAAAAAAATTTAAAAAAACGAAAAAAAAAAAATTCCAGAAACGTTTCAAGCACATTTCGTACCCGTTTCACATTTCCGAAACGTTTCCAGGCAGAAACGTGGGCCCCTTAGGCATTTCCTGGCTTCACAGATAATTAATAAAGAACTTGAAAGAAGGTTCAAATTTCTGTGTACTATGAAACACAAATAAACACTTCCATACAATCAGGTTACACTTCGCAACTCAGAAAAATTGAAAATCTGAACAAGCTAGCAACAGGTAAAAAGGCTAGAGGATGAGAAGCCCAAAGCGGCGGTTTACATTCACTGTTCTTCCCCCAACTACAAAATACTTATGGATCTTGTTTGTTAAGTAGGTCCCCTTGCCTTGTGACTAATACCAAAAATACACAAGGAAAATTGTCATTTGGGCAATGACTACTCATGGAGGTTATCTTGACGTGACTTATACACGCATGAGTAAAATCCCACAAAAATTAATAATCTAAGATAGAGATGGTAATGCACATAACTTGATGGCTCATGAAAGTAAAAATCAAAATGGTTGCCATGGTGAAGATGCCAAACAGTACTTCTATAATTATGGCACAGATAATTAATAAAGAACTTGAAAGAAGGTTCAAATTTCTGTGTACTATGAAACACAAATAAACACTTCCATACAATCAGGTTACACTTCGCAACTCAGAAAAATTGAAAATCTGAACAAGCTAGCAACAGGTAAAAGGCTAGAGGATGAGAAGCCCAAAGCGGTGGTTTACATTCACTGTTCTTCCCCCAACTACAAAATACTTATGGATCTTGTTTGTTAAGTAGGTCCCCTTGCCTTGTGACTAATACCAAAAATACACAAGGAAAATTGTCATTTGGGCAATGACTACTCATGGAGGTTATCTTGACGTGACTTATACACGCATGAGTAAAATCCCACAAAAATTAATAATCTAAGATAGAGATGGTAATGCACATAACTTGATGGCTCATGAAAGTAAAAATCAAAATGGTTGCCATGGTGAAGATGCCAAACAGTACTTCTATAATTATGGCACAGATAATTAATAAAGAACTTGAAAGAAGGTTCAAATTTCTGTGTACTATGAAACACAAATAAACACTTCCATACAATCAGGTTACACTTCGCAACTCAGAAAAATTGAAAATCTGAACAAGCTAGCAACAGGTAAAAAGGCTAGAGGATGAGAAGCCCAAAGCGGCGGTTTACATTCACTGTTCTTCCCCCAACTACAAAATACTTATGGATCTTGTTTGTTAAGTAGGTCCCCTTGCCTTGTGACTAATACCAAAAATACACAAGGAAAATTGTCATTTGGGCAATGACTACTCATGGAGGTTATCTTGATCGTGACTTATACACGCATGAGTAAAATCCCACAAAAATTAATAATCTAAGATAGAGATGGTAATGCACATAACTTGATGGCTCATGAAAGTAAAAATCAAAATGGTTGCCATGGTGAAGATGCCAAACAGTACTTCTATAATTATGGCACAGATAATTAATAAAGAACTTGAAAGAAGGTTCAAATTTCTGTGTACTATGAAACACAAATAAACACTTCCATACAATCAGGTTACACTTCGCAACTCAGAAAAATTGAAAATCTGAACAAGCTAGCAACAGGTAAAAAGGCTAGAGGATGAGAAGCCCAAAGCGGTGGTTTACATTCACTGTTCTTCCCCCCAACTACAAAATACTTATGGATCTTGTTTGTTAAGTAGGTCCCCTTGCCTTGTGACTAATACCAAAAATACACAAGGAAAATTGTCATTTGGGCAATGACTACTCATGGAGGTTATCTTGACGTGACTTATACACGCATGAGTAAAATCCCACAAAAATTAATAATCTAAGATAGAGATGGTAATGCACATAACTTGATGGCTCATGAAAGTAAAAATCAAAATGGTTGCCATGGTGAAGATGCCAAACAGTACTTCTATAATTATGGCACAGATAATTAATAAAGAACTTGAAAGAAGGTTCAAATTTCTGTGTACTATGAAACACAAATAAACACTTCCATACAATCAGGTTACATTCTTCGCAACTCAGAAAAATTGAAAATCTGAACAAGCTAGCAACAGGTAAAAAGGCTAGAGGATGAGAAGCCCAAAGCGGTGGTTTACATTCACTGTTCTTCCCCCAACTACAAAATACTTATGGATCTTGTTTGTTAAGTAGGTCCCCTTGCCTTGTGACTAATACCAAAAATACACAAGGAAAATTGTCATTTGGGCAATGACTACTCATGGAGGTTATCTTGACGTGACTTATACACGCATGAGTAAAATCCCACAAAAATTAATAATCTAAGATAGAGATGGTAATGCACATAACTTGATGGCTCATGAAAGTAAAAATCAAAATGGTTGCCATGGTGAAGATGCCAAACAGTACTTCTATAATTATGGCACAGATAATTAATAAAGAACTTGAAAGAAGGTTCAAATTTCTGTGTACTATGAAACACAAATAAACACTTCCATACAATCAGGTTACACTTCGCAACTCAGAAAAATTGAAAATCTGAACAAGCTAGACTGTAATGAAAATCAAATGTTGTCAACAGGTAAAAAGGCTAGAGGATGAGAAGCCCAAAGCGGTGGTTTACATTCACTGTTCTTCCCCCAACTACAAAATACTTATGGATCTTGTTTGTTAAGTAGGTCCCCTTGCCTTGTGACTAATACCAAAAATACACAAGGAAAATTGTCATTTGGGCAATGACTACTCATGGAGGTTATCTTGACGTGACTTATACACGCATGAGTAAAATCCCACAAAAATTAATAATCTAAGATAGAGATGGTAATGCACATAACTTGATGGCTCATGAAAGTAAAAATCAAAATGGTTGCCATGGTGAAGATGCCAAACAGTACTTCTATAATTATGGCAGATGTTGCTAGAATGTCATTCATGAATCAAGTGTAAAGAACTAACTATTTGTCAAGGGTAATTATAAAGAGGCTATGCAAACAAGATACATACCCCACTACGTACTCGTTTCAAGACCTTTAGTCCCCCATCAACAAGATGGCCATCAGGTAGAAAGGCACTTGACCACTGTTGTCGTGAAAGAGGGCGACGCTTTCTTTTATAAGCCCAATGTGATTTGAATTGTCCCCTGCAAACATGATTCAATATCAGCATAGTTCGCCTTCTTTGCAAAAAGCATACTTTAAATCCAGAATGTACAAAGTTGAGCATACAATGAACAATCGTGCATGATTGGCAATGTTCTGCCAAATAATATTCTTATTTTGTAGCCTGTAGAGCATTTTCTTTCAGACTTCTGATCAGTAGAGGGAATAGGCACAAAAACTCGGAAGTTTTAGAATGTAGAATTGAGGCAACCTGTTAAGCATGACTAGAGATATAGCGTGGTCAGCTTGGGAGCCACACTGGGATATAAACATTTCAGTCCCTTGTCATATCATTTATGAAGTAAATGGCCTGCAGAAATAAAAATATTCTTTTGTTTTAATTGCAAATAGATAACCCACATCTGAAAACATTGTCTGGGATAATTAGCAAGCATAATACATCATCCAAAACGATAATAACAACAATGAAATTATATAGAATAAAACTTATGATTACATTCTATTTGAACAAGGTAATGATATAATTAAGCTTATTGCCAATAAGTAATAACATTAGCAAGAGCATATTTCACTGAACATGTATCAGACGAAGCTGAAATACCAAACATTAGGGGGTGGTACAGAACAATCCAGAGAAGTGTCAAATTAGGTCTTTGCCATACATTTACAAGGAGATGTTCAGCTATATCAGATTGTGACATGTAATTGAACTAAAACGAATGTTTTCTATTAAAGATCATCTCCTAGTCACATGTAGCCTCTAGGAAGGGGAAATGTTCAAGTCTTTTATCCTCCGTTTCAGACACAAAACAGTTTGTTATTCAATATGACTCAAATAAACAATGAAATTTCTCCTGAACTGGAGCATAACCTAAGGAAAAAGCCTGTTATGATGTGTCTGCTGTTGATTTCACAATAGAGAAGCCAACTATTAGATCATATAATATTACAAGCACTACTATAAGATATTATATTCGGAGAGCCTCTCTGAAATTAGTAGTCTTGTCAAGAATAGACGAGTTTCGGAGCTTCAATACCTGTCAACTTGTTTGGCATCTCATGTCTCTGACTTTTTATGAATGACTCAGAAAGTTGTGAAACTATGACTAAAAGTTTACCTTATTAACATAAGAATTTATAATAAACTTACTGTAGCAGACTATACTAAGAAGATCTGCCTAAATGTTCATCAGATCTAGCCTGATACTACATCGACTACAAGATTGTCAGCTATGTCACAGAGCTTGCCAATTTCCTTTGACAAGATTTGAAATTTGGAAAATTTGATCGAATGCACTAAAATTAGTTCATATTCACTAAACAAATTTGTACACTCTGGATTTTGGCAAATTTAACCGAACTTTGACAAATTCAATCGAATAATATCAAAATTAACCCAAAAACACTTTAAGATTGAGATTTCATATGTTTTCTAGTGTTATAATTTTGATAAATGTATCATGGGTTTTTACGTTTTGACATCTTCTTTTCTAGGTTTTGAGGCTATTTCGTAATATTTATCTATTTTGATATTTAAATCGTTTTTAATTCTTATTGAATCTTAATCCCTTTATTTTTATACAAACTCAAGGAAAGAAACATATAATTCATTTCTTTATATAATCTAGTCTAGGCAAAGAGCAAAATCCAGGCGTTTAACTTTTATCATATCCTAATTTGATCTTTAATTCCTAAATTTTCTACAAACCGAAAAGAAGCATATATAAACTTCTTTCATTACATAATTTAGTTCAGGCAAGAGAAAACTTGGACATATTTAATTTATACTGTATTTCATTTTGCCCATAACCCCTAAAATTATGAGACAAATCTTTCCCTACAAGATTTTCACAAATAGAGGAATTATTGGTAATATTTTCACATATAAAGGAGCTACTGGAGGCTTTGTTGGAATTCTGGGTGGATGCACAGTATCACTAAAGTTTTTCATTTTCCTTTTTACGACAGCTTACAAAGATGATTGGTGGACTAATTTACACTTGTTTGGTCTGTAATTTCTGTTCCTTTTGTTAATTCACCCCTCAAAACTTGTGATCTCGCAACAATTTTACAGCATTTTTTAAATGAAAAATAATCTTTGTTCCTTTTGTTAATTAACTTTTCAAAACTTGTGATCTGCAACAATTTTACTACATTTTTAAAATATCAAATAATATTTATCTTCCATGCCTTTGTTATTTATTCAAGCAACTTCAAACCTCTGCATGAGAAAGGATACAACAAAATCAAATCTATTGACTCTGAGAAGAAGTCAATTTTGTCTTTTAGTTTAGAATCTAGATATTTACATTTTCAAGAGCAAGTTTTTCCAAACTTCATTCTTTTTTTTATTTATGATTTCTTGTATTAAGTCATGACTGCAAAACTTTGTGTGAGCGTAGTGGATTATGTTCTCGCTTGCAGATCCCTCATCCCCCACATCCGGGATTTCCTTATTTCCCATCAGCTCCCACTTGCTGGCCATGCTGCCCTGACTTTTACCCTCCATGTTGCTTCTCAATTTTATCCTTCATCATCTCACATCAAATCATCCAACACTTGCCACACTACAATCCACTTTGAAGATGACTAAACCATTGACTACGCTGCCCGACTCTGCCAACTTATGTCCGGGTATTATCCACTTCCTTTCTCCACCATATGAGTTTTTAAATTATGCCATTTGGTACACAAACCTTGACTCCTGCCCCCTCACTATGCACTACTATAGCTCACCTCATCCCTGCAGGTCTTGACTTATGAACTGATGGTACAATCATGAGTGCAAATCCCTATATTGGAGACTTCGATTTGTCTTAGCCCATGACCCTCCCTCCATACCCAACTCAGAGATTATTGGTGTTTCCTCCGGCCAGAAAGAAACACAAGTCTATTATGTCTAGACGACTTCATCTCCTTGATACCCTCCACCATTCCTCTAAGACCCTTTGGTGCACTCTCCTCCCGAGGAAGACCCCTGCTTTTGACATCGATCCCCAGGCATGGGTTTCCTATTCTAGCTCTCTCTATGACATCCCAAAGCAGCCAACTATTAATGTCTCCACCCCACCATCATCCTCTACTGTTTTCTCACCCAATAAAATCAAGAGGGCTATTCATAAGTTATGTACCAGCAAAGCAGCGGATTGTGAGGACCTTCAAGTTGAGTTCCTCAAATATGGTGTGGATTCCCTTGACTTTCCATTGGCCGAGCACATAATCCAATTTATTCTTAAGATTGGGCATAGGCAACACTAGCAACTACAAGACCATTATGATTGGGCATACGTTTGCAAAACTTTATGGCACAATGTTAGACATCCAGATTAGGGTCCCCAACTTTGACCGTGAACTCAATGTTAGCCATGTTAATGAGCATTCCTAGGAGTTGTCATGCAGAGCTTCAAGGAAAAGTCTATGCAAATTAGGGCCAATGGTAACCCACAAGGTTTCATAAAACTCAAAAGGAAAACCATCAATACTCCGTGCCTTATCATGGGCCATTTGATTAACATCCTGAAGCTCATTAATGGAGAGAGGTTTGTCACATTGCACTCATTGAGCAGCAATGAGTCTGCAAGGAACAACTCCAATGCATTTCTCAAGGGAAGCTTATCTTTCAGCAACGAAAGCTTGAGCTTGAAAACCCTGTTTGTAATGATTCACAAAAGCTTGAAGGATGTCAAGGAGGCGTGTGAGGCGATCTCCAACTTCCTTAAATGCTTTAATTTGAGCGGAGTGCCTACCTCTGAGTTCTTGAAAAAATCTTTGGAAACCCCATCTCCCACTTTAAGCCAATAAATGCAAGCTCAAATTTGAACACCATGGGCTCTCTGGGCTTCCACCAATTTAATTTTATGGAAAATAGCAAAAGCTTATAACTAAAGGGCCTCATTGAAGGGAAAGAGCTCAAGATCATGAAAAACACTTTCAACCTCTTGACAGTGGCCTCGTTAGCTCTTTTTCTATAAATGGCCATTTGCTTTCCAAACACATCCAGAAATGTGGAGGTGCAAACAATAGCAACCTCCTACAAGTTAATCCAACCCTTATCGTTGGAAGGTTCAAGGAGCTAAGTGTGCATAAGGGTACGCTCAAGTAGCAGATCAACAGTGTTTAAATATAATTGATTTCTAAACATGTTGAGTGCCAACCACTCAACGTGAAACTTGATGGGAAAATGGTGAGAGACGAGGGCCTCCGAGGTAACACTGATCGGTCTATCAAAACAATGAGCAATAGAAAAAGTATGTTGCTCAAAAAACATGTCCCTGTCAAGCTGTGTCAAAACTTGTTTGGCTCCTTGTTGAAGATTAGACCACATAAACCAAGTGGTGGATGGAAACCATCTCCAGTGATAATTGGTGTCAAACTGCCCAAGTGTCTTTCGATTGAAGAACCAAGCCTCTCTTTCATTGGCGCACCAATGCACAAGGAGAAGGCCTTCTTTATCTTCAATGAACCCCAGCATGTTAAAATCTCCATAAAATGCGAAGCTCCTTCACTAACCATAACCAAAGTGTTGCTCTCTATGGTGTTTTCGGGCGTAGAGGCTGACAAGGCCAAGGGACTGCCTGTAAAAATAAAAAACTGCCCACATAGCCCAGTTGGATGGATCCACACCCCACTTAGTCACAAACGGGTCATATAACGGTGATATCAAGTGACGGAAGCGCCAACCAGTTTTGTGGCAGGACATGTGCCATAAAGCATAAGACCAAGTCATCTTTACTGCCATCTGAAGGGGAAAACCATTAATCGTAACTTCTTTAAGGCATAACACATGCATCTCTTTAAATTACTAACAATTGGCCCTAACCATGGAGTTACGGATTGGGTCAATTAAACCTCAAACATTCCATGAGAATATATTAATGAATAATGGTCCTAGTTTATATTCTCGTCATCAAGGCACTCGAGTGCCGTATAGCTTTCATGCAGAAACTTTTGTTTCTCTATTTTAAACAGTTTGTGATTGGTCATTTATACTTAAGTGATGCTGTTTTTGTGGAAGGGGAGAATTATTGATATTCTATTATTCCATAATGAAATAAGGGTTCCTACTGACTTCATTATTTAACTTGCGCTTCTATACTTTTCCTTACAAGTATATGTTTGTCTTAATGTCCCAGAGATGGCCGAGTAGTTTTTTGAAAAGTAGTCATGTAAAATTCAATCCTAAATACCTAGTTGATGTGGGCAGATTTATAAGCATACCATCATTTGAGTCACCTCTTACAACAGCTTAACAAGATGATTGGTGGAATAAAGTTGACGATAAGAATTGGCAATCAGATTATGAACCCCCTATAGTTCAGTAAGAAGTTCAGCAGGAAATCAATGAAGCACCTACAGGTATTGCTGCAGGGAAGAATGAAGAGAGGGACAAGGCCATGACTGATGTAAAGCAGAGCGATCAGATTGGAAATAAGACAGAGAAATGTGGGAAATTCTAGGAGCCCATTTTTAAAGCAACGCGCCTCTGCTATTGTGCTCGCAGATTCCTCCAGTGGAAACTTGAATCAAATAAGGTAAAGAAGCTTCACTAAAGAAAAATTGTTCACAGAGACAGGATTTGCATTACTAGGCCTCAGGCAGCCCCAATCATGGATGCTATGCAACAGGCTTCACAACTATTGCTGACAAAATGGAGAGGAGGCAACAAAAATTGCTAAACTAGCAAGCTAATGAGGAGATTCACGATCAAGTGGTGGCAGAACTGGAGGTCCCTCTTCTTCTTGCACACTCTCCTTTGAACCTTCAATGGCAGATATTCCTATTCCTCATGTAGTGTGTATTGTCAGTTTTCCTGCAGTTTTTGAAAAAATTATTGAAAACAAAGTGCAAGATATGGCAAGCATGGTTTGGGGTTGATTGACCATTTCGATGCTGGGCAGAAAGTTGGCCAGACAAATGGTACAATTCGATGTTTAAAATCTGTGAATCTCATTTTCCTTGGGCATTTGTTTGTACTTTCTGCTGTAAAACACTTTTCATAGGCTTGATTCTGGTGATAGAATGTTGATGTTCTACAGTTAAAAAAATGGCTGTCGACCTACAAGGCATATGTTATCCCTTTGTAAAATTTCATATCAATATTAAAAATTATATATCCGTCATCTTATGTTTCCAGGCTTTTGTTCCTCGATAAATGTCTTTAACTGAGCTCTGCCTATGGCAATGCTAAGCACAAGGCTCAACAAAATCACACTAGCAATAAATTTTTCACAGCTACTTTATTCAATTGTCTTGATTTAGGATTTCATGCGCTAGGTTATGACTGCAAAAATCGCTGTAATTATGCCCATTATGGCAATCTTATCTTCCAAGGGTTTTATTTCTTTAAAAATGTAGCAGATCAAAACTCAGCCTGTGACAGTTCCTAATTAAACTACCACTGAAACTCCAAACATTGGTCAATTGTCTGGATTTAAGATTACATGTTATGACTGCAAATATCTGTAATATATTAATTGCACTATATTGTATAAGTAATCACAATAAATTCTTCACGTTTTGTTCTATTGTCTTGATTTAAAATTCCATGCTCGAAGGGAAAATTCATAAACATGGAAAGCTTATTCTAAATATACTTAGATAGGTTCGCAAGGGTTTAGCTGTTGCTCTGCATGTTGCTTCAATGGTGTAGGCTCCGTATATCCCTGCTATCACACTGCCAATCGGCGATCCGTCAATCAATCTAAGCAGGATTTTGATTACTCTCCCCATTTATTGTGCTGAAACTTCCTCCATTCCGCCCTTTGGCCAGCGTAAAAGCCTATATTAATGGCCATCTCTTCGGCTCTTGCATCATTTGATGCAGGTATCACCGGTAAAGCTCTAGACAAAAATGGCACCAAAGAAGGCAAGGAAGTTTGTCCCAAAGGTCTTCCACGAGGTACTGGCTCTGACCCAGAAACTTTTCGTGCCTGGCACGGTCAAATATGTACATTTTGATTTCTCTATATTATAAAATTTCTCCGGTTTTTAATATATATATATAGAGAGAGAGAGAGAGACTGCCTGGAAACACCAAGTACCCCCCCCCCATACCAGGCCCGATACGTACCGGGTACTGGTACTGGAACTGGTACTCTGTGGGTACGCACCCACATGTTTTTTTTAAGTGCAAAAAAATAAATAAACCAATAGGCTCTGAAGGATCAAGAGAGATGAAAAGGACTTCATTTGTTTGACTTACTATTTGGGGGCATTCGTGTTGCTCCTCATGGATCATTTATTCTTCAGTCAATTTGGAAGGCATGGGAACAAGTGAAGCACTTGGTGGTTGGGCAGCCTATCTTCTCTTCCTTTGACACTAGGTGCCAAGCCTACAAATCGATTTTGTCGAATCTGAAATATAATGACAAGATCCTTGCCTTGACAAGAGGCTGCTCTGCCCTCCTTTGGTTTGAGAAAGGAATTAAAATATTTCATGACTTGTACAGATTTGGGAAGTGGATGAAATGGACAGACCTTAAAGCTTTCTATAAGCTTCCTCAATCTCAGTTCAGAATGTATACAATGCTCAGATATGCTTTCACAGCTCCCTCTACTGGACTAATTATGGAGGATGAGAATGTTGGCTCAAAGGGCCCCTTCTCCAAGAGGCTACCTCCAAACAACTCTATGAAAAGATTGCCTTCTCCCCAAACCTTTCCCTGGGCCTTAACAATAAGTGGAATGTTTGTGAGCCCATTAGTAGATGGACTCATAGATTTAATGTTTTGTGGTCTTCTTGTATTCAGTCAAAGAAATCTTGCTTTAGATAGCTTCTGATTCATAATAAGCTTGTTGTTGGCTTCTAATATTTTATAGGTTGTTGAGACTTGAGACTATAAGCTTGTTGTTTTCTTTAATTTTTATATATATTTATATTTTTTACTTTTTAAAAATATATTGTATGAACGTACCCACAGCGTACTGTACCCGAGGTTTTTAAAAATTTGTCGTTTCAGCATACCGTACCCATACCCGTACCAAAACAATCTAGCCAGAAACCCCTTCGCCTAATGTTGTTCTTGATTTACAAGAATTTGATAAAGTATGTCATTGGCTCGAATATTTTATCCTCGGTTATTTTGTTGGCCGAATGCCCCCTAATGACCATACTTGAACAATGGGTCGACCAGCACCTGAGGCAGTCCCATGGTGTCAAGCTTGAGGGGGTTCAAAACCTAACCAAGGGTTTTTTTCTGCTTTCGATTTAACAATGTCGAAAAATGTAAAGCCATGGTTTACTCGCAACACTATGGTTGCATTCTCTCACCGGACTAGAGACTTCCAAGTGTCTAAACAAGCTACTCTCAAAATCCTTTTCTAGGTTGAGTTCCCTAGTTTGCCTCTCCCCTTTGGGGATTTGTTGAGCAACTCATCAAGCCCCTAGGGCATTTCATCTTCCTAGAGCAACCCAAATTCTACGCAGCCCATCTACAAAAACATGTCTACAATGAAATTGATTTGATTAAAGACCTTAAGGAAATCATTGATATCCGAATTGGGAACATTCAGTTCTCTTAGTGTGTCCTCTACATTGACCTCATGAATACGTGTTTCGGGTACCAAGATTCAGACCATATGATTAGGGGATGCCCTTTAATGGACACCGACACCACACCCCACTGAAAAAAGGCCAAACGGAAGCCAAACCCTCTGGGAACGCGTCGATGATTGGACCATAATCACAAATAAAAAAATGTCTCTCATGGCACCACTCGACCCCTAACAGCCTTTTACTACCCTGTTGGTACTTCTAGAGCAAGCTCCTCTGCTGCCACTCCCAAACAAGCTACATCGCCTGCTATTAAAGCTTCATTGCCACTCTCTCGCATCCTACTCATTGCCTCTTCCGTTGTGCCCTTCATTTCTAATTTGCATGCATCACAACCCCTCTCTGGGGTGCGTTTTCCAAAGGACAATGTTGTCTTGCTTGAATGCAAATCTGTGATCTTCTGCTCTGAAATCCCTTCCCCATCTAAAGATGGAGAAATTCTCCAAGAAAACGATAGCCTTTACAAATTCTTGACTTTTTGCTTCTTTCCCAACGAAAATTTGATAATAACAATAAGTATGTTTCTCTTGAAGATCTTGATGATGAGGGATCCATGCACCTTGATGTTTCCCAATGATTGTTTATTCATGGAATGTATGTGGCCTCACTAAACTGACTCATTGATATCTAGTCCAGTTCAGTTGTTTGCAATTATGAAAGTTTTGTGCCTGCACAAAGTTAAAATCTTTGGGTTTCTTCTTCAATTTGTTGTTCACGATATTTGGCCAGGCGTTATTTGCCAAATGTCCAATCACGAGCCAGGTCGTGGAGGGTCATCACGCTGCTTACCCCGAGCTTTCTCGAATATCATCTCGTGGCACTCTAACCCCACCCACCGAGTGATATGGACTCTTTTTATTTTGACGGACGTATCATCAGTTTAGCAAACTTGTATGCATCCAACAATGTGCTTGAACGGTCCCTTTTTTTGGAGCTGGTTAACTGACTCTCTCGGAGGCCCACTAGATTTTATGTAGGGAGTTCGACATGGGTGGATCTAATGAAGACAAGGAAGGGAACTTACCAATGCGGTGGTGTGTTGGAGAGTAAGAAGCCTGGTTCTATATGCAGCACAAGCTTGGACTTTACGATCCAAACCACCATCGCAGCAAGACTCCACTACTACTTGGTTCACCTAGTCCAATTTTTGACAAGGGCGAGACAGAGTGGTTAAGAGGTTAGATCGTGTTCTTTTTGTTGAACAAGATCTTTTCTCCCTATCCTCCAATAATAATAGACTTGTTTCAGTGGTCAAGACTACTTTACTCTTAACCATCAACCCATTTTTTGCATTACATGTAATGCTACCCATTTCAAAAGCAAAAACTCCCAATTTTATCTCAATATTGCCCATTTGTGGCATGAGAGAACTTTAAGACATATCACAAAGATTTAGAACCTGATTTCCAAACCCACAAGGGATACAAGCTGGATTGAATGGTGGGTTGATGTTATTTAAAAAACCACCACCTTTCTCGTGCTCTATGGGAAAACAAGTCATAACTTATAGGCAAAGAGCTCATGCAACATCATGCCATGAATTCCAACAGATTTCACAAGAGCTTGATAGTTTTCCATTCAACACCTCTTGACAAAAGCAAACTATTCATCAAAGGCATAAACTCAAGGTAGAGGAAGCTTACAAAGCAAGAGGGTCTCAACTCAAAGAACAGTTGCATTGGCTAAAAATTGGAGACAAAGCATCCAAAGAATTCTTTGCTCTACTCCACTCCCGACACACTACTAACAAAATTAAAGCCATTCAAACAGCCAATGTCAGACTTACCAAATTGTATAATATACCGCAAGCTTTTGTTCGTCATTACCATGTTGTCTTTGTTGCTCGACCTTCTTCCCCTAAAAGAGAAAATGCTTTAATGAAATGTTGGCAAGTGGTCCCCTGCTAGCTCTCCCACACTCAAAGAATTGCCTATGACCTAAGTCACAAGGTTCGAGTTCAAGTTCAAGTTCGACAAGGATAAAATTCAGTTCAAGTTCGCCCAATGGATAAAGTTCAAAAAAATCGCCATTAAGTTCGATTAATAGAAAAACATAAAAACATATGAAATTATGTCAAACCACAATCTTAAACATGTAATATTAAGTTTTTAGACTTCATACTAACCCTATTATAGCCTTAGAGGCTACTTGTTACATCAAAATGTTCCATATCATCAAAGAGCAAACATACTCTATAGCCTTATAGGCTACTTGCTACATCAAAAAGTTCATATCATAAAAGATCAAACATACTCTATAGCCTTATAGGCTACTTGCTACATCAAAAAGTTCCATATCATCAAGAGCACTTGGCTCATCAACATTATCATCATCACTAGATTCATCACAAAGGAAGTTAGGATCATCTGCATCCTCCAAGTCTTCTGCAACAGGTTGGGATTGAGAAGAAGATTCTTTTCCATATTTTTCATGCACATCCGCAAATTGTTGCGAACATAAACAAGATCTCCTAACTTTCCCAACAATAACCTATTTCTTTTCTTAGATTGGATGTGATCAAAACAACTCCAATTCCTTTCACACGTTGATGCACTTGCTCCTTGACTCAAAATTCAAAGAGCAAAACATTGTAGTTCTTTTGCACTTGATCCATAATATTTCCACCATTTGTATCCCTCAAGAAGAGCCTATCATCCTTGGCTCCTCGTGTTGAAAATACCCCTTCTTCTACTCGAAATGCCCTTGTTTGGTGCCTAATTATCCTTGCAAGTTCGGATTTGGAACAAGCTTGTCAATGGCTTCATAAAGCCCACCCATGACTTCAAAATCACTCTCTCTATCTATATGAAAGAGCCTAGGCTCTAGATAACAAGCTGCTGAATGTAAGGGTGTGTGCATCATTTTCCATCTTACATCAATGACATCCCATATTTCTTTGTAATCTGCCTCCACATCATTGAATGCCTTCTAAATGGATTCCTTACAGCGGTCCATAGCCTCATAAACCATGCCAAGACAAGGGGTGTCACCATCAACCATGCAAAGCACATCCACAATAGGCTCACAAACTTTTAGAACTTTGTTTGCACTTTCCCAAAAGTTGTTGTTTAGAATAATTTGTTCTGCATGCTTTCCTTAGAAGCTTGTTGAAAGTGCAGATTTTTCCCACTCATTGCAACAAATCACTAATCTTATTGCAGTTTTCTCTTAAACTACTCTTTTTAAAGTGATATAAAAAGAGGCAAACCTTGTTTCACAAGGCCTCAACAACTCCTTAGATGCATGTTGTCTATAAATGGTGGTGGTTCCTTATGAAGTTTGCAATTGTCCTCCCCTTTGAATTGCTTCATGAACCCATGGAAATTTTGCCAAGTCCTGAAGTAGCAAATTCAGGCAATGAGCTGCACAAGGGCTCCAATAGATTAGAGGATACTTGTCCATTATCATTTTTCCAGCACCTACACAATTAGTGGCATTATCAGTGACAATTTGAACTACATTTTCCTCACCCACTTCCTGAATTGCTTCATCCAAGATTTTGAAAATAAACTTTGAAGTCTTCTTGTGGTTCATGGTGTCAACAACTTTAAGAAAAGATATTCCTTGAGGGCAATACACCAAGACATTAATCAAGGGTCGTTGACACATATCAGACCAGCCATCACTCAATATACTGCAACCTATTACACTCCAAGAGGCCTTGATGCCTACCATATTTCCAATCACCCTCTCTTTTGACCTTTCCAAAAGAGTAGTCCTAAGCCTCTCCGAACTAGGTGGAGTGTATCCTTTGCCAAATTCAGATATTTTTTAATTGCATTTTTTAAAAAGGACTCCTTGCCACATTGAATGGAATGGCACTTGAATAAAACAAATCTGCTAATGCATCATCTACATCTTGCTTTTGCACCGGCTTCCATATGCCAAGAAGTGTTCCACTACCACATGTGTTTGATTGCATACAAGATGATGACATGCTTGTGGAAAAGCCCTTTGATGTGTTTCTAGAAATAGCCTCTTCAATTCTGTTTTTTTGTGTTGTGTTTTCCAAAAGATTAGTCCTAAGCCTCTCCAAACTAGGTGGAATGTATCCTTTACCAAATTCAAATATTTTTTAATTGCAATTTTTAAAAAGGACTCCTCGACACATAGAATGGAATGGCACTTGAATAAAACAAATCTGCTAATGCATCATCTACATCTTGCTTTTGCACCGACTTCCAAATGCCAGAAGTGTTCCACTACCACATGTGTTTGATTGCATACAAGATGATGACATGCTTGTGGAAAAGCCCTTTGATGTGTTTCTGGAAATAGCCTCTTCAATTCTCTTTTTTTTTGTGTTGCTATGTGTTTTCCAACAAGTGATTGTTGTTCCTCTCTCTCCAATCTTGCTATGATTTTTGGCGTGACATTAGGACAAGCTTTAACACCCCACACTTGCCCACCCGCTCTACCAAGCATGGGTGGTCCACTACTCTAGTTATGCTGCCAATAAAAACTTTGTTTCATCAATTTTAATTTCATTTCCGGTCATGGCCTTCTCCGCGTGCCCTAACCCCCGGTTCCTCTCTCGCACAAACCTCCTGCAATTCCTACTCCGTTGGCGATGGCGATCCTTCTACTCAGCTCCTTGGATCCCTTTTTAGGCGGGGTTGGCATGCAAGTTTTTGCGCATGTCGGGATGGGGTTTGGTTGTTCGGTCAGGGGAAGGGGGTCATTCTTTCCCCTCCGCTTTTACACAACGTTCCTTTTTGCATGTTACAGTCACCCTCTATTTTTTATGTTTCTAAGTCTCTCTCTATTGCCAAATCCTCTCTTTTGGTGTGCTTTGGGGACTCGGTGTTAGAGTCAAAGGAGGTTTTCTCCAACCAGGGGTTAATCTGCCATTTCAATGGTCTCTCTGGCCTAGGCTGCCACTTTTGCATCATGGATCTCTTCAAACTAGCGCCCCCTTTTGTCTGGTAGGGTTGACATTTACCCCTGTGCAAGGGGTTTTTTCATTGTGGTTTTTAGTTTTATTGAAGATAGGGTTTCTATCCTCTCCAAGCTTTGGGAGCTTCAGAATCACCACCTGATGAAACCGTGGTTTCCAACCTTCAATCCTCTCATTGCTACATTCAACGTCAAACCAATCTGGGTATGTTTACCTCATCTCCCACTGCAGTTTTGGGGAGAGGAATGTTTGATAGCTATTGGCAATGCTTTGGGCAAGTTTTTATCCATCGATTCCAAAACGGAACTTTACACACACACTACCTATGCTCGTATCTTAGTAGATCAGATACCACTCTCGATTTACCTGCTTCCATTGATCTCAAAGTTTTGGATAGGACATGGTCACAACCCCTGGACTATGAAGGCTTGCCCTTCAGATGCAGGAAGTGTTTCGCCCTTGGGCATCTTGCTTCAGAATGCCAGAAAGTGCGGTTGAAGCTTAAGGAAAAAGTTTCTTGGAGGAAAGATTCTCAACCCAGCCTGTTGTATGTTTGGGGATGATTTAGATTCTTCTTCAGATGAGTCAGCCAAAGTTAGAGATGATCATGGAACTAAAACAAAAATTCAACCTTTGGTTGAGACTCATGTTTCACCCCCTTTGGTTGGGGCGGGTTTGGTGGATCGGGGATGACTCTCGCTTGAGGGGCATATTCTGATTGCTCCAAAAATAAACTCTTCATGGAAGAGTCAAATGTTAGAAAGAAGGATTCCGAAATTGGAATCTCAAAGGTGGATTCAATTGCTAGAACCAAGGAGGTTTCGATATTTGGCTTCCATTACATCCAGATGAAAATTCGGATCCTAATAGGTGTGATGGATGGACAGTCATTAATCGAAAAAAGAAAGGTATTCCTCTCCATAAAATGAGATTACGATCTCATTATCGGGACCCACAGAGTGAATTGTTTGTGTTACAACCATGGAGGCTTCAGCTTCTTCCTTCTCCCTCATCTCTTGTTCTTCACCTTTGTGCCTTAGTGGCCTTCTCTCAACACTAGTCTTTTGCCTATGGGCTTCCTCTCTAATGAGCTTCAATGCTTTATTCTACCATAAGGACCTTTGTACAAGGATGCAGATCCTTTCAAAATCCGTTCTTTTACCCTTTTTCCAAAGTGCGTGTGACGTGCTTCCATCCCTCAACTTTGGATTTCAAAGGAGCAATGAAATAACCTACAAAAGTAATATCACAAACTTAAAGGACACTTAGAATGAAAATAAATATAGAATATATGTTTAAAATTTTAAGAAATTAACAATAAAAATATTTTTAATATATTTTTATATATTATAAACAATAATAAATGTAAACAAATACAAAAAAATAACAAAAATAAAAACATTGAAATAAATCTAAAAACATAACTTAATATCTAATCATAATATTTAAAATTAAAAAAATAAAATTGATAATAAATTTAAGTTTCAAGTTTTAACTTATATTTAAAATTAAGAATAGTAAAATTATATTTAATAATGAAAAAAATTAACTTCAAAATTTAAAAAAGAAGAACATAAAAATAATAAATTATTATTGAATAGGATGTGGTCCAACGATGCGTATGATGGTGTAAAAGGTGTTGCCTAATCAAGGGATGACTAGATGAATTTCGTATTCAATAAAAATAAATTTATTATTAAATTTAAAATTAAATTAACACATTTATTAATGTATTATTAAATTTTTAAAAATTAAATCAAAGCAAATTATACTGATAAATTATAAATTATTAAATTTAAAATAATTAAAATGATTAAAAAATCATAAAAGTTAAATTTTTAAAAAGTATTACAAGATATTAAATTTAAAAAATAAATACAATATAAAAACTAAAAATTAAAATTAAATAACGAATAAAATTAAAATTAAAAAGATTATAAATAAATTTAAAACATCATTAAAAAATACATATAAAAAAATTAAATAAAAAGTTTCATAAAAGTTTGAAACAAATAAAATAAAAACGTAAAATAAATTTTATAAAGGTTGAAACAATTTTTAAAAATAAGAAAAATGACAACTATGAAACTGTGTTGTTATGCCCTCCCTTTGTTGGCCATGATTTTTCCAAGGTGCTCCCACAACGGCAAGATTAAGCTTCCAATCTCGTGACTGTCCACGGAGCTATAGTGCTACAGACAGCGCCAATTCCCACACCGCCAGCGTCAATGTCACACTCTGCTTGCTGTTCGAGATTCAACAAAAACCCCACAGCAGCACTTCATAAAATCACTCAAAAAATTTGTTGTATTTCACCCAGAGAAAGCAAAAATATTTGATGTTTTCAATAGGGTGGAGATAGGGTCTATAAAGACTTGTTTGAGCTCTTTTCCACCTTTTTTTCCCGCTTAACCCAATCCCACGTTTTTTTGGCATTTTTCCTAGACGAACAACACAAAAGTCGACGAACTTTTTGGGGTACACGAAAGTTTGACAAATTTCAAATTTTCAGCAAAAAAATCAGCGAACCTTGTGACTTAGCCTATGACAGGCCCTTCTCCCTCAATGATCTTAAAGAAGCAACCATGCAAATGGTTTCTGATAAAGCCGTATTGATGTCTTCCCCTGTGAATTTTACCAAATCCCGTGGGATATTGTCGGCCCAGATTTACATAAAGTCTACCTTGAAGCCATGGCCTCTAACTCCTTGGGTGAGCTTATCAATCAAGGTAACATTAAATTTATTCCTAAAGTTGGTGACCCTAAACAAATCTCAAATTGGAGGCCCATTACTCTTCTCAATGTCTCCTACAAGATCATAGCCAAAGCCTTGGCGAATAGACTCAAGCATCTCCTTCCCCTCATTGTCCAAAGTGAGTAAACTAGTTTTATTCAACAAAGATGCATTCTTGACAATATGATAGTTGTTTGGGAAGGCATGGAATGGGCCAGGGTCTCTAACCAAAAGCTCTTTTTGTGAAGATTGATTTTGAGAAAGCCTCTAACAGATAAAATGGCCTTTCATTATTGTCATGCTACAAGCTCTTGGTTTTAGGCCTCATTTTGTGCACTCTATCAATATGCTCTTTCAAGATGTAGAAGCTTGCATTTCCATCGATGGAGCCCAATCTTCCAGATTTGGACAAACAAAGGTGTCCTCTAACCCCATCCTTATTCTTTCAAGATGCAAGAGCCTACATTTCCATCAATGGCGCCCAATCTTCCAAATTTCGGCTTTTCAAATCAATCGACTAGGTGTCTTCTCACCCCATCCTTATATTTTTTGGCCGTTGAAGGCTTCAACTTTCTCGCTAGCTAGTGTTTCGACCCAAGGCTAAGTTAAAGGCATTATGTGCCCCCATTCTCGAGCAGCAGCAGCTCATCAACGGACACTTTGCAGATGATTCCTTCCTCACTTTAATTGAGGAAGAAGAGTCAATCAAGAATGCCATGGAATGTCTAGATATTTTTGCCTCGCTTTTGGCTCTACCATTCAATGGAAAAAGACTCAATGCTATAGGCAATCCCTCACTCCCAAACCTCCATGGTTGGAAGGATTTCAATGGCAATGGATTCAACCTAGTGTGCAATTTAAATTTCTTGGCATACCATTTGCTTTCGAGCTTCACCATTTGAGTTATGGTCCTACGTTGTTCAAAGAGTGGGGAAAATGATTGTTTATTGGGTTACCAAACCCTTTCTCTCGTAGAAAGTTCCAAATTTGTTCTTAAGTGTTGGTTGTCACTCATGTTTACTATTCATCTTGTTTGGCTCCTCTAAAGCGGCATATGCCAAATTAGAAAAACTTCTCAAAGACTTCTTATGGGATAACTTTGAGGGACATAAAGGATTCCATAGAGTAGCGTGGGACATTTGTTGTCAGCCCAAAGATGCAAGAGGTTTGGGGCTATTGGACATCAAGCTCCAAGGAATTGCTCTTAGTGTCAAATGGATAATTCGAAGCCTCGAAGGATCTGAAGCATGGAAAATCCTGCTCAGACATTGCATCACTCAAGGGACCCCTTTGGGTCACCAAGCGTGGAAAGGCCTAGGATTCTAAAGTCTTCTTCTCTCACCTATGCTAGTGAAGATTTGTGGCACCTTTGAGCTAAAAGCTTCCCAACCCAATCTCATCTAGGTAGGAAATGGCTTCAAATCAAGGCTCTCATTAACTCTCTCTCCTTATGGTGGTCTCCCATTCTTAATTTCCATAATGTCCCATTTGTTATGGTACCTTGGATTAAAATTCTTCGACTTTTTAAAAAGGGAATTAGAGTCATTGGCGACATATTCTCGTAAGGCCTCCCGTGCAAGGCTGTCATCGATATGCTTAAAGTTAAATTTCAGCTCAAAGATGAGGATGTTGAGTCCATTTTAGAAATTATGAATTTTATACCCGACAATTGTTGCACAAAATCGGCATATCTTCTAGTGTGTTATGGTGGAGAGATTGGCATTGGTCGATAGCTAGCCCCTTTTTTTCGCTACAAACCCCACATTGGCTACCATCTCCTCGCCCCAAATCACGTTCTAGGTGACTCCTTAAACCATCATTGGAATCTCAAGTCCAAGGATGGGATTTGGGCCAAAAGGTTTGATAATATTTGGAAAGCTCGCATTGAGCCCAAAAAGCACATTTTCTATGGTGCCTTATATATCAAGGTCTCCCTGTTAGAGACAAACTCAAACACATGGGGTTTCAAACCCTACTTGCCCCGCTTGCCAACAACCAAAGTCAATTAAACACCTCTTTTGGTTTTGTCCACACACCCAATCTACCTAGAGTGGATATACACCCTTTTCCAACCCTTCATCCCTAACTTTTTCACTTGGAAAATGGTTCTCCTAGGGGATTCAGCCATGCTCCCTACAAAATTCAACAATTATTGGCAAATGTTTAGAGCTGATATTCTATTTCATATTTGGAAAGATAGAAATTTTGCTTGTTTTAATAATGTTTCTATGGATAAAGACTTCTTTGTGACTAATAAAGTTACTGTGATCTCCAATGTTATGCTCTAGATCCAGGTCCAAGTAGAAAAAGTCTTCTTGGAAGTGGAACACTTGCAATCCCTACTTTCACATTAGGGGAATGCCACATGCACCGTCAGTCGAGTCCATCCGAACTCGCCATGCCACCATTCTCCTTCTCAAGGTTGTGGCCAAGGATTTCATAGAAACTGTTCCAATAGCCGTCGGAGCTCCTCTCCCCAATGGCGCCACTCCCCTCCTACATCTCGACGCCCTTCTCCCGCCCACGGTGGTAGCATTTTTAATCGGCTCGGTTGTGAGGGCTGCATTGGTGGCAATGGGTGGGCGGTTTCTGTGTTTGGCACTTGCCATCCCACCCGCCACCAATTCTAGCAAAATAATGATGAAGAAAAGGAGCAACAACGTAATGATGGGTGGAATCCCATCCCGAGCACGGCCCACCCTCTCGCCACTAATAGCTAGAGGGACAAGCTGGATAGTCCTCCACCTCTCGCCTCCTCCGACCACCATGTTGTTGGTGCGCTTAATTTTTCTTAGGCCTCTGCTTTTTTTTATATACCATTTATTTCTTGTAGCTTTTTTCGGTTTAAAAATGCATTTTTATTATGTAAGCCTATTTTTTACGCCTCCTAGGTGAGCTGGCCTTTTTCGAGGCCTTGGCTTGATATGACTTGCGTTAAGGGGTGCAACCTTTTCCACCCAATTTTTTTGTATGATTAGTAGTGTACTATATTTTTCTTATTGATAAAAGTGCGCATTTCAATCAACAAAAAAACCCATGTGCTAGATTACAACTGCAACTATGTGTAATTATGTATAATACACTAATCTTATCTTTTGAAGGTGCTTCATTACAAATGTAGTAAATAAGAGCTAGGTCCATGGCAAAGCCAAGTGCAAGGAGCAATACAATGCAATTGCGATAAATTTTCCAACCTTTTCATTTGCAACTTCACGTACTAGGTTATGACCACAAATATCTATGAAGTTATTCCTAGTGACCTGGGCTTACCTTTCTAAGGCTTTGCTACTTCACGAATATATTTACTCCTCTTGGAGTAAATCCAAACTCTGCCTATGGTCTTGCACTTTTAGAACGTATTAAGTCATGAGTATTTTTTATTATGTCTAATATCACTATCTCCCAAGTGTTTCATTTCTTCACAAAGGTAGTAAATCAGAGTTCCGCCTACAGCAGTGCAGAGCATAAGGTCCACTAGAACTGTAATTGCAATAGAGTCTCCAAACAGTTGGCTTTCCTTAATATCTCATGCAGAAGGTTATGACTTCCAAAAATTGTGCAATTATGAGGCCCATCATAATCTTAACTTCTGAATCTATGAACTTATATTTTAAATTTTTATATTAATGTACCTAAAATCATAAATGTAATTACAACAAATCATTTGAGCTTTGCTCAGTCATGACTTAAAAATCTATATACTAGATTATAACCACAAATGAATGTGTGATTATTCCTAATATTGTGATTTGATTTTTTGAAGGTTATATTCCTTCACAAACGTAGTAGATCAGAGCTCCACCAATGGCTGTGCCCAGCACAAGGTCTACAACAATCCTAATAATTAGTTTCAATAAATTCTCCAAACTTTGTTCAAATGTCTCGAATTGATATTTCATATACCAGGTTAAGACTGCAAATATATGTATAATTGCACCTAATATCATGACCATAATTGCAACAAACTCTCCAAACTCTGTTCAATCGTCTTGATTTAAGATTTCACATATTACATTATGACTGCAAACCTGTGTAATTATGTGTAATATCAGAATCTCATCTTCTGAGGGTTTTGTTTCTTTAAAAACTATTTAAAGTAAAGCCTCACAACCATAATTACAGCACTTTTTTTAAGCTTTGCCACTATTGCTACTTAAGATTTCATGTACTACGTTACGACTGCAAATACATATATAGTTGAGCTTAAAAATGTAAATGTAATCACAATAAATTATTCAAACTTTGTTCAATTGTCATGATTTAAAATTCTATGTACTATATTATGACTGCAAATATAAGTGTAATCATTCCTAATATCATCATTTCATCTTTTGAAGGTCATATTTTTTCAAAAATGTAGGAAACCAGAGCTCCACTGGTGGCCACTCCACAGTCCTAGTTTCAACAAATTCTCCAGAAACATGTTCAATTGTCTTAATTTTAGATGTCATGTACAAGGTTACGATCTGCAAATAAATGTATGATATTGCACACAATAATGCAGCTGTAATTGCAGCAAATTCTCCAAACTTCGTTCTATTGTTACAGTTTAAGATTTTACATACTAGATTACGGCTGTAGTTATCAGTGTAATTATGTCTAATATCATGCTACTATCTTTTGAAGTTATGCTTCTTCACAAATATAGTAAATCCAAGCTCAGTCTATGGCAGTGCCCGGCCTAAGGTGCACCACAACTGTAATTGCAATAATATCTCCAAACTTTGTTCGATTGTCTAGATTTAAGATTTCTGTACTAAATTATGAATGCAAACACCTGTATAATAATGCCTAATATCGTGATCTTTATCTGCTGAGAGTTTTGTTTCATAATGAATCAAAGCTCAAGTACATCACAACTGTAATTGCAACAAATTCTCGAATCCCTGTTCACTTGTCTGGATTTAAGATTTCGGTACTAGATTATGAATGCAAATACCTGTGTAATTATGCCTAATATCATGATCTTTATCTGCCGAGAGTTTTGTGAGAGCTCCACCTATAACGGTGCCAAGAACAAGGCCCGCCACAATGCAATTTCATCAAGTTCTCTAAACTGTGTTTGATTGTTTTGACTAAATTTTCCGTGTACTAGATTATGATTGCAAATGTGTGCATAATTATGCCTAATAATCTGATCTTAGGGTTTCAGAAAAAATGTATCTACCTCTTGGAGTAAAATACAGCTCCGCCGATGGCAGCGGCCAGCGCAACGCCCACCACAGCCGTAATCACAACGTTGAATCCATTTGCACCACTAGCACTCCTCCCGTACACGGTATTCTTGAAGCTATTGAACGAAGGATTTGAGGACGCAGCCATGACCGTCTGAATCAGCTCCAGCCCTCTGAGCGTCAATTTCTGTAAAATTTTAGGCTCCACCATCACAGGACGCGTCGGGAAATGCCTCCGCCCCCTCGGGGTTTGGTTTGTGAGAAATGGGATTGGAACACGTAACCACTTGACTTTTTGTAGGGAATGGAGATTAGATTTTTGTGAGGTTATTTATGTCCAGTTTTCTTTAATGCTTCTGCGAGATTTTTGCAGCTATGAACTTTTCCTTTTGCGGGGCAATCACATTTATCTTACGAGATTTGTACAATTATATAATGCTAGCTTTTTTTTTTTTTCGGTTCCCTTCTTCCACGTGGTTTAGCAACAAAGACATTTTCCTCACATGTGACCCACACGGACACGAATTTTTCTTGATTTTCAACCATAAGTATCCTTGACTAAAATTTAAATAAAGGTTTTCTTAGTTCCATAATTTGATCATGTTGTAGATGTGGACACTTGGTTTGCAATTTATTGTAAACGAAACATAACATATTAAATCAACTTAAAGTATAAATATTGAACTATTTAGAGCTTATAAAATAATTGAAAGAATCAAAATATTAGATATAGCTAGAGTTTTTAGAATGATATTTGATTTGTTGCAAATTCAAAGAAAATAGTTAGCAACAAATAATGGAAGATAGGTATTGAAGACAATTAAATATGACCACCTCTACTAGAACCATACAAGTATGGTTTTGGTATCATTTTACAATTGCGACATAAATTAAATGAATATGATCTTTGACTCTTAAGTTTTGTAATCCTCATTCACAATTGTTTTTCGTCCTTTAAATCCTAATTTAACCACCATATCATTAAAAACGAACGGAGTTAATGAGAACTTTTGTTATTCATCCATTATTATCAAGCCCCTCATATCTTGAACAAGTTAGAAATCAATCCTTGATGCAAGACAACAGGGAATATAGTGTATGCAAGTTTCTCAACCCTTATTCTTTCAAAAGATGTAATAGTTAGTAAATTTTAGATAACACTTTCTAAATGCGTTAACTCTACTTTTGATATAAAGATGCTCTTTAAACAATAAGTTCTTCACAATTTGTAGTTTGATCATCTATGAATTGGTGTTTATATTATTTTCCTTAATTTACTAATGCACTAATGTATTTATAGACTTCTTAAATTTAAATTAGAACCCTATCAAGAGCAAGCCAACAAAAAATGGGTGAAAAATGTTGATAAAAGAAAATAAACCCCGAAGGACCCAAGATGATGGTTAAAAGGCCTCCAAAGTCAACTTTTAGAACCATAAAATTACAATTATGTACTCATATTAGAGCCATACAAGTACGGTTCTAGAAAAATGTATGAACAATAGCAAAATAGTGGGAGGAGGGAAAACCAAGGGAGAGAAATTGGGAGAAAGAAAAGTAGATAGGGATAAAACATGGAGTGCACAAGGGAAATGAAGTCACAAGGTTACATATAAGGTTGATGATGATCGAAATTCACACGACATAGAAGTAGAAATGTCAAAATTCAAGCAACTTAAGGAACATAGGCCAACAACAACTTAATTTGGACCAATAATTTCAATAAACGTATATACACCAATACCATAGCAATTAACTTGTCACATACCAAAATCGTGTCTATATAGTATCCCACTTTGATATGTGTGTTAGGAAGTTACTATGCTCTAGTGTGAACATTAGTAAAAGTATTATTTAAATATTAAAATGATCTAGTGTGTGCAAATAATGAGTAAGATTTAAAACTCATCAAGATAGAAATTTGAAGAGTGAGACTAGGATGTAAATGAGAGATAAGAGGACAAAAGATAATACTTGACTCATTTATAGGATCAAGCAATTGTATTTATATCCATCTCACACATGAATAAAATCATCAGAGTGGTTTTTTAATCAAATTTGTTCTCTGCAATATTTATCTCATTTCTCCTTAATTATTTTTTGCATTTGTTGTTATTTAGATAAGTAGAGCTCTTAAATTTATCATTTGCATCGAGTAGGCAAAGTTTCGAGCCATGAGAGTCCTCAAGGGTTCATTCATAGACATTAACATGTAGATCTACATTTTTTGAAGCTTTTGTCGACGTGTTTGAAATCTTTATTCAAAGACACGAGGATCGACATCAATCACACTAATTGGCATCGATTCATTAGATCAACCCAGAACGACATCGATCCTAATGTATTATATTCGATCGGCCTCACCATCTTGGTAAAACATGACAGTGGGTTTTTAAGCATTCTCAATAAGTGTTTCTGATTTTATAATGGATATGCCAATTCCTCTAGATAAATTTAATAGTTTGAACTTCCATACATGGTAGGTAAAGATATAGATGCAACTCATGAATAAAAACATATGGGGAATAGTAAGTGGGAAATTAAAGAAACCCACTGATGCAAATAAATAGTCGAATGGAAAACTAGAGATGATAAGGCTAAAGCAATCATAGGACTTGCATTATCATATTCTAGAACTTCACCATGTTGATTTAGAAAAATCATCTAATTTCATTTGGGAAGAGTTGAACAAAACATTTGGTGGAAGATGTAAATGTTAAATTCACTTTAATATTGCAATTGTTCAAACTTAAAATGAATGATGGAGTTAGTATGTCAAGTCATGTAAATGAGTTGAGATCCCTCATGAGACAATTGAGTGAAGTAAAAGCAAAAGTAGATGAAGAGGATGCCAAAGCTATTTTATTAAATAGCTTTCCTCCTAAGTACAGTAATGTTGTTTTTACCCTTGGTCAAATGTCTTCACATACACTAGATGACATGATTGCAACTCTTCTAGCTGAGGAGAAAAGAATGAAAGAAGATATAGAAGAAGAAGTTGCATCATATGTAAAAATAAGCATACAAACTTCTCCAATAACAAAGAGGAAGTTGAATGTTTCTATTGTAAGAAAAAGGGGCATAAATCTTCTTTTTGTATTGTTCGTGCTAGAGATATTATAAAGGGTAAACTCAAAATAGATGAAGCCAATGTAATTACCGAGGAGGAATCTGATCATGAAGAAGAACCAAAAACAAAGAATGTGGGTATAATTCTGATAAATGCCTATATTAAGTAGTGGCTCTTTAGAGGATGGAGGCACCGGAGGTCGGATGTTAATCAACACCTCTTGTTAGTCGTCAACGGAGGGTCGCATATGCATTGGTGGCTTCTTTATTTTCAGTTGTGTGTTTTTATTTTGAAGAATAATACATGTTCATTATGTAACATGACATTCCTATGTAATCCCCATAATATGAGTATGATGTGAGCTAAAAAGTATGTTGTTATGTAATGGTTGTTGGTTAACCATGTAAAACCTTCTTTCTAGAGTTGTTGATTGTCCTTGAAAACCTTCTTTATAGGGTTGGTGGTTTTCCTCGAAAGCCTTCTTGTGGTTAGTGGTAAACCAAATTATAAAACCATACTTAAACATGAGCAAGTACAAGATGAATTTTTCCCCATGTTCACACTAAGGGGGTGATTGTTATGAAGTTACTATGTTCTAGTGTGAACATTAGTAAAAGTATTATTTAAATATTAAAATGATTTAGTGTGTGCAAATAATGAGTTGGATTTACAACTCATCTAGATAGGAATTTGAAGAGTGAGACTAGGATGTAAATGAGAGATAAGAGGAGAGAAGATAAGACTTGACTCCTTTATAGGATCAAGCAATTGTATTTATATATGTATCACACATGAGTAAAATCATCGAGTGTTTGTTTATCAAATCTTTTCTCCGCAACATTTGTCTCATTTCTCCTTAATATTTTTCTATAATTTTTGTTATTTAGATAAGTAGAGATCTTGAATGTATATCAATGTGTGTGTGTGTGCATGCATATATGTCATCAGATACAATAAAATAGTGATCAAGAAAGTTTTGATGTGGTGAATGCACCATCTATCGAGAGTTCCCAAAGTTAGTATAGGAAAATTAGCGAGATGAAAGTCAAAAAGAAAGAGATATCACCCGATATCATAGTGGATAGTCGAAGATCTTAGGAATAACATATATTCTCTTGTGTATGGGATAAATTTGTGTTCTTATTATTACGGAAATAGGATGACACATGTGCAATTTTACTAATATGAGAAATGATGATTACAAAACAATGGAGAGATATGCAATATATATATAAGAACTAAACAACTTCTATCCATTCCACATAAAATGGATCGAATCAACTCAAACTCAATGTACTAAGCTAAGCAATATGTTATGTTTGTGGGAATTTTCATGGGTGGTTTATTAACCTTCCATGTGTTACACTCGGTATTTTTACGGGTAATGGGGGGGTTCGGGGTCAAGCCCTCCGAAGCAAATTTTCATGGGTGGTTTATTAACCCATGGGTAATGGGTAGCCGTTATGGGTCAAGCTGGGCCCATGGTTTTTTTGGTCTTTGCCCATTGTTTTGATACCCACATTTTTGCCCTTGGTTTTGATACCCACGGTTTTGTATCAAACTCTTAGCAGCTTGTCTATTTATATGGTCTTATGCATATGATAGATGGACAAGAAAATGTATTACAGATGTGTTTTGAATTCGGTGTGAATTTCAGAGAGTTTGTTGAGCATAGCTCCAAACATATCTGGGTATCAGATTGAGAGAGTGGAGGTCAGAATAAAATCTAAGCAAGTGATTCTTGGTGGACGTAACCCAAATTGGGTGAACCACGTTAAATATTATCTCTCTCGTGTTGTGTTATTTATTCTACACTTTTATTTGCGATCCGAATATTTTCTCGCATATTAGTTTCTACTATCATTGCGATTCTCGTAAGGGATTATTCTCGCATATTTTATCTCTAATTTCCTAACGTTGTTCTTATTATTACTAAATAGGACGACACCCGTGCAATTTTACTAATATGAGAAATGATGATTATAAAACAATGGAGAGATATGCAATATATATAAGAACTAAACAACTTCTATCCATTCCACATAAAATGGATCGAATCAACTCAAACTAAGCAATATGTAGAAATAACATATTTCCACTAATTACTGCTAGAAGCTACTACTAGAGACCATCCGGAAATAATCAAGATAAAAAATTTCCCACAAACATAGAGATAGAAAAGCATCAATTAGTTAACTAATGCCTAATGACAACTATTACCTAACAAGTAAAGTTAAAGCAATTAAAATAAATTACTTTTACTTATTACATTATTCAAATGAATCTAATGATGAATTAACTAGGTATTATATCCTAACATTTGGCCCTTAATTCAACATGGTCGTAAGTGAACAAAAGGGAAATTCTTTGAAGCCCTTAAATCTGCCTCGAGCAAGTGACCTTGTGAAGACATCTTTGCGCTACATATATGTTGGGAAATACCGGAGTCGATATCATTGTTCGAACATGCTTACAAATGAAATGTACTTTCACCTCAATTTCTTGTGTGCTCATGAAAATTTGGATTTTGAACGAGTTTCACTAGTCCTTTGTTATCAACATGTAGGATAGTTGGATGTTTATGTGGTATTCCCAATCCTTCAAGTATACGTTGGAACCATATCACTTCACGTACATCTCCATGTGTTATACGATATTTTGATTATGTGGAGGACCAAACATAAGTCTCGTGTCTTACTCCCCATGATATCGGTCCAGATCCCAAAAATACAAATCCTCAAGTGGATTTCCTATCATCTATGTTCCCTACATGATATAAATATGGATCTTTTCAAACAACTAAGGTCTTGTCTCCATAGGTGTGGGAATTGGTTTATAATCCATCATATGAAACTTCTTGAGTTTTTTTCGGCGTATTTCAACCGTGATACAAAGATATGATTCTCTCTTTTCCAAACTTCAAGTCTAATATAATAATGCAAAAGCCCAAGATCACCATGTTGAATGATTGAGTTAGATCTTTCTTTGTTGACTTAATCATCCTCATTAAATCTCCAAAGAATGACATATATATCGACATATACTACAACGATCATTATCTCCCTTGTTTTTTGAGATAGAGATTAGGATCATATGGATTCCTATTGAATCCATGATTTATGAGATGTTTTTCGATTTTGATGTATCATTCCTCGGGATCTTGTTTGAGATCAGTGCAATGATTTCATGAGTTTACATATTTTTTATTCTTTACCCGGTATTATAAAACCCTCTTGTTGAGTCATGTCAATTTCTTCTTGTATGTCCTCATTAAGAAAAGGCACTTTTCACATCCATTTGGTGGATTTTCCAACCAAAATGAAAAGTTAGAACAAATATTAACCTAAAAGTTTTTATCTTAGTTATGGGAGCAAAAGTCTCATCATAGACAATGCCTTCTTTTTTAGCATATCCCTTAGCTACTAGTATAGCCTTGTATTTATCCATTATGTCATTTGTTTTTTACTTCTTTTGAAGATCCATCTACATCTAATCAACTTTTCCCCTAGTGGAAAAGATGTAAGGTATCATGTGTTATTCTTCATAAGTGACTTATATTCTGCATCCATAGCATCTTTCCAAGGTTTATATTGTAGGGATTCTAAAATTGTGGATGGTTTAGTAGATTCAATAACTTTACTCATTAAGGCCAAATTGACCTCATTTCAAGCCATATTATGAGTCCTCATTCCAGTGGTACATGTATCGAGGACACTATCCAATTTTACATCTCATATCTTACTTGTATACCACTTAGGCATATGTTGAGTGGTTCATGTGGGTGGTGGATTTTCACCATCTTCCCCATCATTGTTGCGATTATCAAAATGATTACCATCCTATATTTTTACTATAGGACTAATTTTTTCATCATGTGTGTGTCTGGAAGGAGTGTTCGCTTCTTTCTTCTCAAAGAACTCAACATCTTGACTATTGTAAAAATTTATAGTTTTGATCCATAAGTTTATACCCAAGTGCTTCATCATCAGATCCTAAAAAGATAAGATTTTCTAATTTCATATCAAGTTTAGTTCTTTATTTCTTAGGAACGTGCATATTAGCTTTACATCCAAAAACTCTAAGGTGTGCAATTGATGATTTTCTCTCTAGCCATGTTTCACGTGGTGTTATGCCATCAAGAGATGCA
The DNA here is from genome assembly GCA_018340775.1 of Taxus wallichiana var. yunnanensis. Classification (NCBI taxonomy): domain Eukaryota; kingdom Viridiplantae; phylum Streptophyta; class Pinopsida; order Cupressales; family Taxaceae; genus Taxus; species Taxus wallichiana. Next base: position 591,355,316 of record CM031236.1, read on the forward strand.
ATGGGAAGTCTGTTTAGTAGATAAACTTCCATTTTAGTTGTTTTGTCCCAAAATGTTATTGAACCTACATCATCAATCATACATCGCACCATATCCATAATAGTATGATTTCTCCTTTCAAGAACACCATTCTATTACGGTGTATGAGGAGAAACCATTTAACAATGAATGTCATGTGTTTCCAAAAACTATTTGAACTCATTTCTCGTGCATTCTCCCCCTCGATCCAATCAAATTGTTTTTATATTCCTACCAAACTCAGTTTCAACAAGGGCTTTGAACTTCTTGAAAGTTTCAAAATCTTGATATTTAGTTCAAAAATAGTATATCCACATTTTTCTTGAAATTTCATCAACAAAATGCATGAAGTATTGAAACCCATAGCGGCTAGATCTCATTGATCTACACAAATCGGTATGCACCAAGTCAAGTTTTATTTTAGCTCAAAATGTACTAAAAGGTGCTCAATTTGTTGGTTTCCTACCAAACAATGCCAACATTTATCTATACCCTTTTTAGAGGCGTAAAACCCCTAACCATGTCAGATCGACGAAGTGTGTCGAGATAGCAAAAACTAACATGACCAAATATTTTATGTCATAACCGTGTTGATGTTATTTCCTCGCCACAAGGGCTTGATCATCCCTTGGTAAAGTATCAACCACCACTTTTCATCATGTCTCACTTTGTGTATGTCCCGTATTAAGATCAATAAAATGTGTGAACACATGTGTGTAAAGAGTAAAGAGACATGTTATCTATCAAATCATTATTACAAACAACATGTATAATGTAAAGTGTTATCAAAGCTATTTACATGTCTTAGTTTTGTATTTTTACAAATATATAAATGTTTTTCTATCTTTAACTATGTCAATGTTTTTGTATTTTGTAATGTTGAACTATGTACAAGGAGAGGGATAGCTTTGAGCTACCTAATGAGAACATCTTAAAGTGGCGAAGCAAATTTCAAGAAGGTGGCTCAAATACGAGTAGTATAATAGTAGTGGCGTAAGCTAAATAAGGTCTCAAAGAAGAATTAGGTTAAGCATATCCACAAGGAGTGTGTGAAGTAGAAGACCTATGTGGAGGACTAGAAGAGTGAGTACTCCTAGACATACCATGTGCACTAGAAGACTTGTGAGAAACTAGAGAGATAAAAAGTGCATTAGAGGACTAATGTGGGATCCTATGAGAGCCATTAGAGACATTGTGTGGAGAAAAGGTCTATCTAGATACCTAGGGGGACTAGAGTTGTGAGAGGATATGTGTGCATCCAATAGCCAATTAGGACACCTAGAAGGCTAGATATACTAGAGATAGTGTGTATAACCAAAGGCCTATCAGGATACCTATAAGGGAAAAAGTTGTTGGAGATAGTGTGTGCAACCAAAGGCCTATCAAGCGACCTAGGAGGGCTAAAGCTAATAGATATAGTGTGTACAACTAGATTCCTATGATTAGACCTAGGATGGTGAGATCCACTAGAGATGGTGTGTCCAAATAAATACCTATCATAGATGCATTAGGATAGGGATAGAAATTGTAAAAGAATAACTAGGAAAACTAGGAGAAGGAACGTCAAAGGGAATACCTTGAATTGTGACAACTTATTAATTATGAATAAAATTAACACATTGGTGAATGACCAATGGAATATCCCTAAGATCACGTAGCCAAGGGAAACCTAAACATAATGCACCAGAGCTAAGAGTGGCAATAACCAAGAAAGAAACTGGTGTAGTACCAAAACCAATTGTAATAGGTAGAGTAATGCATCGATATCGAGCATTATAAATGAGTGCAAATTTATTTGTAGAGATGCAAAGAGAGTTAAGTAAAGATCAGATAGTATACATAATCCTTGTTATTTGGATCACCAAAACAATGCATATATGTAATTGATTAATAGAGAGATGAATGGATAGATTATTAGAAATAAGTGTTTCATCTATATCAAGGTCATCGACAAAGTGATAATCAAAGGTGGGAGATTATGTGTGAGTGAGAATCCAATAGTTGTATATAAAGGTCGATCATAAGATGGCAATGATGGCACCACATGATAAGTATTGATCACTTCTAAAGTAGATTTTTCATTGTTATGTTTTGGAAGTGGATCATTGAAAAAAATTAGTTTGACATTATTATTGGTTTCCTTAGAATATTTAGTGGGCTCATCTCATTCAATTGCAATGGATTTAATAACATATTGAATGATGTGACAAAGATTGTTACATTGATCAGTGAGGTGACCAATACATTTATGAATATCACCGTAAGCATTGATATCAAAACTCTTACATTCAGGTTTTCTCGCATCAACCTCAAATGGTGGAGGGATAAACAAAAGATTACTCTCAAGTAATTATTTCTAAATGTCATGTGGGGTACAAGGTAAGCATGTAAAATATTGTCATGTGGGTTTTAATTTCATCCTAGTATGTTGTAAAATAACATTGATTGCGTCCTTAGAAGTATTCTTAGCATCAGTAGTCTTGCCTTTGAATGTAGATTTGCTTAGAAACTTGGGATTAGATGTATTAAGAGTCCTAGAAACATACTTGATTTTATTTATATGTAACAACTTAGCTTTGCACTCTTTGAGTGTGTGATAGATGGTCAAATGATCAAAATTTGTCAAATATGACTGATTCTTGCAAAGGAGAAAGCAATATTTGTGTGAAGAGATCTTGTAATTCACTATCAACCACGATATTGTTTATCTTTGCAAGTATGATCTTGTATCGTAAAACATAATCATTGATAGGTTCATTATATCCTTGTCACATTTTAGACATTTGTGCATAAGAAACCTTATCCCCAATTTTGATAGATAATTGTGCCAAATTGATTTTTCAAAGTAGTAAAAGAGCGCACAGAGTGTGTGGGGAGATCATAAAACCATTATAATATAAATTCCTTAAGACTTCTATGGAATAGCTTGGTAAGTAAGATGTCATAAGATGTGTAATCAATGCAAGCCACATGAAATGATCAAAGATGTTTTGCAAGGTCACCTTTGCCATCATAGATTGGGATTTTAGGAGAAACAAAACCAAGAGGAAAAGGATAAGAAGCCACTTCGGGTGCAAGTGGGTTGTGAAAAATAACTAAGTAGAATCCATAACATGAAGAGAAGAGGATGCACCTTGTTGTAATTGTAAGATTTGAGCTTATAGTGTATGAACAAGGGTTTCAAGAGCTTGAGTGTTAGATGAAGAACCGTGTGAACCATTATGATTGCATAGAGGACGTGTATTAATAATATTGGTTACATGAATCAACATAGAGACATCTTGCTTGGAACTATTAGGTGCCCCAAGGATGTAGGCACCGTAGATGTTTCTTTAAGAGATAATGAAACATGTTTAACTTGATCTCTTACATCATATAGAAGAATGTCAATATTAGCCAATTTTTGACATTCATAGGATTCTCTTATAAGAAACAAGTAAGTTATCAGTACTCATATTCGGAAGGTAATGAGAGTGAGTGTTAGTGTAATTATTAGAGCCTTCACCTTGACATTATTAACATTAATAGTAAAACAATATCGACAAAGATATTACTAGTAGAATAAGGTTGAGCATTAAGAACCATGTTTGTATGATCATAAGAGGGATGAGCAAAGGGGTTGCATTTGAACAAAAAGTATGAGCATGTGGGATTATGGGCTTGATTTGAGTGTCATAGAACATTTGAGGTAATGACATGATGATATAAGATAAAGGTATAAATACAACACCAATAAGTAAATAGGAATATCATAAACAAGCCCAAGGGAAACTAATGTTGATGCAAATATTGATCACAAGTCAAATTCACCAAAAACTTTATACCCTTATTAGATTATAATATATTGGTGAGTTAAGTAAACTAAAAAGATGTGAATAGGAGCTATATGAGGTTATTTCGATTAATTAATGTATGACATCAAATATGCAATATCATAAAGAATGCATTAATTTTTCCAATTAATGTATGTAATATGTTATAAGCTCAAAAGCACAAGAGGATGAGTGCACTTAGTTGATTACATATGGATATGTGAAGTTAAGGGTGTGTAGACTATTAAAATTAGGAGATACGAACCTAAGAGTGCTTCATTATTGGAATTGTAAATAGAAAATGATCTAGTACAGGACCGTCTGTACGGTTTTTACATATCAGATGGTTTTGAACCTGCTTTGAACCTTTATCTATAACTCTTTGATATTTTATCTTGCATGGAAATGTTTTTGTCGTCAAACCCTAGTTTTTGCTTATGTTGTGAAGCCCTTTGAAAATTCTAAGCAAGGTATCAAACCCTAGCCATGAGTGGGGGACCTTGCAAAACAAACATTAGTTGGGTTGAAGTGTAATCCTTACACCACTGACATTGGCACTACTGTGAAGAGGCCTCAAACCACACATTTTCTCCACCTAACATGTGATATCTGAATTAATGCAACTAGATTTGGAAATTATAACCTCCTTGAAAATTTTTGACTGTTTATAAATGGGGGGAAGCTGATTCTTTGACCTAGTAGAATGCTTCATACATGTAGTGATTGCTTCCCTAATGATTTTGCATGATATTTGGTGTGTTTTATGGAGCCTTGGGTGCCTTTAGTGCTAGATTCTACAATAAGGTTTCATGAGAATGCTAGGTTGTGTTAGGTTAGCAAATGAGGTCAATTTAACTTGCTTATATAGGGTTTTGAAGATAAATTATCATGGAAAGGTTGAACCAAAGGGGTTAAATGACCCAAAAAAAAAGTATGAAATTAAAAAATCAAATGGAGAATATGTCGTCCAAAATCGTATAAATCGCTCAAGGTCAGATTCCACAAGCCGACCAAAGTGGATGTTTCTAAACAAGGATGAAAAGGGAGTTGTAGAATCGATTAAATGCCTTTTGCATTTAAAAGGATTTTAAGGGAAGTTTATTAGAGTTTGGAATTTCAAGATCAATTTGAAGGCGTGTAAAGGAGATTTGGAGAGATGTCTACATGTAACCAATCAACTTCGCCTCATGTAATAAGTCCTTTCGCTATTTAAAGATCTAACCATCTCCATGTAACTTTCATACTTCCGAAAAGAGGTAGGGTCAGCTTGTTTTTTAATTTAAAAACCAAATTTTAAACACTTATATTAAAATTTATTTTTCTATGTACTACCTAGCGGAGAGGCTAAAAACTTAGCTAGCCAACTTGTAGATAAGACTTGGGTGAGGGAGGTCAAGGGTTTGACCCTTCATGCATTATTTGCATTTATCTTTTAAAATTCATAAACCTACAACCTATGTGCTTAAACTATATTTTTAATCAACAAACATAAAATTTAGAGGGCAAATACCATTATAAGAAGCAAAAATACATTTAAATCTTCCCCTACTATTAAAAAAAATCCATGACTAATGTTTAGTGGGTCTACATTAACATCGAAGGCACCCCAAATATAATTGAATTCTAAAAGCAGATTAGCCATAGTTAACTAATTCTAGTGTAGAAACTCGTAACATGAGTTAAATAAAAAAACTATAATTTTTTAACTATTTTTCGCAAGTTGTAAAAAAAAAAGAGGCCAAGAGGCCCAATATTATTTATTTTTACAAAATCACATTGTAACACAACAAGAGGCCAAAAGAGCATGGAAGTTAAAAAATTGCAATTTTTTCAATTTTTCAAAAGTAAAAAAGGGAGTATTTTTCTACAAGATGAAAAATTTGTAAAATTGGTCAAAAGTGCCAATTTTGTTTATTTTTGTAAATCGACTAATAATGCCACATATTGTAAAATAACATAAAAGGGAGCCCAAAATCAATAAAATAATATTTTTTGGGGGAGTGCGTATTGCTTTAAGGGGGAAAGTGTTAATTTTTTCTATTATCTCATTTTCCAATTTTACTAATGGCTGCAAATACGACACCTAAGTTTTTTTTCCGATTCTCAAATTCTTTGTATTGATAACTATCATGTGTGGAAAACTAAAATTGGTGCACAATTTGAATTCAAATATGTTTGACATGTGGTTTTCATGACACTAACATGATCGAAAAATGATAATACACAACAACACACATTTGATCGCATAAATTATAAAGTAAAGTTAATAATTTTGTTTAGTGTTTCAGATGAGGTTCATCCTCATATTCGTGAGGCCATGACAACAAATGAAGCTTCGAGAAAACCAAAATTGTATATGAATCAAAAATAAGAACACAATACTTCATCTCCAAAGTCAATTGTTGAATTTAAAAATGCAACCAACGAAAAAAGTTGAAACATTTTTTAAATGAGCTACATTTTTATGAGCATCGCTTCTATCTTTGGAAGAAAAATTTCTTCGACATGTTACTTGTAAGCAATCAGATCAAAGATCTTTATACTTCATATAGGATTTTTGTGACCATGTTAAACATAACTAGTCAAACAACAACTTTTGAACAACTAGTGAATATGCTACAACAAGAAGATGTTATTCACACAAGTAATGAAAATGAAGAGAAGACACTTGCTTCTAATCAGAAAGGAAAGAAACAAGCTAAGTCTACTAAACAACCTTCAAAGAGAGGAAACACTCAACAAGACCAAAAGGCACAACAAAAATCCTATTTGTGGTGAGACAAGGACATGAGCTAAAGGATTATTGGTATAACACATTCCAAAAAGGACCGTCAAGTGGTAAGAAAAGTAACAACCAACAATCAAAACAAAGCCAACAACATAATAAACAAAGACAAAATAAGTGAAAGTGTAAGAAGAACCCAACTTAACAAGGAAACATTTCCAAACAGAAGATCAATATGATGATGACTTTCTATATATGCACATTCAATCAAGAACTCAACTCAAAAATGCAAGTCAGGTATGTCGAATCAAAGGCGTAACCCACCATATGACATGGAGGAAAGATTGGTCCTTCTCATTGAGTAACACACCCACAAAAAACCATGTTTATTTGGGTGATGATACATCCAATAATGTTCAAGGGATTGGTTCAATTTCACTACCACTAGGAAAACACATTTGTAAAATTACGGATGTTCCATATGTCCCCGGTTTAACCAAAAATATTTTATCTCGTAAGTCAATTATTAGATCACAATCTTCAAATCGAATTTGATTATAAAGGAAATAAAAAGATGTGCCTAATTAGAGATAAGTCACGAAGCTCAAAATTGTCAGCAAAAGCTTCGAATGCGGGAAAAATGTTTCACTTGGATTTGTTCAAAGTTCTCATCAAATTTGTTTGAATAAGGATGTATTAAAAGATGCATGAAAAATGTTTTCAATGGTACAAATTTAAGAGGTAATCTTTCTATATTTGAAGAAACAAAAATCTTTCCAAAACATAATGTGTCAGAGAGAGTATAAAATTTACAATATCTTCATGCTCATATACATATAGGGGCATCTATTTTACACTATAAATAGGTTCTATTGTTTCATTATAGCTCCTTTCTACTTCCTCATTATGATTGATTACATAAATTATGCACATGTTATCTTTCAAGCTATGAGATTGATGCATGTGTCTTATTCAACATCGACACCTCTTAGTTTACATGTTTCTATCTATATTAGTTGCTATATTATTTCATCATATTCTAACACTATTGTTTTCTATACATTCTTACTAGTTGTGTGTGTTACTACTTGTTTGCTTCACTAATTATGGCCTAAGTGCCTTGTTTGTCTTGTGACAATGTGGGTATCCCATGTTTGTGGATTTATTCCTATCTTTCATGATTTCATTTCTCATGTTTATAGGCATGAGAGGCTTGATTTTCTTGTGACACCATGAGTGTCCCATGTTCAGCAGATCTATTCCTTTTGTGTGACATTGTTTGCATATTATTGACTCATACTTTATCAAGCAATATATATGCACTTGTTTTCATTATACATGTATTATCACTATTGTTTCTACTATTTCAATTTTTGGTATTATTTTTTTGTTGCACGCCTTGGTTTCCACCATGCAAAACCCCTTCAAGGTTTGTGATCTCATCATCAGTGGCCACCTCTACAACCTTCCATGTGTTCCTATGTAGATTATTAGACTCATCGAGAGAAGGTTGCACATCTATTCTTTTGGTCTCGTATTCTCAAACAATTTATCACACATGTCTCAAAAGATAGGGCTTTCATTCAAGTGTATTCTACACCTACAAAAAGCACAAAAAATCTAGGTTAATATACATGTATACAGATGGCACATGTACTCAAGAAATAACATCAAATATATAAATTCCTAAAATCATGCACATGTTCAAAAATGTATAGCTTCGGTCAAGACCACATGAATGATTTTGACCTTTTCACACGATTTTGTCGGGGGTAGTTAGATCAACTTTCTTAGTAGTTTCAAATTTTCATCTACAAGTATAATTTCTTAACATTGTTTCAAATCCATTTCACTCGGCCCGTATCAATTACAAAGGGGCACGAAGTACTACACTCTTTCTTCACCATGATACTCAATTTTAGTTATAGTTTTAGAGCTCTTTGGGGGAATGGGTCTCCTCTCTCCATATACATTTCAATACATTACAATTTTCTATTTATTTGTGTGGCACATGGGAAGGCCAAAGGGGGTGTTTTTATCTTTTCTATTGTGTGTCTTTATTTACAAAATTGTGACTAGATTCATCTGTAGCGATGCATTTTTTGGGGAACTAATGACAAGTGTCGTTGATGCTCGTACTTTAATTATCTCATGATTATCAGTCCAAGGCGGTCTCCATGGTTATTTACAACAAATAAAACAATTGAAACTATGTTCAACATGTATTTACTATTGAGTTCAATCAAATAGTAATTCTAAATGCAATTAAAGAATGAATTCTATTGTTAAATCAAAGATTGTTAAATGTAAAATTGAGATGCTGAAAGAGATGAAATTCTAGTAATTTAAACAAATGTTAAATAACATAAATTAAACAAACAAGAAGTTATCCCTTCATATTGGGGAGGAGTGGCCCTTGTTCCTTCCCTCTGATTTGGTTTAGTATTGCAAATCACACAAGTCGATCTAACCTAGAATCATACACTTTATTAATAAAATGATTTCTTCCACAACAATCAAATAACTAACTCTTTAATTCTAATCTAAATTTCCTTTTATATTAAGAGCAATCATTATCACTCTAGAAGAGGATAGATTATTTGCAATACTTAACTAAAAGATTTCTATAACATAAACTATTTGTCAAGAGTTACAACTTTAAGAGAATAAGTTTGTGCTTAACTTTAGATTAGATTTCATCTTGATAATAGATTAGATTTTGTTTTGTTTACTCCGAGTGGAGTCCTTAATTAACTCTTTGTTGAGAAAATTTAGCAAATCTAGCATATGAAAATATCATGCATTGAATTTCCTAAATCATGGTGACATCCAATTACTCTGTTCATTTTTCCCATGTTTCCAAATTAATCGAATGTTAAGTGGGAGTTACATCCACATGAGACACGTTCAATGACATTTTCACTATGTTAACTCATTTGTTGACTAAATCAACTCACCTCCTTTTCGCCCGAGTCTTATGCTTCACTCACATGAGTTTTGTGCCTTTATAGTGTGATTCATGCATGTACTCCAAATGAGTCCCGCACTATAAAATGAGTCTTGCGCTAGTGCATGGGTGAGTCCTACTACGGTTGTCCATGTATGATCCTATGATGGCTTAAGATATGTTCTTCAAACACATTGTTAACACATATAAAGATTCATTTAAACTTATTTGAAGAAACATACATAAGATGAAAATAACAAGGTTATGCACAAAACTTCCTTTCAAATATACTAAAGTATTAATTACAAAATGATAATATCAGCCTTAGTACAAAATGATGACACAACAAAATGGGGGTTTACATAGGAATTAGGAGGGCTCATCACTCCCCCATACTTAATGTTTAATAGGTCCTCATGTTATCTATTCAAGGACTCAACAATATGTGTACAATTGTACTCATTGGTAAAATTAAGCCATGTTTCTTTTTGTTAGACATTACAAAACCTTGTAAATTTAATAATTTTCTCTCTCCATGTTTTATAGCTATTTGTAGGTTACTCCCGTGTTGTGTTCCATCTTGCATACAGGTGTTAATACTAGTGGTAGTTGATATATCATACCGATCCACTTCTCTTGCATTTCTAACATAATTTTGCAGAGAGGTCCTCGACCAATGACCAACAAAGGTTGGTTGGGGAAATAACATCCTTCTTTTTCCAAACCTCTAGAAGTATTCCATACCTTAGCTGACAAGCCAAAATAGTAATGTTAAAGTTTGGGAGTACATACTCTTAGAAATATGAGACACAAATTGAAATATTTGCTTTGTATTTTTCCACAAGCTACATACATTAAATTTGGGCCCGATATCTCTTGACGAATCTGATTGAGTTTGGGAGATCATGCCTCATTAAGAGGCATGCATTAGTTTCTTCTCTAACATATTCCCTCTTTGCTCACACCATATAGATCTATGTATCAAAGAGGAAAAAAAAAGACCTCAATTGCACTTCTTCTATATACAAATTGATGGGAATTTCCACGTACTCAGGGAGAAGAAACTTATGTACATAAAACTCACATAATAGATTTTTGCCAACTGTGTCTGCTAATGCATATGCCACAACAAATTATTTATCATTGTCAAACTATATGGACTCAGAAGCAAAAAATTGTGTTAGTATGCAAACACGAGATGATTATTAAACCAATTAGTTCTAAATATAACACAACCATTCACTTACCTCAGATTGAGAAATGATAAAAAGAGGGAGAAGACAATATACCTGTACTTACCTACAAGTAGAATCCTCCTTCTTTGATGATTTTGATTTGCTCCTTGGATGAACTTAGAATGCTTTAGATTTGTGGACTAATTTTGGCAGCACTTCCCCTTGATAAAATGATGATTTTGGCTCACTTGGATGCTATGAAGATTGATAATTTTCTTGGATATTTTGGCAGCATAAGTTTGCAATTGTTCTAAGGTGCTTGTCATGGAGGGTGGCACCTCTATTTATAGATGGAGGGAGAAAAATCAATGGTTTCGATCTTGCCATGTTTGATAAGATCAATGGTTGAGGATGCATGAGTGTGGATGAGTTTCTAGATGTGGAGAATTCTAGATTTCATGAGAACTCTCCAATATGACAAAGTGTAGAAGATTTATCTCGCATCATTGTTGATTCTTGTGTGCGAATTAGTAATTTCCAGCCTTTGGAGGATTTTTTCTACACATATGGTAACCTGCATAAATCTATTGGTTTCAAATGAGTCAAAATGTCTCACTCCACGAGAAGAATCCAAACAAGGTCTATAATAGCATAAGGAGTTTTTGAGTACTGCAATTATCACCCCTGGGAGGAGAAGAAGAGGAAGAACATCTCAAAGGTCACCTTCACCACCAAACAAAACTATTTCTACTCCACCTCTTGATAGGCCCTTCTTGTTATCTACTAGAATTCTAAGACCTATTAGAATGGCACAACCGTAAAAATCCACCCTTTCTTAGCTTCACGAGTACCACCCCCTCGCTCTCAATGCCTGTAATCCCATCCTAAGAAAGAACTCAAAAATTATCCCTTTCTTTACTAGGGAGAACCATACTACTCCTGTTGACCACATTCAAGATATTTCCAATGTTTATGTTTTTCATCAAATTGTTAAACATGATGTAGCCGTAAAGTTGTTGGCTTCTTCATTTAAGGGAAAATATCTACAATGGTTTAGGGTCAATTACTAACTAGAATGAGTTGGGTTCAAATTTTCGCAATCGGTTTTGAGAAAAGGAAGATAACTCTCGTCCTTTCTTGAACAATTGATACCCATAAAGAGAGCTCCTAATGACCTCATGAAAAATTTCAATTTTAGATTCCAAAAGACCCTAAGAGAACTCCACTACTGTAAGACCAACTACGAAAGGTGCTTTTCTATAGTTTTTAAGAACATTAAATTTTGATATGGTTGTCATGGTTTAGTCTATGGGGTACTGTATGCCGTAAAAGCGACAAAGCGGCGTGAGAATCTACAAGTAACTCTTCCGCTGCACTCCGACCTCTCGAGGTCGTGCTTGAGACACAAATGGTGGGGTAGAATATGCAGACAAACTAGTTAGGCAGTCTAATGTCTTCGACACGCACTAGTGGAATTTGTGAATCTAAGGCAAAGAAGGCCCTTCTAACTTGGACTGGTGTGATAGATCGATCAGCAAGGATGACTTCTCGAAGGCTCCAATCAATATCGAGCTCTGGCGTGATTCGATCTATGGGTTGCGGAATACGTGGGAAATGACCTGGGATAGTTTCGTGTATGTCTCCTGATAAGGTCATATGGTGGATGATGAATATAATTGACTCTACGGACGATTTTCTGGCCTAGTCCAGAATTCCCTAGCTTCGTTAGCCACGATATCTAGTAAGGACAGTTGTTCGATGATGATAGGTGGAAGTGGAGTGGACCTGAATACCAAGGTGCGTAGGCTAGTGTCTATATCTAACTGACTTGTGGACTCGTTGGGCTGTGGGATCTATGGATCACAACCATAGACTCTTGGTTGTTGCGGTCTTGTTATGGTCATACGCGGGATCAAGTCCTAATCCCTAATATCCAGGAATCGTATGCTTTCTCGGCTTCTATGTTTAGAACCAACAGTTGTGCATCTTCTCGTAATACCGCATGTGCGCGTTCTCGCAACCCGGATTCTTAAGTCGGTATCTATATCTACGAGGGTGTCTCCAGCGTCAAGCATGGAACTAAAGGATCGCACCCGAATGTTTGTTCTCTTCGAGCCCTTCTACATATGTGAATGCTTTGCTAGGGCAATCTATAGTTTGGTTGGTTCAACCAAAATGTGTGTGCTTGGTCAGTTTCTTCTATGTTTAATCCTCTTAATCGAGAACCGATCACTTGTAAATCTGTGGTTTTTCGGAATACTTGTATCTTGAGATTTTGGTCTATGTCAACTATTGCTGTGACGAGGTTTGGTTGAGGCACGATCGGCTCAAATATATATTCCCTGGGCTCTTGAGGTCCCGTGATTGTCATACGAAACAAAATGCAATCTAACTGTAATGAAACAAATTCTAACTACGTGAAATAAATCTAACTGTATAAATTTTATTCTTCTAAGAAATCTTTTAACAATTTTAAGGAAAGCAAACTATTTTAAGCGTATCTAGAAATAATAACTAAACAATAATTAAAACAGACAAGATAACCGAGTGTAGTTATTTGCCTGTGCGATTTTGTAGAATTACTCTAAATAAATAAAATAGCTTGTCTAATCTACTGCAAGACTCTCGATCCTACCTCGAAGTGAGGAGTGAATCATAATTTCTCGTAAACTATCAATCCCCATCACCTTCCCCCGGCAATATCGAGAATAGAATTTACTTGAAATAAAGTGATTAACTACTCTATTTGATATGATTCTCGACTAGAACTTTGAAATTTAAAACCCGGATTACGTGAGAACAATGCTGGCGAATCCGATGGTGTGTGTGATCTCGTCCCCTCGATGATCTCCTCGCTCTTTCATGTTCACGTGGATCCGTAAAAGCGTGTAATGCTAGCACCGATAGGAGTAGATTTTAGGACAAGGACAAATCGTAATGCACGACCGAAAATGCGAGTAGAGAGGGATAGCGCAAGAGTACAGAGCTTGGCTTATGCGATTCCTAGCGGGATTTTACTGTGAGTCATGCAACATGAAGCGACTCGTAACTCGTGTGACTATCCTATACGAAGAGCAAAACCTGCAACTTTAATGGCTTCCTAAGCTATCCTGCTCCAATGGTTTGGATAAAACAACAACACTGCTTGCACAAGTTGGATATGTGGCTTACCAACAAATAATAAAGCTAACCAGTATATAATGGATCGAACTAAGAACTCCAAGACACAATGAAAGCAAATCTACAAAGAAAGAGCGATTCAGAGGCAAGCTTCTAACTGGATTTGGATGAAATAACAACACTGCCTGCACAAGATGGGTCTGTGGCTTACCAACAGCTGAGCAATCTAACTAGAGATGCAAGTGAATTCAAGCTAAAGCCTCTAAACAAGCTAACTAGTTAAAACACTAAAATGAGGGAATGAGAGCAAAGATCAAACTTCAAAATCCAGCCAAGCTTCAGACCAAAAACTCCAGACCATTTGCATGTGCACAAACCATGCATTTATAGGAATTCAAACACCCAAGAACCAAAACCAAATTGAACTCCTAAACAATAAACAAAGGAAAAACACTATTCCAGGGGACCAAAAACATAAATGCATGCTCAAGTCGGCAAGGAAAAGTTGGTGAATCGTGATATTTCATACGAGTCACGTCAAAGAACGCTCGGAAAATGCGCAGACCGCCGCTCCGAGCGGCGGCGGCGGTTCACAGACCGCCGCCCTGATCAAGGCGGCGGTCACACGAGACCGCCGCCCTGCAGGGCGGCGGTTTCGTCACTGAAGGTCAAGAGGCCAAGGAAAGAGGGAAAAAAGGGGAAAACAAAGGGCGCGGGGGCGAGCGGGGCATGCGGGATGTTAACGCATACTCTGAGGGCTTTTCCGAATCCCGAACATCTTGCGAGGAGACCTGTATCATCATCGGGGCACTTGTTATTCGTTTCGCAGTACAGTACCTTACAATTTTGGGTACGTACATATTGCCCCCTTGGAGAAGCGTTTTAGCCATGAAGAGGCATAAAACGGTGGGTCCAAGTATGGCAGTCCCGAAATGGGGAGTTAGAAGCTATACCTTACTCGTCCGTGTGTTGAGATGACGCCATCCGAAATTCCCACTACCTGCAAAATGAAAAGAGAGCTCAAGTGCAGATAGATGCAATAACTTGGAAAATAAACGCTAGAATAATAGGGAATAAGAACGTACCATTCGTGCGGGGATAAGAACTTACCTCCATCAGCGCTCCAAACCCGTGAAAAGTCATTTTATAACGAAATAGAATGATATATATATGAAAGTGGGCCCATTTTCCTATTCATTTGCGCGAGTCGATTTGATTGATTTTGAGCTCTGGGACCCACGGTGACGGTTTCTCACACGAGTAGAGTCGAAACGTCACAGCGGCGAGATCGTGATCATGCCTCCACGTGCGGAACACCGACCTCGCGCCGATCACAAAGTTGGTTTTCTTCCATTTTGTGTTTTTCCCCTTTAAATTTGAAATGTTAAATTCATCATAATGGGGGGGTTATTTTTGAAAATGTTAGGTTCAAAAGGTTCACATAGGGGGGGCGCCTACTGGGTAGGCTCCATTTTTAGTTTAAATGGTCTATTTTTGCTCATTTTGGACTTTTTGGGGTTAACAACCCGCGCGGTTTTCGGACATGACGCCGCCACAGGCTGGGGCGGCGACCACCGCCCTCTGTTGGCCACACCGCCGCCCTTAAGGCGGTGGTTCATAAAACCGCCTCCCGCTCAGTGGCGGCGGTTCTCGACTTAATGCAAAAGAACTTGATTTTGAGATTGCACTTGTAATTTTCTTGCACTTCTATATGTTTTTATGACCTTCTCGGTATTATTCGACACTAACTTGCTCGCTTTTGTGTGTTTTGGTCAGATGCAGCGAGAGCAGAGTATATCGATCGATGGAGCCGAGAGAGAGAGTGTGATCGGCTCCCCGGGGTATTGATGCCCTTTCTCAGGATGAGGAGGATACATTACAGAGGGCCGGCATATTACGTATATCGCGCGTGCCCCATGTCACACCATCTAGTCACATTCTTTGTGACTTGTTCTCATATTGGGATGCAGATCGGAACACTTTCCGATTGCCAGGGGTCCGTGGTGAGTGGACCATTACTTTGGAGGATGTCTACCATATCCTGGGGGTCCCGATCATCGGGAGGAGACTCACACTGGAGACGGCAGGGTCCCGAGCACAGATTGCACAGTGGGCAGGCTACATGGGGATGTAGCCATCTCCACGGGGTCGAAGAAGGGAGTGAGAGTTCGATCCATTCCTTCTTTGCCCATCCCCGTATTTCGACAGGCTATCATGGGGATCCTTGCCTCGAGGCTGATCGGGGAAAAGGGAGGGGATACTTTACTATACCGCCGGGCCCCCATCATCGCACGATAGAGGGGCATGGCCGGATATATGCCCTGGGCACAGATATTCTGGGACCACCTACCATGACTTATACAGGGGTGGTCCGTTTGTAGGACAATATCGAGCCACCCGACTCTAGTCATGAGTCAGGGTGTATGAGCATTTTATTCCTTATGGCAGAGGCGTAGAGGTGGCAGATCCGTGGGCCGTGAGGGCAGCTGATGGTCAGATATGTCGGTGCTTAGAGCACCTCACTGCAGCCAGCCTGCCTCCCTTACCACAAAGCAGATATGGAGGCGACACCGCACCGCTTATGGCCGGCATATGGGGTGAGGAGACCCTTACATTGATCTCCCGCTCCACCACAGGCAGCTTATCGACCGCGTGGGATGGGTGGAGGTACACCCTTTTGCAGAGTTCCTCGCCAGCTTCGGCCTTCCATATGCGGGCATGCTTCCCCAAATGCACACTGGTTCTGTGATCACCCGCGAGGCCGCAGGGGGCCTAGAGGCCGTGGTTTGACAATGATCACTCCCGGCATTCCGATTGCAGCCGGGAGGGTAGTTCGGCTAGAGGGAGAGCCGGTGCGCCTCGGGCGCCTTTGCTTGATTGCTGCGGTCCCGCTCATAAGTAGTGATGACCCTATGACATTGACTCCGATTCCGGAGCTTACAGAGGGAGGCCGAGGAGCAGATCGATGATAGCAATCCCGAGTGGCATGACACTCGTGATATTTTGCAGCGAGAGGGCCGAGCAGAGCGCAGAGAGAGACACTCTAGTCTCAGAGGAGCCACTCTCTCAGGGCCATGGCGGAGAGGACGAGAGTCCGGTGGGGCGACATGTTGCCCCTACTACAGAGCAGCCCTCGCCATCGCATGCATCCGCGGCGGCGCCGGCCCCCAGCGATCCATCTTGGAGGCCCGGTGATCCGAGTAAGTTATCCTCTCATCTTTTCAATGTTTGTTTAATTTAGGATTTGTTTTAATTGCTATCTCTCCTTTTGTTTTTCTCTTGTATCTTTTAGTCTCTTGCCTAGTTTCTAATTCATTTTTTCTTCTTTGTTTGCAGAGACTGTTGACGAGTGGCGGGATCTAATCCGCAGGGTATGCACTGATTCCCTGATGATCCCTATGGATAGGACCCGTGCGGAGCTATCTCATAGATGCCGGGGAGCCCTCAGCAGCCGGTAGGCATACCGACGTCTTCGCTCCCATTTGGCACGTGGCCAGGATGGTGTCGACTCTCCGTACAGAGTTGGCAGGCTATAGGACAGCCGAGCGTCTTATGAGGAGCCATTCTCATGGCGAGACCACGACCGCTCCTCGAGACCCCGAGCCTCCGTGCATTCGGAGCGCCGGCGTGCAGCGAGTTCTAGCGAGGGCACGCACCCTGAGGGGTCACGTAGGGGAGAGGCGACTGCCTGTGTATTTTGTACTATAGATTCTTTTGTATATCACGGGCTCTTTGAGCATTTTGACCATGCCTAGAGCATGATGGCATTGTATATAAACATTGATTATTTATATATATGCATTCGTTTTTGGATCAAAACTTGTCACTCATGTTTTCCTTTCTATTTCCAACTGCTTTGTGTATACTACGATGTATGTTTATATGCTTCCTAGAATGTATGCAATGGAAAACAAATGATGCAAATGTTTGCTTTCTTTTTGTGTTTCATGATGCTGATATATGATATTGTGGATATATTGTGATCTTGAATCTTAGCTTCTGTGAGCAATTTGGATACCTCATGTTTGTTTTGGCAAAGTGATGAAAATAACCAGTATGATGAACAAATTAACTTGCCCCACTTCCCTAACTCCACGCAACTAGTAAGATGCGAGGACTCATCACCAAGAGCCAAGATAGGCGCAAGTTATGAAATATGGTGAAATGATAGTGATGAAAGACAGATTTAAGCTTTGGTGGAACAAAATTGAAAACTACAAGCTTACTCTACTTGAATGACTTCATAGTTTTGGATGCAACTTGCTTTGCGGTTTATCCGCACTTAGACCCGTAGATGGCCACATAGTAGAGACAAAATCTGGTTTTTAGGATTTTTAACTCTTTTTGAAATTTTGAATATCTTATTCATTCGCTTTTGACTCAAAGTTTGAGTAGTTTGTTTATGACCTTTAACGCTTGCTTTGTCAAGAGGACCCCCTACTTTGCCCCATGCTACTAGTAAGAAGCGTGGGTTTATCACCGTGGGCAAGGCATAAAGTAGTAAGGGCATTTCCATCCTTTCCCAACCCTACGTCACTAGTAAGAGACGCAAGCTTATCACCGAAGGTTGGTGGGGCAAGGAAATGTGTAAATTTAAAATTTTTGTTTAATCACTTTTTGACTTGTCTTTTTGAGTAAAATGTCGGATATGCTTATTTCCAAAGAGATGTGTATATGGGATAGATGTGACACCATGAAGCTTCTAGAATGCACCATAGGCAAGACACCTATCCTAAGAAGAAATCAAAGCGAGAACAAACTTGCAGATCTTGGTATGGTTACCGTTAAGACTTCGTCATGTCTGATTTTATTTGATAAAAGATTCTGAGATATTTGATGATATCGTGAAAATGGCGAGGTATGATTAAAAGTTTTATGCCAACAACATCATGAGTTTGTAATGAATTACTTTGAGAATAGATTCCTTGATCACAATTTGTGTAAGAACAAGTGGACAAAATGATCTAAATCTATATGAAGATGCAATGTAGATAATTATACAAGCAGTGCTAGCTGCTTATGCGTAGAAATGTTTGAGGTGCATGGAATTGACTGTTTTGCCAAATTCCTCACCTTCTAGCGTGCATAAGAGGTATGCACCATTTCCGTAGTCTTTTGTGACTCGGTATGGGCCCAACCATTTGGGTCGGAATTTTCTTCCTTCGCCGGTCTTCTTGTCGATCCGGCTGTCTAGTCTTAGAACTAGATCACCTTCGTATATGTCACGTTCATAGACCTTCTTGTTATACTGCCGGCACATTCGGTCAGCGTAGACTCTATGTCACTGTTCAACATCTATCCTGGTTTCATCTAGGATTTCTAGTTGGGAAAGACGTGCTTCCCGTAAGCGTCTTCATCATCCGTAATCCTTGTAGCGAAATGCGGAGACGGGTATTTCGACCTCAAGCCAGAGAACTGCCGCCCCAAATACCAGCGAGAAATGAGTTGCTCCCATTGGTGTTCTTATTGAGGTTCGGTGGGCCCACAAGTCCGGATATAACTTCAAATGCCAATCTCTCTTGTTTTCTTTCACCGCTTTTAAGGAGAATGGCTTTCGAGTGTTTGTTTGTCGCTTGACTGTCCGTTGGCTTGGGATAATACAAGGAAGCCGTATGATGGCTTATTTTAAATTTATCGCATAGTTCGCGAACTTCTTCATTTTTAAAGAAGTTCCATTATCGGAGATAATGATTTGCGGGATACCGTACTGCAAAATGATTTGGTTCAAAATGAACTTGCGATCACCGAACCAGTGCATAGTAAGAGGCATGGCCTCCACCCATTTGGTAAAATATTCAAAGGGCCATGATTATAAAATTATGGCCGTCCTATGGATGAGGGAGAGAATTTCCTATTAAGTCTAGACCCCATGTAGAAAAGGGCCATGGAGTAGCGATTGGTCACAGAGCTTGTCTTTGGCATGTGGATCTCGTGGGAGAATTCTTGGCACTTATGACACTGCGCGCAAACTCTATCGTGTCATGTTCTGAGTGGGCCGAAATAGCCCATTCGATGTATTTTTCGAGCGGTGGCATGCCACATCTGAAGTGACCTCCACATATGCACGTGGGATTCATGGAGAATCCTCTCGACTCTTTTGTGTCGACACACCTTAGGAGCATTCCATCGAATGCTTTTCGATAGAGCACCTGCTCTATAATGACGTATTTAGCTACGATTATGCGTAACCGCCTTCTTTGTTGTTACGGTGTAATTGCATCCGGGTACGTATGGTCCATGATATAATTAATGATATCAGTGTACCAAGGGCACTCAGAGATAGCAGTTGAGTTTCGATGTAGTATATGCATTCATCTGGAAAGTCTAAATCTACTAAATCACCTCCGTCTAATGGGTTGTCAGCGAACCAATCCGCAATGATTTGTCCTTTAACCGACTTCTGATTTACAAATGTTAATTCGAACTCTCCCATTAAGGTTATAAAACGTCCAGCCTTTTTAGACAAAGACCCTTGTGTGAGGAAAGTTCGTAAGTGGTCAGTTTTTACTACGACCCTTGTCTCTTGATTTAGCATATAGTGTCTTAGGTGTTTGGTTGCGAAGACTATGGCGAGACATTCTCGTTCCGCTTGTGTATAGCATGTTTCATAGTCGAGCAAATGCTCGCTAATGAAATAAATCACACGTTCTCTCTTGTTATCGTCTTCTTGGGCCAACATACAAGCCAACGAGACATCGGTAGCCCGTGAGTATAGAATTAACGGCGATCTAGATTAGGTGGCATTAGCGTAGGTGGTGATAATAGAAAATGCTTAACTGCTTCAAAAGCTTCATTGCAATCTTCAGTCCAATCAATGCTATAATCCTTCTTGAGTAAATTGTTGATTAGATGAACGGCGAAGCTTAGGTCCGGGATGAATCTCTAGATTGCACACAACTTTCCGAGAAATGATCTGATTCCGATTCACTCGAAGGTGGGACCATTTCGAGGACAACCAATTTTGGTTGGATCAACATCAATCCCTCGTGACGATATGATGTAACCTAGGAGCTTTCCTCCTGTTACACCAAATACGCATTTCTCTAGATTTAGCGTGACTCCGTATTCTATTAGACGTGAAAGAATGACGCGGAGTACTTCGGGATGGTCACAGCGCTTCTTGGCTTTAGCCAATAAGTCATCTACGTATGATTCCATGATTTTATGAATTAAATCGTGAAATATATAAGTCATAGCCCGCTGGTATGTGGCACCAGCGTTTTTGAGACCGAAAGGCATAACAACATAGCAATAGGTTCCCCAAGGAGTTATAAACGTAGTTTTAGCTTGATCTTGCTCAGATATTCTGATTTGATTGTATCCCGAGAATCCATCCATGAGAGACAAAAGCTCAAACCCAGCTGTTGCATCAACAATGACATCAATAGATGGCAATGGGAAGTCATCCTTAGGACATGCTTTGTTGATGTCTCGGAAATCTATGCAAATGCGTATCTTTCCATTCTTCTTGAGAACGGGAACAATATTAGATACCCATTGGGAGTAGTCAACTGGCTTGATGAATCCTACCTGAAGGAGTTTTATTACCTCCTCTTTTACCATGAGAGCTACTTTGGGCTTCATGGGTCTTGATTTTTGTTTAATTGGCTTTGCGTCTGATTTAGTGATGAGGTTGTGCACCGCAATGTGGGGTGCAACTCCTGTCATCTCTTTATAATTAAATGCAAATGCCTTCTGATGTTCTTTGAGAATCTGAGTATGTATGTCCACTTCTTCTGGGGTTAACGAAGAACCTAGTTTCAATATTCTTGGTTCCTCTTCTGTCCCGATGTTGACATTGATTGTTTCTTCGATCAAAGAGGCGTTACCCTCTTCGAACTCGTGAGTGGTCGGAGGTAATTCTAGATCATCCCCGTTTCCTATTGCGTATATGCTAGGTTCCATTTTTGAGGGAAGATCCGTTACGGGATTTCCGAAGTAGGAAGACGAATGTGGAATCAGGGATAAATCTAGCATGTGATAGGAGAGATGTAGTGCTGCATAGGCATTTAAGTAATCCAAAGTAGCCACATCATTTCCAACATGGTCTAGGATGGTAGATTCACTTCCACTTGAAAGAGGATTTGTCATTGTTTTTATCAATGGTTTGTCACGAATGGATACTGTGAAGTGAGTATCTTCTAGCTCATTGCTTGGAGTAAAACGTGATGCTGAGGTTGCTATTGAATCGGCGAGAAGATTTTTCTCTCGCGGGATTGCTTCAATGGATATGAAGTTAAACGCCTTGCTTAAATCTAATACAACGTTTTTGTAGAGTTGTAAATGTTCGGCTTTAGTTTCATATATTTCAGAAACTTGGTTTGTCACTAATTGCGAGTCTCCCAGGACTCTGATGTTATCAATACCAATTCTTTTGGCTAAGGTAAGGCCAAGGAGGAGGGCTTCGTACTCAGCGCCGTTGTTTGTACATTCAAAGTTTAATTTAAAAGCGAATGGGAGGACTTTTCCTCGGTGAAGTAAGAATTATACCTGCCCCCACTCCATAACGACATTTAGCTCCATCGAAATGGAGAGTCCAATACTTAGCCGGGAGTATAGATGTTGGGGCATCTGATGTGTTTGCACACTCTACTTCCACCATACAGAGATCCTCTGCATTGGTAAGGAACCAACACCTAGGGAAAATCCCATGCCTACTTTTGAATCAAATGGTAAGAACATCGGTGAATCTTGTTCTATCAATTCAACGATTTTCGCAGTAGTCCCTAATGATACTGCTTTTTAGTTTTACCTCTAGGGGTTGGAATTGTTTTGGCTATGCTTTGGTAGTTTCAAGATCCGTCGTAGGTACCAAACTTTTCCTCCGGTTTTGGGTCGAGGGGTTTGTTAAGTTGGTTTGTTGGAAGTTCAAATTCGAGTGCACCCCTGGTCTTTTCTTTAAATCAGCTAGTGCAAATCGAAAGGGTTTTGGATCGCCTTTGCTACAAATACCTTTCCTAGATGCAAGAATCTTACTTCTTGAAATAAAGTAGAAGGGATTGCCTTCATTCGATGTATCCAAGGTCGGCCGAGGATCATATTATAGTTAGTTTCCCGATCTATAATATAAAACTCAGTCAAGATGGTTTTGGGCCCTAAGGTGACCGGCAGTATTATAGTTCCTATCGAAGTGGCTTTAAGGCTATCATAGCCTCTTAATGTATTTCGAGTGGTGGAACAGTTTGTTTCACCATATCCTAATTTTTGGAGGAAAGAGAAGGGGACTATGTTAACCGCAGCCCCATCGTCAACCATTGCCCGTTTTACGTAATTATTATAAACCCACACTTGCAAGTGTAAGGCTGGATCACCTCAGCGTGCGATCTCAGCATCTGTAGGCATTTTACTTATTTCGAATATGAATTCGACATCTCTATCTGCCTGTCCCGGAGGATGAACATCAAAGTCTATATGATTTACCTGTGTTTCAGGTGGTGGAGTGATATTAATTAAATGACCTAAACCTAACGCTTCTAAAAGAGCAGCCCTGTGAGGGGGAGAGTTCTTTAGTAAGTCCAAAAATGAAATGTGTGAGAAGGTATTTGTTAGGTCACTAATTAAGTCATAGTGCACCGATGGGGTTTTTCAACTATTTGTGACTCTTATCCTGCCTCTCTGTAGATGACTTGGGCTCGGTTGAGAGAAATACTCTCGTGTCCTTGTTATAGCTTCGATAGGTAGTTCAGCGTCTAATTCTACCAAACTAACTATCTTGGGTCTTGGTTGAGCTCCTAACTGTGGCACAACCGACGGATTTAATGAAGTCGAGGCTTCATGATCATTGTTTCCGTCATCGCACCTTTGTTTGTTCCACTGGATTCACCTATTGCCATCATGATTTGGGAGCGGATCATTAAAGATCTTGAGGGGAGCATTTTGAGGGGAAACTGCCCCTGTGAGCGTATTTGGTGATGACGAGACGGGATCTCGCCAAAAACAAGTCTGTGAAGAATTGTTTGTTCTTTCTTCGCAAGCGTTGATAAATTTATCAGAGTCACGGCACGTTCTAGTGTCGTGACCCGAATTTTATGGAAACCACAATAAGAATTGGGGTGGTAATTCCCGCTTTGTTGGTTTGGTGTGTATTGTGGCTCGAAATTTGATCAAACTTGCTATTAAGACTAAAGTTTTGGAATTGTTGTTTCGGTTTTGACTTTGGTTTTGGTAACCAAATGAGTTTTGGTTTGGCCCTCGTATGGGATTTTGCCATTGTTGTTGTTGTTGTTGTTGTTGTGGATGGTTAAAATCCACTGTATTGACCGTCGGGGTAAAGTTGTTGTTTCGTTGGTTGTTTGTTTGTGATGGAGTATTAACAACATTTACCCTCTTGGGCTGGTCGGTTACCCCATCCGTTGTTACCCCACGATTTTTGTTAAGGATTTTGGGTCCTTGATTGACATTTGTGGTAGTTGTAGTGTTTTGAGTGGAGGTGATTAACCTCCCGTTTGTTCCGTATGTCTTACGACCACTATCTATCGCTGCTTGATCAATTCGCAGAGCGCTCTCAAGTACTTCATCATAAGTCCTTAGTGGGAACTTCTGGACTTCTTCCTTCACTTCTCTGTTGAGAGAATGAAGGAATAAATCGCATAGTTCCATCTGATCCATGTTTGGAGCACTTGCTGAAGAATAAAGAACTGTACGCCACCTCTCGGATGAAATGGGCGGCATGATTCGTTGTGTTCTTGTTTGATATGCAAGAATTCCCGATTCCTATTCTCAACAGCTTTGTTCATGTCGAAGGCTTTGATGAACTTTGACACGAGTTGTTTAAATGAATGTATGGAAGCTTCGGTATTCTATAATACCAATCGAGAGCGATGCCTTCCAAGGTTTTGGGAAATATTTTAGAACAACCCCATCCCAAGGAGTAATTCTCATATGGTCAGTAGCGTAAGCTTTGATATGTGCGTTTGGATCTCCCTCACCCTTGAACTTGGGCAAATCAGGGAGAGGTCTTGGAAGCATGACGCTTCGTATGGTGAAATCTAAGGGTTCCTTTAGATATTTTGAATAAGTCCCTATCACATAGCTTTCGACCATTGATGGTGGTTGCTGAGGGAGTGGTGGTGGGATTGGTTGTTGATACGGTGCAGCGTATGCGTTGGCAGGGGTATAGGGAGGTCCCTGCGTTTGAGCAAACATGCCGGGAGAGGAGAACATATCTCCTTGTGGTGATTTTGAATACATGTTTAAGTACGAAGGGGTACTATCCAGAAATGGATTGTTTTGCACTAGACCAGGAGGAACGGTGCTAGAGTTGGTGGGTCTAGTTGGTGTTTGTTGCGAATACTGAGGAGTCATGCCTAACGTGCCTACTCCCGTGAGGATATCTACTTGGCCGAGTGGTATGGAGGATTGGAACTCCCTGTTTGAATGAACGGAGAATTTTGACTTGCTTGAGCCGCTCTAATCCTCTCACTCTTTCTACTAACGTTGAAATGACTTCATTTGGTGAAGTCACGGTATTTTGCTTGAGTGGCGTTTGTTGTATACCTTGGTGTTGTATAGGCACGTGATATCCTGTCATAAACTGATCGTTATCCTGCCAAGCATCTCTGAGAGTATTTTCTATATGTGATGGCATAGAGGTAGTTTCTTGAGGAGAGAACTCGGGTTGTAATTGTAAACCTCCTACAGGTGGGTACATGCCTTGAGAGCGTCGTTCATTTCGGGAATAACGCGTTGAGTACTCGTCATCTAGAACCAAGTATGGGTCTGATTGTCTACTAATATGTGGTCTGAGTAGTATTTGAGGAGACGAACCAGATTCTCCGGTAAATGTCATATTGTTTGAACCTGAAGGCTCTGTTTGTTGGGTTCGAGGGGGTTGATCTAACTCCTCAGTTTGAAAAGATGAACTATATCTGATTCTTGGGGTTTGTGTTGACAACTGATTAGTTGAATAGTTGTCGCCCCATACTGAGAGCGAGGGTGATGATTGTCTATTCTGTTGGGCATAGTATGCCTCAAGACCCAAGAGGGGTCTGCCATATGCATCGAATCCCGACATATTCGGGGGGTATATGAATACCCGCAGAATAATGGGAAGGAGCGAAGGTGATTGAGATAAGATGAAACTTCTCAAAGAGAAGGTGAAACAGTTGTTAGTTCACGTCGGGTTCACCAATTTTGTACTGCTGAAAAGTGAGTGACAAGCGTGAGAATCTACAAGTAACTCTTCCGCGTACCCGACCTCTCGAGGTCGTGCCGAGACAGCTGGTGGGGGTAGAATATGCAGACAAACTAGTTAGGCAGTCTAATGTCTTCGACACGCACTAGTGGAATTTGCGAATCTAAGGCAAAGAAGGCCCTTCTAACTTGGACTGGTGTGATAGATCGATCAACAAGGATGACTGCTCGAAGGCTCCAATCAATATCGAGCTCTGGCGTGATTCGATCTATGGGTTGCGGAATACGTGGGAAATGACCTGGGATAGTTTCGTGTATGTCTCCTGATAAGGTCATATGGTGGATGATGAATATAATTGACTCTACGGACGATTTTCTGGCCTAGTCCAGAATTCCCTAGCTTCGTTAGCCGCGATATCTAGTAAGGACAGTTGTTCGATGATGATAGGTGGAAGTGGAGTGGACCTGAATACCAAGGTGCGTAGGCTAGTGTCTATATCTAACTGACTTGTGGACTCGTTGGGCTGTGGGATCTGTGGATCACAACCATAGACTCTTGGTTGTTGCGGTCTTGTTATGGTCATATGCGGGATCAAGTCCTAATCCCTAATATCCAGTAATCGTATGCTTTCTCAGCTTCTATGTTTAGAACCAACAGTTGTGCAATCTTCTCAGAATACCTTACAGGTGTTCTCGCAACCTGGATTCTTAAGCTGGTATCTATATCTACGAGGGTGTCTCCAGCGTCTGGCTGTGGAACTAAAGGATCGCACCCGAATGTTTGTTCTCTTTTGAGCCCTTCTACAGTCATGTGAGTGCTTTGCCTAGGGCAATCTATAGTTTGGTTGGTTCGACCAAAATGTGTGTGCTTGGTCGTCTTCTATGTTTAATCCTCTTAACGAGAACCGATCGAGTAAATATGTGGTTGTTCGAATACTTATATCCTGAGATTTTGGTCTATGTCAACTATTGCTGTGATGAGGTTTGGTTGAGGCACGATCGGCTCAAATATATATTCCCCGGGCTCTTGAGGTCCCGTGATTGTCATACGAAACAAAATGCAATCTAATCGTAATGAAACAAATTCTAACTACGTGAAATAAATCTAATCGTATAAATTTTATTCTTCTAAGAAATATTTTAACAATTTTAAGGAAAGCAAACTATTTTAAGCGTATCTAAAATAATAACTAAACAATAATTTAAAATGCAGACAAGATAACCGAGTGTGTTATTTGCATCGTGCGATTTTGTAGAATTACTCTAAATAAATAAAAAATAGCTTGTCTAATCTACTGCAAGACCCTCGATCCTACCTCGAAGTGAGGAGTGAATCATAGTTTCTCGAAACTATCAATCCCCACACTTCCCCGACAATATCGAGAATAGAATTTACTCAAATAAAATGATTAACTACTCTATTTGATATGATTCTCGACTAGAACTTTGAAATTTAAAACCCGGATTCGCAGAGAATAGTGGCGAATCCGATGGTGTGTGTGATCTCGTCCCCTCGCATGATCTCCTCGCTCTTTTGTGTTCACGTGGATCCAGAAAAGCGTGTAATGCTAGCACCGATAGGAGTAGATTTTAGGACAAGGACAACTCAGAATGCAGACCGAAAATGCGAGTAGGAGAGGGATAGCACAAGAGTACAAAGCTTGGCTTATGCGATTCCTAGCGGGATTTTACTGCGAGTCATGCAACATGAAGCGACCAGAACCTGTGACTATCCTATACGAAGAGCAAAACCTGCAACTTTAATGGCTTCCTAAGCTATCCTGTTCCAATGGTTTGGATAAAACAACAACACTGTTTGCACAAGTTGGATATGTGGCTTACCAACAGCTGAATAAAGCTAACCAGGTATATAATGGATCGAACTAAGAACTCCAAGACACAATGAAAGCAAATCTACATCAAAGAGTGATTCAGAGACAAGCTTCTAATTGGATTTGGATGAAATAACAAAGACTCGCCTACACAAGATGGGTCTGTGGCTTACCAACAAATTGCAATCTAACTAGAGATTCAAGTGAATTCAAGCTAAAGCCTCTAAACAAGCTAACTAGTTAAAACACTAAAATGAGGGAATGAGAGCAAAGATCAAACTTCAAAATCCAGCCAAGCTTCAGACCAAAAACTCCAGACCATTTGCATGTGCACAAACCATGCATTTATAGGAATTCAAACACCCAAGAACCAAAACCAAATTGAACTCCTAAATAATAAACAAAGGAAAAACACTATTCCAGGGGACCAAAAACATAAATGCATGCTCAAGTCGGCAAGGAAAAGCTGGTGAATCGTGATATTTCACGTGAGTCGCGTCAAAGAACGTTCTGGAAAATGCGCACAGATCGCCGCTCGAGCGGGCGGCGGTTCACGGGACCGCCGCCCCGTAGGTGTGGCGGTTTCGTCACTGAAGGTCAAGAGGCCAAGGAAAGAGGGAAAAAGGGGAAAACTAAGGGGTGTGGGGGCCGAGCGGGGCATGTGGGATGTTAACGCATACTCAGGGCTTTTCCGGATCCCGAACATCTTGCGAGGAGACTGTATCATCATCGGGGCACTTGTTATTCGTTCATGATAGTACCTTACAATTTTGGGTACGTACATGTACCACATTGGTTGGTGCCTATGCAATAGCTATTAGGGCTAAACATTGTCGGATTCAAGCTAGAATATTAGATCTTAGACCACCTATGCCCTTATACCTGAATTGCCTCAAGTTTCCCACCATTTATTACTCTTATTCCTGAGAAAAATTCCTAACCCACTCCCTCCACATCTTACTCTCTTGCACAACAAAAAAGGAGGATGAAGACATGAAAGCCTTAATTAGAAATTTTTCCAATAAAGTTATATATTTGGAGAAACAACAAGCCGAGTCTTATAGGAATTATTCCAATTAGGGGAAGTCTTCAAACCAAGGCTTTAATCAAGGTTATCATCCATACAAAAATCAACAACCTAATCAGAGGTATGGAAAAAATCAGTAGAATAATAGGTGGCAGGCTCAAAATGCCTCTCTTCCACTTGTTATAGTTGCTCCTCCTCAACCACCTCCTATTGTTAGCTCTAGTCAAGCATTGGTCCTAGTGCAAAATAATGTAATACAGGAGGTGAATGGTGTTTCTCATGTAATCAACCTGTATAGTCCATATGGTTGTGCATATGCATTGCATGACCAGACCCTCATGGTTCAACGTTCTTCCAACCAACAAGAGCCATTGGTAGAAGCACCCAATCCTAATGTGGAAGGAGATCAAGAGGCCAACCAGACACAAATATCATGTTCTTTGGAGCTAAATATTTTTGTGCTTTAAATCAAGTAGTGGGAAGTTCTAATAGACCTCAGATTAATTTTGTTGATAATACAAGGTCTAAGAAAAGAATGTTGGAATCTCAATTTGTATCATAATCAAGAAAATATTGTTAACAAAGAGAACGAAGTTGCCATAGATAAAAGAAGAGTACATGAGGCTCTAGCAAGAGGTTTTTCCCCAACCAAAGATGCCTATTTCAGCCTTGCGAAAACTAGGAAAGGAGAATCGTATACCACAATTGCAGAAATCTATGGGTCTCCCTTTTAACATTGTGAAGAAAATGAAAAGTACAAATATTAATGTACCAATGTGGGATGTTTTGGCTATTCC
Source organism: Taxus wallichiana var. yunnanensis (assembly GCA_018340775.1). Taxonomy (NCBI): domain Eukaryota; kingdom Viridiplantae; phylum Streptophyta; class Pinopsida; order Cupressales; family Taxaceae; genus Taxus; species Taxus wallichiana. The sequence goes on from CM031236.1 coordinate 591,384,901, forward strand.
ATCACAAAGAGACCTCCTATGTGAAGACACGAAGAAGCTTCTCCAAGCTGATCCAAAGTGGTGGAGAAGACTCATATTGTTGTCAACCTATGTCAAGTTGTTGAATAAGTAGTAAAGTTATCAAGACCCCACCATTTTATATGTCATTAATTGTGGGTAAACACTTGGTGCATAATTGTATGATTGACTCAGGGGCTATTACCTTTGTTATGCCAAAGAAAATTATTGATGTCTTGGGTCTCAAATACAATCTTGTTTCCAAGGGAGTTTTACAATTTGATGGGTCAATTTTTGGTGTATTAGGAGTGATTAAAGATATGGAATTGACACTTCATGCTTGTCCTAGCCTAACTATAACCCATGATATATCAGTCATTGACTTGCCTCCCATGTTTTTCCTTTGCTTGTCAAGAGACTTCACGGCCAAGTAGGTGGATATTTGTCTTGAGATTGGACTCATATGATTTTAAGAACTATATATGGTACCAAAATTACCATAGAGGTTGAGCCCATATTTTCCTATCATGTTGAGACATATGATCCTACCCATTTCCAATCAAATTTCCTAATACAAGAAGAACATGACCATCGGTTAGATTTAGAAGAACAACCTAATCCTCCCACTATTCCTAACCTCATGTTAGATGAATGGGCCACAAGGCGTCATCAATGGGATTCTTATGATGAGATTTTGGAAACTAGTCTTGGTACTTATTGCATTATTGAAGAATAATCTACTCTACCTACACCATTCAAGAAAGAAAAGGATAGTTGTAATGTACCCCTTAATTTCGGACATTGAGCCACTTTGGTAGTGCATATGTCGGAGTTAGAAACATATGGGATGCCTCTCACCGGTGGCATGGAGAACGAAACATCCTAGAGAACCTTTCGACTTGTCATTTACTTGCATAATAATTTTACCACTTTATTGAGAATCCAAGGCCAAATCCACACTGAATCACTCCACTTTTTGAATTTAGGAATATTTGGATAGTTGCAACAATTTTTACACACACAAATTGGTTGATTTGAACATGTATTTGCATCTACCATTTGACCCATGCCAACAAGCTTTCGGTCTGTGCAAGTGGAGGGATTGTAGAGGCTCTATTGATGTTGCAAATACATCCAAAAAATTGTCTCAATCATCCTTCCCTGCGCCAAAGGGAGCTCTAATTTGGAGGTTTTGTCTGTTATCCTTGGCCGCCATAGTTGATGAAGCTCTGTATCTTTGTGTCCTGGGCCGTGTCTGACACAAGGGGTTTGCTTGCTTTCATATTCACTGACATAGATATGGATGTTTTGTGTTTACACAACTATGACTGCCATTCATAGATTTGGGAGGTTTGGTTTTCATTTTGGATCTCTTGATTTGTGTATCAAAACTATTTGGTGAGAGGAAGTATTCCAAGCAAATGCATTTTCAGTTTTAAAGCCAGATTTCCCACACGCCTTACCTGCATCCTCCTAGCCTATGTCAAATGGGGTCTTAGGATCAAGGTATGGAGATCAACAAAAGTATAAGAATAGAGGAATATTGTTATATGTTGTAGTTGTTAATGCTATGGCAGACATGTATGAAAAATGAGGAACCTTACACAAGGAAGATGAATTGTTTAACAAAATGTCCTTAAAAAATGTGGATCTGTATCTACATTTAAAGCATGTTTCCATCATCCTTGAGAGGAAACCAGACTGCTACCCACCGTTGTTTTGTTTTTTTATGCAAAAGATGAAGAAGAAAGAGGATTCAAAACCCGTCATTGGTCTAGCTGTAGTAGAGAAAGATGAAAACGTGTATATTAAACTTTTCCTCCACAAGAACAAAAAAATCTTGTTGATTCATTCATTGGGAGATAGAAATGTCTCCAAAACACGAATCTTGGTACATGAGCTTCCAGATCAAGTGACAGGCATTGGAGGTGCGACTACAGAGAGGGTTAAATAAAGAGTTACTTTATTAATGTGTGTACAAAGAAATGATAGAATGGTGGAAACATTTGTGTAGTTTCAGAGTTGGGATTCATGCCCTCATGGCCCTATACCTACATTACCTTGTGTTTATCACACAGATAGAAAAAAAAGGGTGGATATAAGTTGGTTGATGATAAAGTAATGCATCATTCAGATGTGCAAAATTACCTTCACAACCATGGATTCACCCATAGATCCTCACGTCCATCTTCTAGTGGCATATTAATTATTCGACTAAATACCTAAAGTGTGGCCTCATGGACCACAATGATAGTAGGATATGTTAAAAAATGGGTTTTTAAAAGGCCTTGGGACCTTTCAAGAAAATGCAAAATGGTGGAGTTGTGGATGCTCACGAAATTTTGAAAAAATGTTAAGAGAGAGTTAGAGATTTACAGAATGTGGGTGAACCCACTTGAGAACCCCTTGCCCTATGGATGCAAATATCTCCTATGTATGGTTCATCTCTCCTCATCTTTCATAATTTTTGTTCTTTATTTTCTTTTTGCAATGGAATAAAATTTAGAACCGAAGGATTTTCGTATATTTGATTGTATTAAATAAACTTGTTTTAAAACAATAAAGCATTATAACGTAACTTACAGGATCCAATATTCCTGGTAGACAATGGACTTAAAACCTCACCTTGTGATGATCTAGAAAACTTCCCAACCAAACCTAGATTACTACAATACCCATTTTTATTGACAGGTTGAAGTTGAGTTGCCTGTAAATGAGTTGACTACTCCTTGTTAAAACAAATAAATTGCGAATTTTGGAGACTCACAAAATAACCTTCATAACTCCATAAAGGAGATGTTAAGTTTCCTATGTGTACCTTGTTATGTGAGGAGTCACTTCAATCCTTGAATCAACCTTGAGTGATCATCTGTGATATTTTTAACGCCCTTCTAGGAGCCCTACTACACCGTTTTGCAGGTGTAGGAAGTTGATTAAATTGAAAAGTTGGGTTTCGTATTGGCTCGCCGTTTAATCCTAGACAATGAAATTCTTATCCGCCTTCCCAAACCCTAGTATTTTTACTAGGAAATTTCCAACAACCTTTATTTTGGGGAAAAACACTCTTCTTGATAGTTTGGCAAAAGCCATTTTGTAGGCCTCTGGTCATGGTTTGACTAGGTCAAAAGACCACCAATTACATGGTTCCAAAAACTTGTGTTGTTTGAAAACCACTTTCTAGTTCTCTATCCCATTAACTCTAGTGAATTCTCCATATATAGGGGAACTTGTAGGAAGTTTTCTCGTTGTGCTTTCATCCATCAAACGTCAGTTTTGGACATGGTTTCCTAAGCCCTCGAACTAACTTTTGATCATTTACAACTAGGTCAATTACTACCGATGGCCTCGGAAAACTAGTTGCCAATCATAAACCATTCGCCACTTCCGAATTCCATCATTTCCTATGAAATCTTGGTATATAGGTGGACACATATAAATTTAACCGTGGTGTGTTTGTTCATCAAAAGACAACATTTGAAAGTGGTTTCTTAGCCTCAAGTCTAAATTGAATGTTTTTGTAGATAGCAGAAAAATGAAAAAAAGAAAGTTATAGGACCCTCATCGGGTTACCAAAAAATCATGGAAACTTGTTGACCCTTGTAAATAATTGTCTGGAACTCTATCTTGTGGCTTTTTGTGTGAAATTTGACTTTTGGGAAAATAGTGTTTCTCTCTTTTCCTTTCTCCTTCTCTCTCCTTGGTTACGAAATGTGAAATGAAATGAATACATGTCTCTAAACCTTTTTTTCAATTCAAATTATAATCATTATTATATGTAAATGGGAAACTGAAAAACATTAATTATGCTAGATTAGGGTGGATGTCATGCCATGATTTATCGTTGATTTCATGCTCACATGGTTTTGCAAGGATGCAAGAAAGATGGTGAAAAGGTGTTGTGTAATTCATTGTTTATTATTGTAATTTATATAGGTCATTGTAAAATGTATATATGTATAATGTAGTCCCATGTTATAAAAAAATTATATTTGAAATTTGCTAATATTATGAGATGTTAGTTTTAGGGATACCTTGGGAATGTGCATTTAATCATAGGTGCAATTTTGATTCATAGTTACATATGGTAAAAATGATTGATATATATGTTAAATGAATTTGAATTTAATATCTTGTAGTGCATTTCTAGTGTGCAATAGATGATTAAATAATTGGTGTTGTGTTTCTTACCTTGAAAATGTAATAAAGGAATCTAACCACAATAGTCAACCCTAGTATAAGATTCATGCATAACTTGTCTTCATGTGTGATCCTTCTTAGCGTAGAAGAAATTGAAACCATAGAATGAACTTAAACCTTGTACTCGATGACACCTTCTAGTTTAGGTAAATAAGACCCCTAGTTTGATTTTAGCGTCATAGTCGGTAAGTTTAAGCGACATTGTCGTGAACCCATCTTTTAGGAATGACATGGTCCAACTTTATCCGAGTATGTGGTTTCCTTCTAGGTTTGGTAACCATGCGTGGGGTAAGGAGAATGTCTTCTCTTTAGGTCCGACACTGTGTTGAGTGGTGAAGACCACCTTGAAGTCACCTTAAGAGTCCTTGTTAAAGCAACTGACTATGCGGTGTAACCTTACCATCTATGGAGTAAGTAGAGATATTACTCCCTTAGTATCCTAATGGACTACCAAGTCTTACAAAGTTAGATCTAGAATTTTTACTTTTCATCAAATGAATTCCTTGTGGAACCCCAGACGACAAAAATGGAGATAGTGAAATAGTTGTACTATGACTTAAACTCTTGTTAATGAACTCTTTAGTTCCTCTCAGCTAAATGTGTTACCTTGGTTTCTAACAACATAACACCTTGGTCTTTCTTGAAGGTTGTTTAGCATAAATATGTCCTCTCTCCTTAAAATCATATCTAGTTGAGGCGTAGATCCTTAGGTGCAATTGGAATTAAACTAAACCTCAGTTGATTAGGAGGTTAACTTGGGGTTCATGTGTGTAGTTATAATGCTTCCAATCATATACTTCTTCAAGATGTTAGACAAGTACTTTCGTAACTCTTTATGTTATAAAGTGACGCCAAAAGAGACCTAAGAAACAATGTAAATGAAATGAGAAACAAGAGTATATGTGATAATGGTTTAGGAACAAATTTTCACTTTGAAGTCCTTATGGTTGATTTAAGCATTGACTTTTGTTAAGAATGGATACAAATTGTTCTTGGTGGGACTAGGCATTTGAGCCAATATAGAGTCCACTAAAAATAAAATAAAATAAAATTATGTCATGTAAATGCTTAATTGAATCAAACTAAATTTGGAACTAAAACAACCATAGTATGAGAACAAATGTGCTTCTAATGGAAGGAAGTTTATAGGAAAGGGAAACTTGAACCTTCACCTCCTTTGAATCGTATTATTTTTTCTCCCTCAAAACTTCTAGTTGGTCCCTTGCTTAATGAGGGTAAAATTAAATGTCAACTAAACATATTTTAAGAAACAAACCTTTAACATAAGAATGAGAGAATTAGGAACTTTGTATGAAATTTAAAATATGGAAAATAATTATGTAAGTTATGGAGATTGTCATAAGGGATAAAGGGACAACTTAAATGGTCAAATTGTAAGTTGAATGTGAAATGAATTTAAGAATCTGTAGGTGGAAAAAGGAGAAAATTATCCTTACATAATAATGTTATTGGAATGTTAATCATAACGAAGATGTAATCATGGTAATGATGTGTTGTGGGTTTTCCAATCCTTGAGTCCCTTTTCTTGTTGGTTGGTTATTGTTATCATTCATTCATTGGGGAAAGTGTGGCATCGACATGTATATGGTTTTATCATGTGATATATGTGATTCCATTATTACATAAGTGTCTCATGTGTTATATATTATCCTAAGTGATCCTATGTTGGTGTTATGTATCAAATGATGTAAGCCAAAAAAATATATCCTCGTATTTTTATGTGTGTTGTATTTGTGTGTGTAAAATTTGGGCATGACATATGGTATCAGAGCGAGGTTCATGCTCTCAAACCTCTAGGGATAGATTGGAGTTGAGATGATCTTGCATAGTGGTGGTGGAGATGGGAAGAGTAATGTGATATATGTTGTGATGTGAACAATGTTGTAATTGTGATATTATGAACACACATTGTGCATGTCACTTAGTGCATATTTTTATCATGTTGATGTGTTTGTGATGAGAGTATTCACTCTCCTTTTTGTGGACTCGATGAGGAGTTCACGTGTAATGTGCCACCTTATTGTGTGTGAAAATAATGTTATTGTGGATTACAAAGTGTTGGAGTGTTTTGTTTTATGTGATATGAAGGTGTGTTGATGTGTTGCATGACAAAATTGGTGTAGAGTGAATTGGATTGTATCATGATGTCACCAACATGTTGTGATGAATCATTTGCATCACCATGTTGTATTTAATTGACTATATGTTGTAATGTTAGTCATTGTGTTCATCATATGTATAATTCATGTATTATGTGATGGTTCATGTCATGAATTAGGGGTATATGGTGATCGTATGACCCCTATTATATAGTGCTTGCACTTGGGTGCATTATGTGGAAACGTGATGTATCATAACCATGAAAGTAATGATTGTGTTTTACCCTATATATATACCATGTGTAAGATGTTATGGTTAATGTGCATGAATCACCATTGTGTTAGTGATGTAGTTATGTGTATGTTGTGAACCTTACACTAGACGACCCTAAGGGGAGAAACTATCAAGAGTGTATGTGTGGAGAGAGGAGGCATGGACCAAGTTTTCATAATCTTGAGCTGAGTATGAGTGAGGAAGTGGAGTCTTATATAGACTGAAAACCCACTTTTATCTATTTAGTATACTTTCTCACTATATTGTGGGTGCGCACCACCTTAGGCTCAACTTATGAAAACTAGTGTCCCTTGCTCTTTCCTATTGGGTTGTTCATCAAATAATCCTATGTGATTTTGACTATGTTGATCCTTGTGGGAGTATGGAGGGATGATTCAGGAAGAGATGATGACAATTACATTATTTGATATACTCATTTCTGGTTACATGTATTTTTTTACGAGTGAGGCTTGACATCCAAGTGCCAACAACTCATGAGTACCCCTTTGGTGGCCGTATTAGGCCACATAGTGATTGTAATGTGTTATTTCTCAATACATATTTTATTCATAAATTGATCATTATCTCTTTTCTTGTAAGAACCAGTAGTTTTCTTGATTGATGTGTTCTTATATTTTGGGATTTTTATTTGGTTGTTGCACTAACATGTGGATTTTTATTTTATTTATTTATTTATTTTCACTAACTATGGATAATTAGCCATTTGTTTTTCTTAGTTTTAAACTTTATTTTCATGTTTAAAAGTTTTATAGCCTAGCCCAAGGCTTAGGATTTTTTTCCACTTGGCATTTGAAATGGATTGTTATGCTTGGTTCTAATGTCATAATGTGTTGGAATAGGGTCATGGGATTCACCATGGAGTGGTTGAACCTATGGACCCACTTCGTTGTATGGGGGTATGCCCCAAGGAGTTATAGATAACTAGCGGGTTGTTGAACCACAAGTTATTATGTCACTTGGGTTAGGGGTGATGATGGGGCTTATGTGCCCAGGGCCATAGGGTGACCCGACCTCATTAAAAGGAGAAAGGAGATGGGGATCTATGGTTGAGTGACCCGATATTCATTATGGGGCTCTATGGTTGAGTGACCCACTATTCATTATGGGGCTCTATGGTTGAGTGACCTATATTCATTATGGGGATCTATGGTTGAGTGACCCACTATTCATTATGGGGCTCTATGGTTGAGTGACCTGATATGGAGAAATCAAGTGATAGGCTCTCTATGGTTGAGTGACCTGGATTGGTTTTTTTGGTACTATATTCTTTCTATTTGGGAGATATATTGAGTTATTTGTGATTCTTTGGGAGGTATATGGAGTTTTTTTGATGCTTTAGGAGATATGTGGAGTTTGTTTCATGATGTTTTGTTATATGTGGAGTTAGGTGTTATGAGTTATATGTACTCTTGTGAGTCTTGTTAGGTATTGTTATGATTGAGGTCTGACACTCCACTTGGTTACTATGTACTATTGGATATGGTCTTGGCATTGTGAAGGTATTGTCATGGTCTTTGGGTCATGTGATACCATTTGTATATGTATCAACGTGATGATTTTGTTTGTCAGTCACATGTGTGTGTTGGATTTATGCCTATGACATGAATGTTGGAAATCCTTTGTTATGTGGACAACTTGTTTTTTTTTTCATAGTGGAATTAAATGTCTTGTGATGTGATACTGTCATGAAAGTATGTAGCAAGATGTCTCATGGGTTGTTTGTGTTGTGTTGAGTTTTGTGTGACATCTTGAGACAAATTAGTGTTGGGTGCACCCATGAACATAAGACAATTGAAAATTTAAACAATGAATATTAAGAGCTTGAGATTAAGAAATACTGTAAAGGAAAAATACAAATTAAGTAATAAAGTAAAAGATAACTAACTACCAATCTTCACAAAACATTAAAATTTAGGATATTGCAAAAATTAGTCTACTTGTGGTCACTTTGTACCAACAAGTTGATTTGTTAAACGACATGTGTTATTATTGAATTTCTTTCCTACGTATCCTTTGAGATTTGAGGTTGTGTCACATCGAGGACAATGCTCTTATAATGGGAGGGAGATGTAATGCACCCCTTGATTACAGACATTGAGCTAATTTTAATAGGATATGATTTGTTCATATGTCGGCATGGAGGAAGTCGGCAATATGGGATGCCTCTCCAGAAGGTATGGAGAATGACACATCCTAGATGGAATTTCAGACCTATCATTTCCTTACATAATAATTTTACCACTTTATTGACGAATCCAAGGCCAAATCCATGTTGAATCACCACACTTTTGAATTTAGGAATATTTGGATAGTTGCAGCAGTTTACACACACAAATTGGTTGATTTGAACCTCTATTTGCATCTTCCATTCGACCCATGACAAAAAGATTTTGGTATGTGCAAGTGGAGGGATTGTATAGGCTCTATTGATGTTGCAAATACATCAAACATATTGTCTCAATCATCCTTCCTGTGCCAAATGGCTCTAATTTGGAGGTTTTGTCTATGTATCCTTATTTACGGATGATGCCATAGTTAATGAAGCTTTGTATCTTTGTGTCACAGGCGCGTCGACACAAGGGGTATGCTTGCTTTGATATTCAATAGCATAGATATGGATTTTTTATGTTTACACAAATATGAATGCCATTCAAAGATTTGGGAGGTTTTATTTTCATTTTTGATCTGTTGATTTGTGTATTAGAACTATTTGGTGAGAGGAAGTATTCCAAGAAAATGCATTTTGATATTTAAAGCAATATTTCCCACATGCCTTTCGCTACATCCTCCTAGCCTATGTCAAATGGGGTCTTAGGATCAAGCTACGGAGATCAAAAAAATTATAAGAATAGAGGAATAGTGTCATATGTTGTAGTTGTTAATGTTATGGAAGACATGTATGAAAAATTAGGAACCTTACGCAAGGTAGATGAATTGTTTAATAGAATGTCCTTAAAATGTGGATATGTATTTGCATTTAAAGCACTGCATTGCAATGCCTTTCATCATCCCCTAGAGAAAAATAGAAAAAAATTTGTTAGAATTTTTGTTTTGTTTTTGTTGCAAATAAAGATGAAAAAGAAAGAGGATTAAAACTTTGACATCATGGTCTAGTTTATATTAAAGGAAAATGTGTTATTCAAAAAAGATCCAAAAAATAAAGTCTTGCTATTCAATCATTGGGGAGATAGAAATGTCTCTAAAACATGAATCTTGGTACATGAGCTTCCAAATCAAGGTGACATCAAATTAGAGGTGCGACTATAGAGAGGCTAAATAAAGAGTTACTTTATTTATTTGTGTAAAAAAAGATATAATGGTGAAACATTTTTGTGTAGTTTGATAGTCTGGGATTCATGCCCTCGTAGCCCTATACCTACATTACCTGTGCTTACCATGTAGATAGAAAAAAAGGTTCATATAAGTTGGTTGATGATAAATTAATGCATCATTCAGATGTGAAAAATTACCTTCTCAACTATGTATTCACCATGTAGACCTCCTCACATCCATCTTCTAGTGGCATATTAAGTATTTGAAAATACCAAAATTGTGGCCTCACACATCTATGAGGATTGAGCTAGTAGCATATGTTAAAAAATGGATTTTTTAAAAGGCCTTGGGAACCTTTCAAAAAATAAAAAATGGTGGAGGGGTTGTGGATGCTCACGAATTGTTTGACAAAATGTTAAGAGAGAGTTAGAGCTTTGCGTAATGTGGTGAACCCACCTGGAGCACCTCTTTCCCTACGGATGCAAATATCTCCCAGGCATGGTTCATCTCTCCTCATCTTTCATAATTTTTTTCTTTAGTTTTTCTTTTTCAATAAATAAAATTTAGAACCGAAGGATTTTCATATATTTGATTGTATTAAATAAACTTGTTTTAAAACAATAAAGCATTATATACGTAACTTACAAGATCCAATATTCCTTGGTAGACAAATGAACTTAAACCCTCACTTTGTGATGATCTAGAAAACTTCCCAACCAAACTAGATTACTACAATACCCATTTTTATTGACAAGTTGAAGTTGAGTTCTTGTAAATGAGTTGACCATTTCCCTTGTTTAAATAAATAAATTGTATTTTTGGAGACTCGCAAAACAACCTTCATAACTCCGGAAAGGAGATGTTAAGTTTCCTATGTGTACCTTGTTATGTGAGGAGTCACTTCAGTCCTTGAATCAACCTCGAGTGATCATTTGTGATATTTTTATGCCCTTCTAGGAGCCCTACTACACCATTTTGTAGTTGTAGGAAGCTACTTAAATTGAAAAGTTGGGTTTCATATTGGCTCGCCATTTGAATCTTGGAAAATGAAATGCTTATCCACCTTCGAAAACCTCTAGTATTTTTACTAGGAATTTCCTAACCTTCAGTTTGGGGAAAAACACTTTCTTGATAGTTTGGAAAAGCCATTTTGTAGGCCTCTGGTTGCAGTTTGACTAGGTCAAACTAGACCAATTATGACCTGGTGGCTCCAAAAAACATGTCGTCGTTTGAAAAAAATTTCTAGTTCTCTTCCCATCGACTCTAGTGAATTCTCCATATATGGGGAACTTGTAGGAATTTTTCTCGTGTGTGTTCATCCATCAAACATTAGTTTTGGACGTGGTTTCTGAGCCCTCGAGCTAACTTTTAATCATTTACAACTAGGTCAATTACGACCGATGGCCCTGGAAAACTAGCCAAAATCGTAAACCATTCGCCAGCTTTCCGAATTCCGTCAGTTCCTATAAACTCTTGGTATATAGGTGGACACGTAGAAATTTAACTGTGGTGTGTTTTCTCATCGGAAGACAACGTTTGAAAGTGGTTTCTTAGCCTCCGAGTCTAAATTGAATGATTTTGGTGCTAGCAGAAAACGAAAAAAAAAAGTTGTAGGACCCTCATCAGGGTTACCTAACCACCATGGAAACTTGTTGACACTTGTAAATAACTATTTAGAACTCTATCTTGTGGCTTTTTGTGTGAAATTTGACTTTTGGGAAAATAGTGTTTCTCTCTCTTTCCTTTCTCCTTCTCTCTCCTTGGTTACGAAAAATGAAATGAAATGAAATGAATACATGTCTCTAAACCTTTTGTTTCAATTCAAATTATAATCATTATTATATGTAAATGGGAAACTAAAAACATTAATTATGCTAGATTAGGGTGGATGTCATGCCAACGATTTATCATTGATTTCATGCTCACATGGTTTTGTAGGATGCAAGAAAGATGGTGAAAAGGCATTGTGCAATTCATTGTTTATTATTGTAATTTATATAGGTCATTGTAAAATGTATATATGTATAATGTAGTCCCATGTTACACAAAAAAATATATTTGAAATTTGGCTAATATTATGAGATGTTAGTTTTAGGGATACCTTGGGAATGTGCATTTAATCATAGGTGCAATTTTGATTCATAGTTACGTATGGTAAAAATGATTATATATATATGTTAAATGAATTTGAATTTAATATCTTGTAGTGCATTTCTAGTGTGTAATAGATGATTAAATAATTGGTGTTGTGTTTCTTACTTTGAAAATGTAATAAAGGAATCTAACCACAATAGTCAACCCTAGTATAAGATTCGTGCATAACTTGTCTTCATGTGTGATCCTTCTTAGCGTAGAATAAATTGAAACCGTAGAATGAACTTAAACCTTTTACTCGATGACACCTTCTAGTTTAGGTAAATAAGACCCCTAGTTTGAGTTTAGCGTCATAGTCGGTAAGTTTAGCGACATTGTCATGAACCCATCTTTTAGGAACGACATGGTCCAACTTTATCCGGAGTATGTGGTTTCCTCTAGGTTTGGTAACCGTGTGGGGTAAGGAGAATGTATTCTCTTTAGGTCCGACACCGTGTTGAGTGGTGAAGACCACCTTGAAGTCACCTTAAGAGTCCTTGTTCAAGCAATGACTATGTGGTGTAACCTTACCATATATGGAGTAAGTAGAGTTATTACTCCCTTAGTATCCTAGTGGACTACTAAAGTCTTACGAAGTTAGATCTAGAATTTTTACTTGTCATCAAATGAATTCCTTGTGGAACCCCAGACGACACAAATGGAGATAGTGAAATAGTTGTACTATGCCTTAAACTCTTGTTAATGAACTCTTTAGTTCCTCACAGCTAAATGTGTTACCTTGGTTGCTAACAACATAACACCTTGGTCTTTCTTGAAGGTTGTTTAGCATAAATATGTCCTCTTTCCTTAAAATCATATCAAGTTGAGGCGTAGATCCTTAGGTGAAATTGGAATTTAAACTAAACCTCAGTTGATTAGGAGGTTAACTTGGGGTTCGTGTGTAGTTACAATGCTTCCAATCATATACTTCTTTAAGATGTTAGACAAGTACTTTCGTAACTCTTTATGTTATAAAGCAATGCCCAAAAGAGACCTAAGAAACAATGTAAATGAAAGGAGAAAAAAGAGTATATGTGATAATGGGTTGGGAACAATTTTCACTTGAAGTCCTTACGGTTGATTTAAGCGTTGACTTTTTGTTAAGAATGGATACAAATTGTTCTTGGTGGGACTAGGCATTTGAGCCAATATAGAGTCCACTAAAAATAAAATAAAATAAAATTATGACATGTAAATGCTTAATTGAATCAAACTAAATTTGGAACTAAAAACAACCATAGTATGAGAACAAATGTGCTTCTAATGGAAGGAAGTTTATAGGAAAGGGAAACTTGAACCTTCACCTCCTTTGAATCGTATTATTTTTCCTCGACAACTTCTAGTTTGGTCCCCTTGCTTAATGAGGGTAAAAGTAAACATCAACTAAACATATTTTAAGAAACAAACCTTTAACATAAGAATGAGAGAATTAGGAACTTTGTATGAAATTTGAAATATGGCAAATAATTATGTAAGTTATGGAGATTGTCATAAGGGATAAAGGGACAACTTAAATGGTCGAACTATAAGTTGAATGTGAAATGAATTTAAGAATTTGTAGGTAGAAAAAGGAGAAAATTATCCTTACATAATAATGTTATTGGAATGTTAATCATAATGAAGATGTAATCATGGTAATGATGTGTTGTGGGTTTGCCAATCCTTGAGTCCCTTTTCTTGTGGTTGGGTTATTGCTATCATTCATTCATTGGGGAAAGTGTGGCATCGACATGTATATGGTTTTATCATGTGATATATATGGGTCCATTGTTACACAAATGTCTCATGTGTTATATATTATCCTAAGTGATCCTATGTTGGTGTTATGTATCAAATGATGTAAGCCAAAAATATATATATCATGTTTTTATGTGTGTTGTATTTGTGTGTGTAAAATTAGGGCATGACAATAGTTCTTCGGACTATGGAAGATGTTCTCTCATGGTTCAAGAAGAAGAAATGGAGCTGGGGTAGGTGTTGTGCTTATTTCTCCATTGAATGAGAATTTTTCCTTCTTTTACAGATTGCAATTTGCATGTTTCAATAATGTGAAAAAAATGAAGCATTAGTACATGGTTTGTTGATTGTTGAAAAGAGGAAGATTAAGGCATTTTAGATTTTGGAGACACAAAATTGGTGATTCATCAGGTGAGAGGGAAGTGTGCCACAAAGAATAAGCTTTTGAAAGATTATAAGCACAAAGTTTGGGACCTGTTGGAGATTTTTGATGCTCTCACCTGTAGGTGGTGTCAAGGAAGTTAAACAAAGAGGTAGATCAAATGGAAGCCCTTGGATCAAAATTCTCACTGTTGAGGATTTTGTCAAAGGAAATGAGCATCATATCGGTGATAATCGCGCCATCTATCCCGGATAACGAAACCAACTAACAGTGTTTGATGAAGGATGAAAAAATTGTTTAGTTCATCCAAAATGAGGTTGAATTCTCCTTAGAGATGCAATCTGATTTGCATGATAGCTTCTACAGATGACCGAGATCATTCAACCGAAAATGAATAAATTACCAAAGGGATTGGTCACATTGGAGCATATTTTTATCCCAGATGATGAATTAAAAGGGGATCAAAAGAATACAACAATCAAGAATGAGGGTTGTCAACCAATAATTATTGCACAAGGAATAGAGCTTCCGTTGGGAAAGGTATGTGATGATAGTGAGAAGAAATATTTCATTTCCTTGTGTATAAAATTCACGATATGTTTTCATGGGATTATGAAGATCTAAAGGGATTTAATCCATATATTTTGCAACATTCCATATATCTTGATCCCAATGTAAAGTCAATTAGGCAAAAATAAAGGTCGGTCAACCCTAGGATAAATCCCCTCATGAGGAAGGAGTTATCCAAACTCATTGAGGAAAAAATAATTTTTCCAATCAAGTACTCTACATGGGTGGCCAATCTTGTCCTAGTTAGAAAGAAGAATGGGGAAATTAGACTTTGTGTTGATTTCGAGATTTGAACAAGGCTTCCCTAAAGGACCACTACCCTTTACCTTCCATGGAGCATATTTTGCAAACTATTGTAGGGGCTGAAAGGTTCTCCATGTTAGATGGGTATTCAGGTTTTAATCAAATTAAGGTTAGGGAAGAAGATCAATTTAAGACTGCATTTACAACCAAGTGGGGTACATATGCCTATCAGAAGATGCCTTTTGGTTTGTCAAATGCGGTGCCACATTTTAGAGAGAAATGGATATTGATTTCAAAGGTTATATTAATGAGTTCATCCTTATGTACTTGGATGATATTACTATCTTCTCAAAATAGAGCAAGGATCACATCAACCACTTAGAGAAGGTATTTGAGAGATGTAGGGAATTTGGGGTGTCTCTTAACCCCAAAAAGTGTAATTTTGTAGTCCCTAGGGGTAATATTTTGGGACATATTGTTTCAAAGGATGGCATTGCCATTGATCTAGACAGAATTTCAGCCATCCTTTCTCTCTTTGCCAACTCATAAAAAATCCTTGCAATCATTTCTTGGAAAGATTAATTTTATTAGGAGATTTATTCCTAATTTTGCAGGATTAGTCAAGCCCATCACTTTGATGTTAAAGAAGGATTCAAATTTCAAATGGATAGTTAAAGGGAAGGAAAGTTTTACCAAGATCAAAAGGAAATTTCCCAAGCTCCTACACTTGTCAATCCTAACTATGGTAAGGATTTTATTTTATATGCATATGGAGCTAATTCCAGTACTGCTGTTGTTTTGACATAAAAAAATGATGAGGGTATGGAACATCTAATCGCCTTATTTAGTCAAACACTGAAGGACTATGAATTGAAATATAATCACATTAAAAAGCAATTTTTTTCTATCATAAGGGATCTAGATAAATTCAAGAGTATGCTTTTCACCAATCATATCAGAGTGTTATTCTCGCATATTAGTGTGAGAGACTTCATTATGGGGGAAAATATTAATGAAAAGAGAGTTGGATGGGTCACTAAAATAATGGAGTATGATGTGACTATTAAGGCCACAAAACTGGTAAGGGAAAGAGGACTTTGTGAAAAACTTGCTTTGGATTCTCAAGATGATCAAGAAATCTCCTTCATGAATGAAGAACTTCCACATAAGATGCTGAAATTCAACAGAATAAAGAAGATGCACCAATAATCGAGTTGGATGAGTGATATGATCACCTTTCTATCTATCGGTGCATACCCCTTGGTCTAAATAAGGCAAAAAGGAGACATTTGAGGTTGTAGTCTATCCCTTATGTTTTGGTGGATGTCATTTTTTTATTTTTTTTTTTATGGAGTCTTGTTAAGGTTTATTGAAGGAGAACAAGGGGAAAAAGTTTTAACATAATTTCATGATGGATTATTCGGTGGTCATTTTTCAACCAAAGCCACAACAATGAAAATTCTAAAGGCAGGTTACTTCTAGCCCACATTATTTTTTGATTGTCACAAATGGGTAAGAAAATGCAAGGAATGTGCTTTCTTCACGGAAAAAAGAGGTTGAAAGATCTTCCACTTCATCTAATCCAAGCATATCAACTATTTTCTTAGTGGGGCCTTAATTTTATTGGCATGATCAACCCTCCATCAAGTATTTGCCACAAGTGGGTCTTAATAACTACATATTATTTTACCAGGTGGACCGAGGTTGTACCATTGAAGGAAGCAACTGAATCAATCATTCTTGACTTCCTTGAGGAGATTGTCACAAGGTTTGGTATCCCACAGACCATAATTTTTGATAATGCAAAGGCTTTTCTAGGATCTAAGATTTTTGATTGGGCTCTTAGACTTGGTGTTTATTTGAATACTTCTTCCAATTATTACCCTCAAGGTAATGGTTTGGAATAATCTACTAACAAGAATCGATTAGGATTATGAAGATAAAAATGGATGTCAATCAAAGACAATGGCACACAAAGGTGAGGAATGCTCTTTGGGATGATATGATTACAATGAAAAAGGAAATTGGCACTTCCCCTTACAAGCTTGTTTATGGAAAAGAAGCAAGGCTTCCTTTGTCACTAGAATTTCCTTCACTTGAGTTGGCCCAATAGTTGGAATTTGAAGGGACAAATCAAAGAGAGATTAGAATTACAGAATTGGTTGAGCTTGAAGAACTGAGGAATTCTTCCATGATCAAATTAGAGCAACATTATAAATCAACCAAACAATGGTTTGATAAGTCCAGGATTCAGATATTTAAATTTGGTGATTTGGTTTTGAAATGGGATGCTTGACAGAGCTAAACCAGGGAGACACTCCAAATTTGATGCAATTTGGAGTGGTCCAATTTGGAGTAAACAATTTTGTTTGAGTTGAGTGACCTTGATGGAGGTGCACTACCAATCCCAATCAATGGGATTTATCTTAAGTATTTCCATTAGGTTATCTTGTTACATCATTGTATATATTAGATTAGATTTGTAATTCCTCTAAGTGCTTGTAACACATTGTTATGTTGGTACTAGGTCCGCTTTTATATAAGTGTCGGTTCACATCTACATGTTTCCATTTGGAACATGTATGATTTTTATGTCTCTGTACATAATTGTGCCTTTGGTTTTCGTTACACTTTCTAGTTTTAGGAAAAGTTCCATGTTGTAGGAAAGTGTTTGGGCGGTCTCAAAGAGTATTCATTCAACCTCAACAAATCGGTTTAAAGGGAGTTGTGATGGAAAATTGGGTTTAAATTTTTTTAATTATAATTAAATTGGAATTTGGAGCAACTCTTATGATGGGAATAATCAGTTACTCAAGTAGTTTTAGGTCAAAGGCAGGTCCATGCGAAAGTGCTTTAGATAGATTTAGGGGTGAATCCTTTCAATGTCAAATTAGTTTCAATTTTCGGTTGACTCCATGCCCAATGGATGCTTCAAGGTCATTGATCTTTTCAATCTAGCAGGAAGATTGGCTCGTGACTTGCAAAACTCTTGTCCAATTTTGCATCCCTTTAAATTGGACAACTCAAAAAACATGGGCCTTGACAGTAAAATGGAGAGTAGTGTATTGCAGGTAATAGATAGCTCGTGGCATCACTCAGCTAGGAGTAGGACGAGTTGTTGCGTGGCGAGTCGACTGGTCTAGGTAGAGATAGATAAGTGTAGAAGTAAATATGATACCGACTTGTAATGTAATAATACTACCATCTCGACAACAAGATTTCCTGCTACCCGATAGATAGTAGGAGCAGTGTAGGAATGCTTGATCGGTATTGGGGGGAACAAGCGATGAGTGTTGATGGCATGTATGGGTACTACCGGTCGATAACATAAAGTAGTACTATCGTTTGGTACCACGATGAAGACCACATATCGCATTATGGAGAAGGATATGTCATCGACCGGTAGCATGAATAGTCACCGCCGACTAGTATTATGAAGATTGGTCAGGAGATTACGTAGGTTAGACTGATGGGAGTATGGATCCTATCGGCCGGTTGCAGGGAAAGATGTAACTGAGTGACATCATATTATTTCCGCATACCGACTCCACATAAGTTATGTTGTTGGTCGACACTTGAGAAAAGAAAGGAACTATTGTTGTCGGTGACTCGAGCGAGTGTTCGCTACCCGGCCAATGGATTAAAATACATTCGATCGAATCCATAATTGATGTTGTCATCACCCGTCAACAGGAACATCAGCTATGAACTGAGCATTAATGGTTGCAGTATTGGGTAGCTCAACGACCTATCAAGAAAATTAATGCATGGTAGGTGAGGTGAAATCTCTCTATATATGTACAACTCTTCATTTTTAAGGGGATGTTCTAAAACGTATATGAGCTCTATCAAAATTGTTCCGTAATACTCTTATGATTTGCCTTGTTTCTACTTTGTAATGGATTATGCATCTTTTTGAGCAATAAAATTCATGTTTTGTGGATTTTTCTACCCTAGCTTGTGTTATATTGCATTTCTTTCCTTCCATTACATTTACAGGTATATTGTGCATACTTTTTTCTTCTTACAGACTCAAATTTGTTGTGCTCCACAAAATGGAGATTTGAATGTTGTTTTGGACTCGTGGTACATCTCTCTTTCCTCCCTACTTATTTTTCTTCCTATTTTCACTCACTTGGAATATCTCCACCCCTTGTTCTTGGTGTTATCACCTCCCTTAGTTTAGGATTTAGATTTTATGCATCTCTCTCTTTCCCTAGTCCTTTTGAGTTTTAAGTTAGTGTTAAGAGCCACATTTCCCTTCTAAGAGTTGTTTTAGCATTAGGAATAGGTAGAGGAAATTGAACTTCTCCAGAGGTCTATCTCGAGTTCGATTCCCACAACTTGGAAATAATCCCATGTTGTCTCAAGCCCCAAGTCAATCTAATTTGGGACGGGTACATATTTGAGCTCCAACATGAACATTTTCTCTTTGATGTCATCAAGGGTATGGGTAGGCCTTGATGACCTAAGATGCTTCCTTGGCCTCTCTCGAGGTAGAGGGACCTCTTTCTAGAGGACCTTTTTAAAAATTTAACCCACTTTTTAAGCCCATGACGTTTCTTAAAAAAACGGTGCTTCATAAATTGTTATCAGCTAATTTTGACTTC
Organism: Taxus wallichiana var. yunnanensis; assembly: GCA_018340775.1. Classification (NCBI taxonomy): domain Eukaryota; kingdom Viridiplantae; phylum Streptophyta; class Pinopsida; order Cupressales; family Taxaceae; genus Taxus; species Taxus wallichiana. The sequence goes on from CM031236.1 coordinate 591,404,458, forward strand.
ACAAAATTAATAAACATGGAAATTTTGAATTTTTTCAAAAGTATTACTTTACGCGATTTATCGCCCTCATCACGATCGTCTCATTTTTGTGATCATTCCGGTCTTCATTTCGTCCATTTCGAGCGAGAACTCCTCCCTCCAGGTCATAAACTACTTTTAATATTAATTAATTAATATTTAATTAATTTATTACCCTTTGTTTGATAAAATTAATTTTATTAAAATTTGGGATTTTTAATTAAAAATAATAATAATTATTATTATTAAAAGTCAATTGACAAATTTTTGTTTTAATTGCTGGGGGGAAAGTAAGCTTCCGCTTCCCATTGTCGGGGATGCCAAATTGGATTCTCGTACCCAGATTTCCCCTTTCCTGGAAATTAATTCCACTACCTAAAGGAAGAGGAGTCATTTATTTCAATGGGAAGGGGAAACGATTATGAGGAAGCTTCTTTAATTCTTGTAACCATTTCCCCATGAGAGTAATTGAATTTTCAGTGAAAGGATAATTCTCACGCTAAGACAAAGCCAAAGAGCAATCATTACTAGTCATAACCAAAGGAAAGCCATAACCAGTGTGAGAGGTAAATAACACGTAAAGGTAACCACTTACAACCCACATATGCCACACAGGTCAAGCATAAAAGATAACACATTCACCCAAGAATAAAATATTAAAAAGGTAGCACCTGCACAAGACAAACAAATAAAAAAGGTGAGCCCATGTATTTGGTTTTGATGGCCACACACCAATCCAGAATAGTCCCACACAAGAGGTAAAACAAAGGCCAAAAGACCACACAAGGGTAGAAAGAAGTCTCCATGCAATCTAAGGAATACAACCCACCTATGCAAAAAAGGCCACGTTGAAAAGAAAAACAACAAAAGGAAGTCCACGCATTGGTTTATGCATAAAAAGGAAAGCAAAATAACAAAGAAGAGAGAACAGTTGTACCTTCCATGCACAACCAGAGGGGGGGAAAATAATAAGTTTAAGTGCCTTAGCAAGATCCCACGCAAGCAAAGAAAAGGTAACAACTAGAGAAAACAAAGAAGTCTCCATGCATCCATCAAGTCAAACAACAAACAAGAAAGAAAGAAGGTGAATGAAACCAGTTTCAACGCATGCACTTGGTTTCTCCACGCATTTGCAGAAGGATTAAGCAAGTATACCCACGCATCGATCAAAAGATCACAAGGAAGAAGTAAATCTCAAAGTACGCATTCATTAAAATCAAGCAATCTTCACGCAAATAAGAAGTTACGATTCACACATACCAAGGAGAATTTTCTCTAGAAAATTAAATTAAAAAAATCAGAATATTAAAATTGGGTGATTTTGTTTATTTTAAAAAAAAATAAATAAATTGTTGTCACCAAAATCAAAAATTGTAATCGGATCGGTTATTATTATTATTTTTAAAATAATAATAATATTATTATTAAAATGAGTCATATTTTTCTTGCATTGATGGGGGTTTCGAGATAGAGACCCGACCCCATTTGCATTGTTTTACGTGCATGAGTCATTTTTCTGTAAAATTCATAATGGCCGAAAAATCTAATAAATCTACAGGAAGATCAAGGAAGTCAATGGAGAAATTGAATAAGTCCGCGCTCAAGTATGAATTCCAAGGAATCATCCCTCCCAGTTCCATCAAGTTGGCATATGACAATATCACCGATACAAATCTAGGTCACATCAATGTGCAACAATTCTACGATCGAGTGAAAGATGAAGGCAAAACCATATTCTCGGATAGGCTTTACCATAGTGGTCTACCCCAAGCAACAACATTTCTGTCTCAGTGCAATGAATTTTGAAACTATTTATCGCTTGTGCGAGCATTATGATCCCAAGAGACGAGGAATTTTTAAAGATAATCATGAGCCTTTCCTCTTAATCACACCAAAGCACATTGAGGAGTTGCTCAACATACCTGACTTCCCGAGAATGCAGATATCACTTGAAAGTTAGCACAATAATTTTGGGATGAAGAGCCCCTCAGAGGGAGCAAGATTGTTAATAACAACTGCTAGTGACCAAGAGGCCTCGAATTAACCGATTTCCTAAAGAGTTGTACACAGTTGATGAGTTCGTGGAAGAAATCGAGACATGATTAATCTCCTGAGTCAAGTTTTTGGTTTACCCTCTGCCAAGATTTTACATCCATGGATGTATCGGTTTATCTATATCATCCTTGCCAAGAGAGAGTTTTCGGATTAGGCCACCATCATCAGTGATACCCTTCACAAACAATTTATCGAAGTGAAGATGATTGGATCCTTGTACATGACATCGTATCTAATTTACGCAGTGGCAAGAAGAAAGCTATTTTCGGGACTCGAAACAAGAGGAGTCATGGGTCAATTGAATAGTGTCTTCCATTATTATCCACAATTGAGTTTCAAAAATAGCTCTCATCATTTCAGAAGAGTTAACGATGTATTCACCTTCCGCGTGATTCAAACTTGAATCGGAATACAAAGGAAAGATTTTCTAAAGAAGCCATGGATGTCATTTCCCAATGGGGAACATGGTTTATTCAATTTTCATCCTTTTCCTACATTCGCGTAAGCAGCTTTACGGTACTCCATGGAAGCTTCCTAAGTACATCAGTGACAAATGGGCATTAATGGAGCTTGCGATAATTATTCCAAGTTCACTGTCTTCTTAGTGACAAGCATCGCTCAAGAATTCATTTCCCAATCCAAATCGGGAATACCAATGTCCAAATCTCTTCAGTGCACAACTCATGGAAAAAGAGTTTGCCCTCATCACTATTCATCCATATGTGAAGAGATCCCAATTTGATATCAATGGATATATGCAGAAGATTCTTGGAGTAAAGTATCAACATAACCCTACCATGGAATATTTTTGGGCTGCATGTTCAGACGAACATGAAGTAAGAAGACGAGAGTTTTCTCGCCTAACCCTTGCTCAGATCAAGGCCTTTCGCATCAAGAACCCTCCAGATTCATTTGTAAATGATGATGAAGATGTTATTGATCCTTCATATGATGCAATTGCTTTTACCCCATTGCCATGAATTGATTGGACCAAAAGAGATGAATTTTCTCTTGATAGCAAGAATCAACCGATTCTTGAAAGAAGCATATCTTAGTACGAAAGAGAACTTTCCAAGTTACAATCAATTCAAGATCATACTTCAGGATCACAAAAATTACCAACTCGAGGAGGTCTACACATTTAACCTCCGTGCCATCCATCATACATACGCAACAAGAAAGAAAGGAGTGGTTGCCAAAATCCACTTCACCAAAGAATGCATCATGAGGAGAAAAATTCAAGGGTCCTAGCCCCAGTGAAGGAAGAGAGAGTGTATCGGGATTTTCTACTTCAAGTAGAGATTTTTCTACTCACATTGTTAATAGTCCTCAGAAGCTCATGAAGAATAATCCTCAGTTATGCCTTGCACAAGTGTCCACTCAGGTGCAGGTAGTCCAAATATGAAACACTTTGGAACCTACAGTTCACGAAGAGATTTCCCAAAATCTCCCAAATGATCAAGAGGTGGATATCAAGGTTATTTCTCCTGAAATTGAGGTCGTGGAAAGGATTCTTGCAGAATATCATGATGTCGAGAACAATGAGAATGTTGCTTCGGGCTCCAGGCTTCTGTATGCGAAATAGTGAATGATACTCCTTTCTGGGTTGATTGCGAAATCAAGAAAAGGAAGAGGGTTATCAAGGCAATTGACATTGACTTCAATGCCCTTTTCAAACTTTCAAATGACATCATTCCCAAGAAGCCTAAAGTGCTTTCTCGGATAATGGTGGATAATGATGGAAATAGATTTGGGGATCTTGCCATCCCACGAGTTGACAAGGAGCGTGATGACATGAAAACTGCTGATTATGAGGTTTCCAGACTTGGAATTGGGAGGTCCACATTGGAAGCTGACATCGCGATGGCCCAAGATTCAATTGATATCATGCTAAAGAGACTTGAGAAATATAAGTCTCAGAACTCTCATCTCAAGGCCGAAAAGAATCACTTGGTGGAATATGTTCAACATATGATAAATCCCATATCATCCACTTTCCCAGTACCCGATGCGGTGGGTGCCCCTAATGAAGAAACCATAAATTTATCAAAAGAAATAAACACATTGGGCCATGTCAATAAAACTTGGCTTTTAGAGATTCTCATTTTAGGCCAAGAGATGATCAAAACAACGGTTAAGCTCCATGAATATTTCAGTTCATATCTTGATCCAATTCTTTCTTTCAAGGAAAATTTTGTTTCTAACATATCAAATTTGGATGAGATATTGCCCAGTCTATAGGAGATGACGAGTATGGAGTCCTCAGTTTTAGCCATTGAAGGAATTCTCGAATTTGAATATCGAGGGACACGTTTTCTTTGGTGTCTGCATCTCAAATCAAGAAAGACGCTTCTCGAGGATTCTATGATCCATTATGAGAGCATATGCAATGAAGCCTTCACTTCACTCACCTTGATTCAAGAATTCATAGCTGAGATCCCTTGCAACCTCGTAAATGAGCATAATCAAAGGTGTTCATTAGAACATGTGGAAGAGCAATTTTCACAATTGTTTAAGGACATGTATACTCCCGCCATCAATTTCTCTTCAGCTTCAATGGAGCATTGCATCAAATTAAAGAACTTGTTTGAGAATGCTCAATCAAATATGGTCAATTTGAATGATATGCCAGGTAGGATCTTGGAATTGCAGGTATTTTGTGAGGCTATTCTTTGACCAAATGAACCACCAGAAGAAGAAAATGATGTTCAAACATTGGGAAGGTTCAGATCCTTTCAATTGGCGAAAGCAGTGGATCCTAATTTCACCGATGGTTCAAGAAGATAGTTTTCTTGGTATCTAACGAAGTGGGAGAGTCCATTTCTCATACATTTGAGATAGGCAGACCCCATTTCAATGGATAAGGCACTGGTTATGGTCATATGTTTTAAAAGTGGAATTTTAGAAAAAAGGGATGTTGTTATTGAATTTTCTTTCAGAAAAATGTGGATAACTTAAGTGGTTTCTATTTTTGGTAGCTTTTAATAAAGTTGGTTGAAAAAGTCAAAAGTCACTTAAGTGCCCTATTTAATGTTCATGTAAAACCCTAACTACTTTGTAACCAACTTTTGGGTTATAAAAGGAAGTCAGGGGCTCATTTGTAAAGGGTGACTTTGAGAGAGGAGAAGAAAATAATTTTGTGTGCAAGCTTTGTTTTAGGAAGAAACTTTGTGTTCTTTTGTGAAGACATTTTGGAGTTAATGAAATATGAACTTTGTGTCTCATTCATTATCTCTTGTAACATTTGATGTTCTTATGTTCATTAGATGTTAGATGTTTAAATCTTGCATGCAAATATTATCTTTGATCTTATTGTCAACGTTATTAAGTTGTTTTTCTTGTTCACAGTGATCAAGCTCTGCTATTTACTTGCTCATGTGTGTTCCCTTTACTCATTCTCATTTAACTGATGCAAACTCCATTTTATTTGTGTTAGTTATTTATTGTTCTTCTCCATGCAATATTAGGCTCTGCTTTTACCTAACTCTTGCATGTTCCTTCCATTCATTCCTTTCCATTTCATTCCTTCATTCCATTCCATCTCCCTCATTCAATTTTCTTTCCATTGATGTTCCAAAACACCCCCACATACAATTTTGAATGTACAGTGTAAATATAGTTTTGGATTTCAATAAAGGCAGCCTCACCTTCATTGAGGAGGGACTTCGTTCCCACATTGTTGCATGTCATTTGCATGTGTGAAAATCCATATGCTAACACGAGATGAAGTAGATGAGGTCTTGGAATTTAAGATAAGAGGAACCCCATCGGAACATCTCAAAGCAACAAATGAAATAAAATCAAATAAAAATTGGGGCAAATTAACCTTTTTGTGGGCTTTGGCTTGACCATGGCATAGGTGAATAAGGATTCTCAAAATAAGGCCTAAAATAACCTCATATTGACCATCACATGTAAAATATTTAATCACCCATTTCACTACATCTGCCCATGGCTCAGAAAAGTACCCCTTTTATGCCCTTAGCCTTTCCCTTATTATCAATAACCAATTCTAATTTCTCTTTCTTTCTAACAAAAAAATTGCTTAATAATTTTAGAGTAGGGAGTCCTGAAATTAACCAGTTGCCCTTCCTCTGGAATGCCATAAATATGACTAATTATGGAAGGGCTAAACAATATTTTCTTACCTTTCACTTTTGAATGTCCCTCCTCAATGTTCATTGTGAATTCCTCTGTCATCCTTGGGTTAAATTCCTCATATGCAAGCATGAAGTCTAACCACCCTACTTTCTCAAAGATTGCTATTGATTTCCTATTAGAGAGCAATTCAATCAACTTTTTCGCTCATGACAGAGCCTAATTCCCATGGTTGGTATTTGAAATAGAGCAAGTGATGACATATGAATGAAAGGAGCTAGAAAACATGAATGACAGAGTGAAAATTTAGGATTGGCAATTTTATTAAGCGCAAGAATGGGACTAGTGATAGAAGAGGAATGGAGAGATAGTAATGGAAAATGGGGAGAAACATGGGGAAATGGTTTTATATGGAAACAACATGAATTGGGTAAAGTTTAACCAATTTTGATGAGACAATGACAACATGGAGAATAAATTGGTATATGAGAGAGATTAATTGAAGACGAGTTTGATTTATTAGGATATGGAGTGTGTGTGAACGTTCGCATTGGAAATGGTGGAGTCATCATTTCACACAAGAATAATAATTATCACCTCATAATTAAACTTTTTAACATTTAAAAGGAAGTAATGGCACATACCTTGTCAATAATCACTTGTCAAATCTAATAGCAGCACTTAATTATCCTTTTTCTCTCTCCGCATGTTGTCTCAACACATTTATTGATGGCATGATTTTAGGGTAACCGCCATTACTGGGTTTTCACCACTTGCATTTAATTTATTTTTAAAAAAAAACATTTTTTTTTTTTTTTTGGAAGGAATGGCCGCCATTTATAGTTTTCAACCATTCCTTCTTAGGATGATGGATGTCATCTCTAGTTTTCAACCATCTCCTATTTTTTGTTGAGGAGTGATTTAACTTTGAATTGGGTTGGACAGGAAACCTTGTCCAAACAATTCAGAGTTGCATTCTCTTGTAGCATATTTTTAAATTCCTCCTTTGATGTTGGATTTTGATATAACCTTAATCTATGGCCATTAACTAGCATTAATTTTCTTTCACCGTCAGTTGGGATTAGTCTGTACTATCCCATTGTTTAAGACTTCCTTAATTCGATATGGACCCATCCATCTGGCTTGCAATTTCCCTTTGAAGTCCTTATATTTTGAATCAAATAGAAGAGCCCAATCCCCTTTTTGAAACTTCCTTTGCTTAATGTGATTGTCATGCCACAATTGTCTTTGATGTTGGATGATTTTAGTTTGGTGTAGTGCTTGTAACCTTATCTCATCTAACTTATTCAACTAAAGAATTCTTGCTTGTTGTATTTCTCGATAATTCAATTCATACTTCATTGTTATTCTTAAGGTCTGAATTTTAAATTCTATGGGAAATATTAGTTTATTTCCATAGACTAACTCATAAGGAGTGAATCATGTGGTTATTTTCCAAGTGGTTTTGTAGGCCCATACTGCTTAAGGTAGCTTTTGAACCCATTTTTCCTTGAGAAGTCTACTTGCTTTGGTTAGAATGTTCTCCAATTACCTATTGGTGACCTCCACTTGACCATTGGATTGAGGATGGTATGGGGATGATTTATTATGCCTTAACTGGTATGTTTCCACAAAATAAATTATTACACCTGACATGAATTGTGGTCCTTGATCTGAAACAATGGATCTTGGTGCTCCAAACCATTGGAAGATATGTTCATACAAAAAGTACAACTTTCTCATCCCTTACATATTGGAGAGCTTATACCTCAGCCCACTTTGTAACATAGTCTATATAAACTAAGATGTACTCCTTTCCTTGAGAAGGTGGGTCAAGTGGTCCAATGAATTCCAACCCCCACTTCTCAAATGGATCTAAAACTACTTGAGGTTGGAGTGGCATTTCTATTGTAAGTGTTGGATTTCCCATCCTTTGACATTGATCACATTGCCATACATACTTTTTGACATCTTTATGTAAAGAATGCCAATAGTAGCTAACTCTCAAGACTTTGTGAATAATTATCTTGAATAAATAGTGTCCTCTTGATGGTTCATCTTGACATGCCCCGAGTCTATCAAAGATCCCATCTTTAGCTACACAACTATGTATGACATGGTCAGGTCCGCATTTGAAAATCATTCCATTAGTCCATGTATACATCGGACTTTGTTTAATTAATTGTTTTCTTTGTTTGTGTGAGGAAATATGGGAAATTCCATGTAGCTAAGTAGTTAGCCATGTCTGCAAACCAAGGAGAGACAAATGAAATTGCAAATAGATGTTCATTTAGAAAATCATCCTTGAATGCTCCTTTGTACCTAAAATGGTTAGCCTTGAGAGAAATTCAACCACCACATTTGATTTCCCTGGTTTATCCATAATTTTATATTAAATTCTTGTAATAACAAAATCCACCTTACAATTCTACCATGCACCAAAGGTTTATTCATTAAATACTTGATAGTAGAATGATCAATATGAACAATTACTTCATATCTTGTAATGTAATGGCAAAACTTGTTAATTGCATAAACCAATACAAGAAACTCCTTCTCTGTGGTAGTGTAATTCCTTTTAACATGGGAGAGGTTTTTTCTAATGTAGTAAATGACATGCATTGCTTTCCCTTCCTCTTGTTGTCCAAGCACAACTCCCACGACTCATTGGAAGCATATATTTGGATGTGAAAAGGAAAATTCCAATTTGAAACTCTTAAGACTAGAGTACTTGTCAATTTTTCCTTGATGATTTCAAAATATTTTTGACATGCTTCTATCCATTCAAACTCAGAGTCTTTTATTAGAAGAGAAAATAGTGGAGAAGCTCTTACTGAAATCTGAAATGAATCTTCTATAATAACCAACATGTCCTAGAAAAATTCTTACTTCGATTGATTTGTGGGGGATGGAAGTTTTACAATGATATTGACCTTCTCAAGATCTACCTTGATTCCCTTAGGTGAGACGTGGCAGCCTAAGACTATACCTTATTTCATCATCAATAGACATTTTTCATGGTTTAAAGATAACTAATGTTTCTCACACCCGACGGTACCTTGTCTAAATTTTCAATTGCCTCTTGGAATGTTTCCCCATAAACTGTAAAATAATCCATATAAACCTCTGAGAATCATGAGTGAGATCAACAAAGATTACTAACATGGATCTTTGGAAAGTAGCAGGAGCATTGCATAACCCAAAAGGTAAGACCCTATAGGCAAATTCCCTCGAGGGGCAGGTAAAGATAGTTTTATCTTGATCCTTTGGTGCCACCATGATTTGATTGTACCCACTAAACCCATCAAGGAATGAGAAATATTTTTTCCAAATAAATTATCCAAGACTTGGTCAATAAAAGGTAAGGGAAAATAGTCTCGATGTGTTGCCTTATTCAACTCCCTATAATCCACACAAACCCTCTATTTCCCATTCTTTTTAGGCACTATAACTAATGGAGAAACCCATTGGCTATCTGAAATTGGATAGATGAATCCTACCTTAAGAAGTTTCTCAATCTCAATTTTTTACAATATCTCTTAAGGAAGGGTTTATCCTTCTTTGTGGCTATCTGATTGGTTTGGAATCAATTGTGTAAATGTGGTGTGTACAAATATTGGGATGAATACCCTTCATGTCACTATATTCCCAAGCAAAATCTTAAGGATGAGAGCATAAAATTTTGAATAGGGTATTTTCCTCTTGACTAGTCAACCAACTATTGACTACCAATGTTTTTCCTTTAAAAGTTGGTAGTTGCTTGGTCTGCAGGTGGAGAGATTTTACCAATGGGAAATTCTATTAGTAATAAATTTAAGGGCATTTATGTGGAAGAAATATATGGATCTTAGTAATGTTGCAGAAGATGTTTGCAGTCAGATCTATGTTTCATGAAAAATGACATATTATAGGTTGATTGTTGTCATCTATCATGTTGTCCTTTATTTCAATTTGGAGTGCATAACTCATATATAGTCCAACACAGAACTCACGATCCCACCTCGGATTTGTTCTCAACGCGTTCTTGAATTATAACCATAGCTAAGGAAGAAACAACATCTTCTACCTCCTCTGTATCACTCTTCCACCATTGTTTATCTTCAGTGGCAAAATGTTTTGCAACTGGATAAATGGATAATTTCTTTGAATCATGTCCATTTTTAATGATCATATTTCCTATCCTATAATCAATAAGAGCTGCAACAGTGGCTAACCAAGGAATCCTAAGGTCAAAGGATATCCAATTTTCTTATTCTTTATTTTAATGACCATAAAATCTACTAAATAATCCCATGCTTCAATGGTTATGGTCACATCTTCAATGATTCCTTTGGGCTTGGCTACATGTTAGTCAACCATTTGTAATACTATTGAGTGGACTGTGGTTCAGAAGAGCTAATGTGGTCAAAGTTTCTGGAAATCACATTAATTGCAACACCTAAGTCAATTAGAAAATTTGGAATCTTTACATTTCCAATACAAAATGTAATAGTTGGACTCCCTAGGTCACCATATTTTGGAGGGGTGATATTCCGTTCCCAAGATGTTATCCAATTTTTCATCAACATGGATAGTTCTAGGCTGATTTTTCCTTTCTCCTAGAATTTTAACACAAATCTCTTTGATGGTTTTATTCAATTCTGGGATATCTCTAAGAGCCTATTACAGAGGAATTCCAATACTTAGTTTTTTAATCCTTGAATCAGCTCTGACTTTGGTTTCTTGTGGGTCACAGGGTTTTGTTTTTCCAAAAGTCTAGATGAAAATTCCATATATGAGTTTGGTTCATATGTTTCTTTAATAATAGGTCTGGGCTATGTTTCTTCTGATTTTTCTTTGTCTTCGGGGTCTTCTTCTATGATTCGAGACGATGGTTTTGAAGTAACATGATGCAGAGAAAATATAAATTCACCTATGCATAATACAATTCATGAAGGTTTCAAAACCACTATTTCAACCTCTTTCTGCATTAGAGGATCACACACAAGCCTAAAATGGCTTAAAAATTTACAAAACTGACAATTACCACCTTGGATGGCTTATCATTTATCAACTTCCTTCCTTTCTCTTCATACTTAAAATAGTATCAATAAAACCTATTTCAATGATTCATAGCCCAAAAGATAGTCACTTACCCTTCTTTGACTAAAACTACCCTACTCTCATTCTCATTAATTCTTGCCTCAACTAGCAGATTTTTATTTTTTCCTTCTAAAACCTAATTATTACATACTCTTCATAATTCAAACAATGTCAATATAACTTGTTTCAATGATTCATAGCCCAAAATTTAATCACTTACCCTTCTTTGTTTAAAACTACCTGCTCTCCTTCTCACTAGCTCTTGCCTTAACTAACTTTTATCTTTTCGCCTCCTAAAACCTCTCCAATGCCTTGAACCTCGTCTTTCACTCAAAACATTTTTAGAATAATTAATTAAAGGCACTCAAAGCTATTAAGTCGAATTATTCATCCCTTTTGTCAAAGCTGTCATTTTATCACCTTAAGACAATGCCTTTTGGATCATTCAAGGTTAGACTCATCGAGCACCACCCAACAAGAAAAAAATCCACCTCTAAATAACCTTTATGGTTAACAATGTGTTTCTCAAATTTCATGACTCAATTCACCATACTCTTCTCGATATCAATCTTTTTCTATTTAAGGCTCACAAGCTCCTTATTAGGTCAGGGACAGTCAATTTCCTCTCATAACTTCATTTCTAGAAGGCATCAAGACACAAAATCTACCTTTTCAAATACATATATTTCAAGGATCCTTCTTCCCTTGAAGTCTCAAGTTTTGACTCAAATCTTAAGGTATACTTCCTTTGTAATGCACCTACTTCTTTAGGTCTTTCACTGTGTCACATTGTCCTTTAGAGGAGTGTCATGAGATTTTTCAAACTCAACCGTGAAAACCAAATTTCTCTTTCCAATAGTTTAAGCACCGGGTATATATGATTTCACTCAAATTGTAAGCTTAGACTTAGTTATTTAGCCTTTCAAATAACAAACCCTAGTCAAGCTTCGCTATATGCAACAATACAAACCCAAGAAGATACAAATGGTTATTTCACTATAAAATAATTCGACGTTCCAAATTTATCTATAAGGTCTATTATACCCCTAACTCTCTTCCTAATTTACCAGTGATCAACATATTGATGTGCAAAATTGATAGGGGTTAACAATTCATTGTCTGGCAAAATCGTGCCTACACATTTGAAACAGGTATTGAAACCCTCAAGTCCACAGTAGGGAAGAATTAAAATTCTTTACTCATCAAGGACCCCATTCATGCTTAAACCATATTATTTATAATATATCCTTCATACATGCACCTCTTCTACTTCTATAATAGTCTTAAAATCACTTGAATGAGAACACACAAATCCAATTCTTAATACTTAGTTCACTTCATCATGCATGTCACTATCATGAAGAGTTTACCCTTTTGATCAGAAAAATACCTTCAAATTACTAGAAAACTAATGCACACACCTCTTTTTCCACGTGAAACATCCACATTTACCTCTATACGGAATGTCATAGTTACATTCACTATCATGTAAGTCAAGCATTCATTCATACATCAAAACCATAGCATTAGTTCTTGTAAATTGGATTTCTTCAACTTTAAATAGAATCATTCAAGAGATAAACAATGGACACAATCCATACATGCTCCAAGAAGGAGGAATTCACAATACAACTCAAAACATTCATAGGAAAACACCATATCTTGATTAAATAGAGATTTATTAACTTCAAACTATATTACTTACAAAAACCGATACTACACCTCCTATCCATTCTCCTCTCTTCATCCTTCGCCTCGAGGATTTTATTTCACTTCCTCTCTTCTTCTCCCTATTCGAATTCTCCTTTGCAATTATCTACTCCTTGTTGATTCATAACTATAATTTTGTGACCCTTGGACTTTCATATGTCTTTTTGATTCATAACTACCCTTTTCACCTATTTTAAGCACTTCAATGACTCATTTACACTTCCTAGGACCTATTTTCATACTTAGACACCTTACATTCCCTTTTCAACATCAAAACCTCCTATGACAACCACATTTCCTTACTTCCATGCTTTTACAATTTTAAATCCCCTTTTGGAGGGAAAGTACAACAATAAGGTAAATTCAAATTTTAACATTCTCAACACCTTAACATGACTCACATTTCTCCCTAAGACCTCATAACAACCTAGGATCGTGATAAAAGGATAATCATTACTTGTATGCTCTTAATTCCTTGATGTTCTTGCATCATAACCTTCCCTAATCAGTAACAAGATATTTTTGCAGTCCATAGAGTTAACTATGGGGTTCTGTCAGATTGTGATATATGTTGGGTTACTCGCTTAAAATTCTTTAGATTTGCCACCATTTGAGTTGGTATTTGAGGTCAGGAAAAGTTGTTCGATGGGGAAATAGTCGTAGGCCCAAGAACAAAGCTTGTTGTCCCTAGGGTTTTCTTGGATTATAATATTGTTGACCCGATCCTTAGGCGCATTCCATTGTTCTTGAAAATAGTGGAAACACAATATAACTAAGAGAATTCACATGAAAACGCCATATCTTGATTAAATAGATATTTATTAACTTCAAACCAGTATTACTTACAAAAATGGATACTACACCTCTTATCTATTCTCCTCTCTTCATCCTTAACCTCTAGGAATGTATCTCACTTCCTCTCTTCTTCTCCCTATTCAAATTCTCCCTTGCATGTACCTACTCCTTATTGATTCATAACTCTCATTTTGTGACCATTGGAATTTCATATGTATTTTTGATTCATAACTACCCTTTTCACCTATTTTAAGTGTTTCAATGACTCATCTACACTTCATAGGACCTATTTTCATACTTAGACACCTTACATTCCATTTTCAACATCGAAACCTCCTATGAAAATCACATTTCCTTACATCCATGCTTTTACAATTTGAAATCCCTTTACGAGGAAAGTACAAAAATAAATTAAATTCAATTTTTAACATTCTCAACACCTTGACATGACTCAAATTTCTCCCTAAGACCTTAGAAAAACCTAAGATCATGATAAAAGGATAATCATTACTTGCATGTTCTTCATTCTCTCGATGCTCCCGCATCATAACCTTCCCCGAGCGTAACAAGATATTTCTACACCCACATAGTTTTTATTGTTAAAGTGATTTGAAGGGTCCTTCCCTTAGAAATCAAGATGAACTAGCATCGTCGATGAATAAGCGAACCACGAGCCCCTTGATGAATTTGATTAACGCTCCTCCTTGAGCCGCACCCGGATGAACTAGCATCTCGATGAACAAGTGAACCACGAGCCTCGACAAACCGGTGAACCAAGAGCCCTTCATGAGAACTATTAGATCTCCTCCACAAACCGCACCTAGATGGACAAGCATCCTCAAAAATAGGTCATCCACGAGCCTCGAAGATTTCCATACGAGATCCTCCATGAGCCGTTACTAAATGGACTAACATCCCCGAAAGACATGCAAACCGTAAGCCTCGGGTAGGACGTTGGGTGACACAAACCACCCTAAAGTGATCACACCCATTAGGGTTTGGGTAGATCCAGACACAACCGTCCATCTTAACTGATCCACCCAAACCCCATTGGCTTGTAGTCCACAAAGTTAACTATGGGGTTTCTATCGATCGATAGTATATGTTGGCTTACTCTGCCTCAAATTCTTTGAATTTTCCACTATTTGAGCTGGTATTTGAGGTTGGGCAAGTTGTTTAGATGGGGAAATAGTTGTAGGCCCAGTCAACAAAGCTTATTGTCCTTGGGGTCTTCTTGGATTATAATAGTGTTGACCCGATCCTTAAGGTACATTCCAATGTTGTTGAAATTGAGGATTAAAATTGTTGGAACGATGTAATGTTTGGGTTTAGAGTCCATGGTTGCGATAATTTTGATTGTGCATTCCAATGAGGACTCCACTCCTGTGGGAATTTTTATACCCAAGGTTTGGGGTATAACCATGGTGTATTCCACTGGTTTGGAACCCATTGAGTTTTTGGTGCATATGATTGGTTTTAATTTGATTGAAAATTACATTCTTTCCTCTAAGCCACATAATTCAACTCAACTTCATTTTGTGTGTGTTGTTTTAAGTGATTATTTATCAAGGGAAATAATCCATATTGATCGAGTGTTGTGCTTTAGATCACAAACAAGACAAATGTATGTTTTATCTAATGGAAAATATTTAAGCCCACGTTTTTTCCTACATCTTGGATATTATATGAACAATGGCTTTGTGTTCTTATCTTTCTTCCTATCCACAGTTATGTTGAGTTGGACTAAGAGATTTTTCTTAGATTTACAATTTCCTCTCTTAGTTTGGATATGTCACCATTAGCCATTTTTCCTTTCTATTTTCTAAAGGTCGGGAGAGTCCGGGAGTAGTTCCTATAGAGGTCAATGATATCAGTGAATTCTAAATTTTTCATATCTCCTTTTCTCATTAGATTAAAGGCCTCTTGTGTGTCTTCATCCAATCCTTTAAGAAATAGAGTTTTAAGAAGAGTAATTTCAAGACTGTGTCACACCTCCTGTGAAGGAAGAGGAATCGATAAAGATAATCTTCAACACTCTCATCTTCTTTTTGTTGTATCCTAAAGAGTTCTTCCTTTCTGTCTCTAACCCTACAATAATCTTGGTATTTATCCAAGAAGATTGTTTCCATCTCCTCCCAAGTGTGGATGGAGTTGCAGAGTTAGGCCCATGAACCACCTCATGGTTATATTGAAGGAAATAAATTTAATTTCTAAGTGTTTGAGGTGTAGTCATAGGTCTAGCACAAGAATTTGAACTCAAATAGGAATAGGTCAGGATCTTCTGAGACTAATCCCTTGAAGGTTGGTAGAATTTAAGGAGATATGTTCTTCATGGGGGCTGCATCATTAGGGTCCAATTACATGGGGTAGGTAAATGTTCTTCCTTGTGGGGGGTTCCATTATTTACACCATTGGGGTTTTCCACTCCATCAACCATCCTTTCTTGTTGATCAAGTTGCTCCATAGGTTGATTTTGAGGGGGTTTTGTAAATTGATTCTAATAAATCTACCTCTATGGTCTCTAGGTCTAAACATAAAATCCTACCATGTTTAAAAATAGTTTCCTAACTACAAGTGCTTACTAATTGCTTGTGTTCCACATACTCCAAAGCAAAAAGAATATTGTTGTCACTACAAGGTCTTTTATTTCGAAAGAAAGAGTTATGGAAAAGAGATTTCTAAATGGAAACTTACCAGGCTATCAGGAAGTACTCAAGTTAGTACCTTAATCTTTGATAACACCTTAAGAATATTCCCATCAACGACACCAAAAAGTGACAAGCGTCGTTGATGCTCGCACTTTTAATTATCTCATGATTGTCAGGTCCCAAGGTTGTGTCTATGACTATTTGCAACAAAGGGAACGATTGAAACCATGTTCAACATGTATTTACTATTAATTTCAATCAAATACTACTTCTAAATGTAATTAAAGAATGACTTATGTTGTTAAAAAAATACTTAATATAGAATTGAAATGCTAAAAGAGATGAAATTCTGGTAATTTAAACAAATGTTGAATAACAAAAATTAAACAAATAAGAAGTGCTCCCTTCACATTAGGGAGGAGTGGCCCTTGCTCCTTCCCTCTGATCTGATTTAGAATTGTAAATCACACAAGTTGATCTAACCTAGAATCATACACATTATTGAATAGAATGATTTCTTCCACAACAATCAACTAACTCTTTAATTCTACTACAAATGCCCTTTTATATCAAGATCGGTTTGAGGAAACATTTAGAAGACGAAGAAACAATATGGAAAATATACAATCGCACGGGTGGTGGAATGGTTTGTTACACTTATATCCAAACTTGTGTACGACTCATTGCTGCGCATGACGTACATCTCTCAATTTATTTTTAGCATCATGAGGAATAACAAATGACATGTTGTACATGGTGGGTTTAGGAGGATTTATTGCTTGTAAGCTCATCATGAGTCTTCCTCGTGGGGGATGACTTATTTGTAAATATAAGGCGTTCATAAGTGAAAATAGGGTGAAAACATTCACCGGTGAATAACACACCGTGTTTTTTGTCATTTGCAACATTTAGAAGAAACGATACATAAAACGTAGAATCACACAATTGGTGGAATGGTAGAATCGCACAACCGTGGCATGATACATCCTAAACAAAAGTTTGTATGTTGTGTGTTTGCTTTTGTGGGTTGCAGGAATTACATAGTGCTTTTATCTAATTTTATTTTTCAACCCCTGTCTCTTTCAACCAGTAAAACATTGCAAAAAAGCATTTTCCCGACCATGAAGAAGGGGATAGGTACAATTTTCAAAAATAAGAATATCAAAGAATATCAAAATCCTAAGCGAGTTAAAATATTAGTATGATACACCCCAAACACACCCCAAACAACAATTTGCATGAAAATGATGGTTAAAAACACGTGATTTAAAAACAATGTTTTCCAAACAAAATAGGTTATAACATTTCTAACAATTATCTAAGAGGCTATCAATGATAACTTATTGGTGACAATAGACATGAATACATGAAAGGGCTCGATATCAATGACATAAAACACATAAAATTCCATTTTAATCTCATTTGTAGTCCTTCACCAAACATAATACATACAGAATAATATGGATAAAAATACATTTTTTTGCCATTTGCCATATATCATTAACTTGTTGAAATCCACACTATTTTTTTCCATTTGGCATATATCAATTTATTTACCAAATATATATTTCAAGGGGAGACATCGCTTTCATTCTTCCTAAGCATGATTATCTTTAGGAGTCTTATCCCGAGAGCTTTGTCACTATGTCCTCCACCCTTGGCTTGTGTCCTCTATAATCACCGTCTTGGCACATTCAACCCATACGTAACCCCGACAACTCCTTTGTTTTCCTTGCCCACGAAATATGTTTCCCTTGTCCTTTGTTTCTTGCTCACAATTTCCATTGTTTTGACGAGCTTCAAGTCCCCTACATTTTTATTCAATCCACCTACCACCTTCCACATTAAAAGTGTTAATATCTCTCTTTCTTTGCATAAGATTGTTGACTAGACGAGGGTGATTTAGTCGACGGAAGATGATGATATAGTCCTCGGACCAAACACTCCATGAGATCAACGGAAACACTCGTGGGCATACCATAATCTTCTGAATTTGAGTGAGAAATCCAAACCATTTATTATGTGTATACAAATTAATATAACTTATTTGATGACCATCCATGTTTTTGTATGGAGAATAGAATACTCCGTTTCAGCAATGGTTCACTCGTATTGCATTTTTGGGTGTCCTTTAATTTGATTATACCCCACTTGTTCGTTTCCTTACAAACAAATCTTACCTTTTTATGGATTATTGAGCTCGAGACACATTGTTACATTGCATTAATTGTTTGCTTGGCGAGTTTTGTTTCTTTTGTTTTGGATTTTTTGAGAGCTATTGGTTTTGACCTTTGGCATTGGATTTTCGAGAAAAACTGATTTTTTCCCGTGTTTGTGAACATCACATTTATGTTTCTTGAGCTGGAATTTTGTAGAAGATTGGTCACATTATCGTATGTGGTGGTTATTATGAGGTTTTTAACAATTTTAAAATTTTCCTCCTTACCAAGAGTACATTATTTATTTATTGCTCTCTGTTGGTTCTTAATTTGAAGTTTGTTGAGTTAAAATGGCATCCGGTTTCTTTCTTCAAAACTTTAGTTCCATTGCTTGGATAAAATGAGAGAGTGATGGCGGTTTTTTATTTAATTTTATTTGAAGGTAATAATGTTGACAGGTATCCAAGAAATTTGAAGCTAGGTACATATTATTGTTTCAGTTGAAAATGTCATTCATAGGAGCTCTATGTTTGAATATTTCTATCTGTTCATAAGGAATTGTGAATGAATAAATGGTCGAAATGTGGTTTTCGGCTCGAAACGTTAATTTTGATTCAGCTCAAAGGGAAGTAGAGGTTTTTAGTTTGTTTTAAATGGTTTTCTTGTCTAATTGTAGCATAAACATTTGAGAAAAAGGATACTTTTGATGACCATGTCAGATATTTTGCGAGTTTGACTCCATTTCTTTGAATATGAGCTCATTTCCCTTCAGATGTACATTATTCTTAGTGGTTGATTGCTTTTCAGTATGCTCAAGTTTACCTTGCTAAGATATAGTGAAGGAAGCTTGTTGCACAGTCTATGTTTTTGTTCTCAGATGTAAAAGGACGTTATGTTGGCCTGTGAGATGAGTTCCCATCATTTTGAATTTTCCTTCAGTGTTTATATGACACTAAAATTGTTAAATAATAACATTCAAGCATATGACATAATAACTTAAAGAAGAGGTTGTTTTGGGTGACTATGTTCAATATTTTTCTTTATGAGAGCTCGGTTTATTTAGCTGGTTGGATGAGATCTTGAAAATTATTGACTAACATCAAATGTTTTTGAGTTCAGCTTGCTTAGATATGTTTTAAAAGGACATGGAGCAGAGTTTTGTATAATTCTGGGTGCTTCTTATGATGCTGGAGGTCTATTTACCCCTAAAACTAGTTTCCCATCATTTTGTTTTTTGTCAATGGTCTTGACAACACCAGCTGTTAAATGGACAACATTCAAACATGTTCTGTTTCCAAATGCCAGTCATTTTGTATGCTATCTTGGAGCACATTGAGATACGTTTGCCTCATCTCTATCTCTGTTTCATTACTTTGATCTGAATACAATATGGATTCAACTTGATGCTAGTGTAGTTTTTGATGAGTTGTGAATGTTGAAGGATATTATTTATGGCTAATGGTGGATCTTTTGGCTCAGGGATGAGTAGATTCTTAGTTGGATGGCATAACAATTTTAGTTGCTCAAATACATAATATTTTCTTGCCAATAGTTGTACTTTAAAATGAATTTACCTGCTTGCATGTCATTGTATTGTGAAGTGGATTATTTTTTTGAAAGTAAAAGTCTTTGAGTAAATGATTGGTTATGTGATCGGTGTTGGTCTCACTTTGAGTTTGGGTATATATGATGAGAAGGTTTATATGAAGTCTGGAGCTAAGGTTGTATTCTTTTCAAATCT
The DNA here is from genome assembly GCA_018340775.1 of Taxus wallichiana var. yunnanensis. Classification (NCBI taxonomy): domain Eukaryota; kingdom Viridiplantae; phylum Streptophyta; class Pinopsida; order Cupressales; family Taxaceae; genus Taxus; species Taxus wallichiana. The sequence continues at coordinate 591,424,764 of CM031236.1, forward strand.
ATGTCATGTTGGAGTAGAGGTATCGGCTTTCAGATGTCAAACTCTCGTAGAGGTTGTGATCATTCGAGGGATTTGGGTCCTTTTCCATTCAGGGGTGGTACTTTCAGAGCGGGAAGGGATACTAGTTCTTGGAGGTCAAACTCTTGTAGAGGTTGTGGTCATTCGAGAGATTTGGGTCCTTTTTCATTCAGGGGGTAGTCCTTTCGAGTGGGAAGGTACTAGCACTCATGGTGGTAGGTCTTTCCAAGGCAATGTTGGGCGAGGTGTTGGTAAGGGCGCAAGAATTTCCATCCATTTTTATGCTTGTGAGTCCAAGTTATGGGAAATTTTGAATTTGTCAACTATAAAGCTGCACATCAACCTGTGTTTGACCCGCCAATCAACAATTGATCTCAAACTCATGAGTCTAAGCAAGCTCACATCCTACATATGGTTAATCAACATGTGCATCATACATCTAATGTTGAAACTTCTACTCTTGTTGATGTCGTTGTAGCTTGTAATTCCTCTTCTTTTAATCATTGTCAAAAGTTATCTTTAACAAATGCTCCCCTTCATATACAGAGAACAGTTTCTCCACGCCCCATCACTCCCAATGAGGCACATCCTTTTGCCTCCAAACATTTTATGATCTCATCCTCTCCTCCTCGGGTGACTTATAAGATGAAGAAAGTGAAGTTGGAAGTGGAGGATGATATGAGTTTGTTGTCATGCACTAAGCTACCAAGGTACCTTATGAGTATATAGTGTGAAACTGACAAAGGGGTTCCCCTTCTTGATCTTACTCGGGATGCAAATGAGAATGTGGTTTAATTTTATCTTTGTGCTACTTGACTTTTCTGATTTTATATATTGTGGTGATGACTTTGACGTTGTTTTAATTTTTAAAATACTCTGCAATTTTATATGTTTGGGATACCACTTTCAGTCGATACAGTTAATATTCGGTGATACCTTGATGACACACTTGATGAACTAAGTGACCATAATTTTTGGTACTTAAAAAAGCACGTTTTTGGTATGTTTGTTATCATATGTTTTATGATTGAGTATAAAATTTGAGATGCATAATCATGATGACATCCTTAATATTTTGTTGTTTCCATTTTATTGAAAAGTTTGGATGAGGTGGCCGCTTCTAATTTCATTACAACCGACACATGTTATGACATTGGAATGGTTTTTATGATGAGGTGGCAATTTTTGGTGCTTTGATTTTGTTTTTTTAATGGTGCTCGTGCTAGTTGATGGAGATAATTACGCCGAAGGTGTTCCCCTATGGGAAAGTATTTTGCAATCATTCACGAGACTATGTCAAATTTGACGGCCGTTTGGACATTTTTTGCATGTGTTTGAATTTGACGGGCATTTAAATGGTTTTCTTGTTTTTAACCATTTTCGCCGATTTCACAGTTGCATGTTTTCCATCGAGTTGCATGCATTCCATCGCTAATTCCTCCATATTTTCCTCTTCCTCGTCTATCATTAATTTGTTAGGAAAGGCTTTCTCCTTTCTCCAACGTCTAACAAGTCCTTCAACATCTGCTTTTCCCGCTTCGCCGTTTGTGGCGAGAGATAGTTGGCTGACTGCATGGAATAGGGTTCTTGGTGGTGGCGATTTCTTCTCAGTATCTCTATATGGAAAACACTGATAGAAATGAAGGCATTGTCTATGAGAGATATGTGGCCTCCAAGATTTGCTTTTCCATGGATTTTTCAGGTTGTGATGATCTCTTCTTTGTTGGAGATTTAAAGTAAATTGTGACAAAATGCATTTTCAAAGATTAATAATGATGGATGAATCTCCGTATACATTGCAAGTGATTTGGAGCCCAAAAGAACAACAATTAGAATTTAGTGTACCCTCTTCCAATACAGAGTATGACTTGATTCTCAATGTGGGTTGCTCTGTAACAATTGCACAAGGAGGACTGATGTATATTTACCATTTTTATGTAGTTTGATAATTCAGTGATATTTATGGGGATAATGAAGAGTAGGAAATTTGAGGAATTTAATGTATTTGATCAAAATGGAGATGGGTTTATCAGTGCAACAAAGTTGGCTGACGTTATGTACAGATGAAGATTTGTGGAAGAGAGTGATGTATGTTGTTGCCAAATGATGATAGAAAATTTGATATTTGCCCGCCAAAAGTGGTTTTAATACTACATGATACAAATGGGAATAGGTTTAGTTGCAAGGTGAGTATGATTTATCTTAATGCATAATGCTTGCAACTATTGGGATTTAAAATGGAAGGGAACATGTCCTTCTGAAATATGTCATTTACCATACTTCAATTCCCTAAATGAGCAATTTGCTACTTATCTATTTTCAATTTGTAATGTTTCTATCTTCTTTTGTTTTTACATATGAAGATGCCAGAGTACAACGTGGTTCACTCTAACAAGTCTGTTTAGCTTTATTTGACAATTACATATAAATGACAAGAATAATATGCTTATTGGGTTTGTGTTCTGTTTTGAGAATTTTACAGGTTTAGATCTTTGTTTTGTTAAAATTTGTGTAGATGATCTAAGTTAAACTATATATCTTGTTGAGATTTAGCTGACATTTTTATTTTACGTAGTGAGGTGTACCTGTTTTTTGTCTGTAACTATTTCTTACAAATTGATGCTGCCTCATAGATATCAGAACATGTTGAGCATTATATAGGCATTAATCATTATGTTTTCCATCATACCTTTTCCTCTGCATTTCTCAATATTTTATCATGGAAATTTATAGCATGCAACCACCAAGAAAATTAGCTCTTTATTTACATTCCCTTTTTACGTGAGGTTGAAGGAAAGCCCTTTTGCATTGGAGCCAAGGGTTGATCTAATGTTATCCACCAACTAAAATTACAAAGGTATCTCGTGTATAGGATGTTAACAATTAATATATATACTGATTCAACTATTTGTTATCCAATTTGTTTAAGCCTTTAGCATTCATTTCTCAAATTAAATTCTCCCAAATAAAAAATATGTAAAATGCGGAATGTTTATTCATTTTCAGGATCACACATATGCGTGCATAGTGAATAAAATCAGGTTATCGAGAGAATGCATGCAAATTTCATAACTCTTGCATTTTTGTGGTTGTTGTTTTATGAAGAGATTGGATTTGTTCATGAGCGAGGAGCCTCTTAGAAAGGCTTGATCTGCTTCCTGCTTGGATGAAAAGAAAAATATAGAATACCCTTTTAGTATTATTAGAATGTCTACGGAACCTATATGTTGTCAGTCTCATGAGTTTTAGTGAAGAACCATGTCCATGTGTAGTATGACCAACCTTGAGAACCTAAATGTAGCAAATATATGTGTCAATAAAGAAATTCTAATAAGATATTGCTTTTTAATTTGTTGTTTGATAATCTATACAATATGAAATCATGTCTAGTCATGTTAGTTATATCACCTTGCTCCATTTTGTGTGCAAAGCCTTTTGTAAATGCCTTTGAATGATTTGAACAGTATAGAGCTATATTATGCACAATAGTATTACTAAACCCAAACAAATGCAAACAATTGCTGGTTTTGAGATGGATGTTGTTCATTGCATTGGTCCACAATTTTGTTACACAACATCATACATATCCAAGTTAGCCAATATTTTGATAACAATAGACGAAAGTCTCTGAAACCTAATTTATTTAAAAGACAACTACTATTACTTGCATCAGTTAATTGTTGATAGTCAAAACCATAAGAAACAAAATCGTATTGGTCCGCAGAGAAAATTTGGTTATATCTACACCTGTCTGGAGGAAACCTTGAAAAGTTTTTAATGACAGGAATGTCCCCAGACAAATTGTTGTAGGAGAGGTTTATGATTTTTATAATCGAACTGTTTAAATCACTCTCTTCCAAGGAATCAATAAAACATAATTGTGGTAGTGAATGAAAGGCAAATCCATGTGGTGTTTTTTTTCTCTCTCCATAGGTCATTGATCCACATACAATTTTGTGGGTATAATATTCATTGTCTTCAATTTTCTTTGAGATTGTCTCAAAGTTCCTTGATCTTCAAGAAAATGATACAAAATACATCCTTGATTTGTTAGATTTGGGTGTTCTCAGTCTGCATGCATATACAATCCCCTTCTCAGTAATATCTTCCAGCTGTTGAACCAGCCCTTTAGAATCTTGTACTACTGGTAAATTTGATAGTTGAATGGTCCGATGGCTACCCATGGCTTAGCTCTCAGTAACTAAAAATGTATCGACATGACCACCATCAGAAATATACAATATAATTTGTACTCGAATAACTTGGTCATGCACTACCCATAGATCTGTGGACAATTACTACTATTTAACATATGATCCCAACCTATGGAGGTGAATTGTTTTGAAGAAACCGGTCCAATGCTTAACAAAAACTTGATAAATTATAAATTATCCTTAAATATCTATGAAGCGTCGAGATTATCCAGAGAAATTTAGCAGTTTAAGCATTGATACGAATAAATGACTCAATTGTGCTCTTGGACTTGGGCCCTGAATCATCTAAGATGATTTATGCAAGCGTAATTGACTCTCGAAGCCAACTAAGGTGCACTGGGCTTACCCAAGAAGGATCAGTTTTAAGGAGACCCTAAGAATTAGTTCTAAGATCAGTTTTAAGGAGGCCCTAAGAATTAGTTCTACAAGATACAGTCGTAGGACAAACCTTCCTATTACACATTTGAAAGAGCAAGAGAAACATATCCAAAATATACCCACCGATGCGATTGAAGAACTCCTCCAATCTGAGAGTATTTGTGGGAAATCAAAAATCAGTTTGTAATTCAATTAACCTTCTCGAGTTACGACTTAAAATATGTTGAAAATTGGAGAGAACTTTACACAAATTTCTAATTTCAAAAACTAAAGGATGCAAATGGAAATGGTAGGGTATAAAAACTGAAAGGAAAGGTCTGACATTCACAACTTTCTCCAGATTTCCCTCGCTTGACAATTTGTGCATTTCCCCTCCTTTTGCATTCGAAAGGTACTAAAAATGGCGCACATATCAACACTTAGAGCAAGAAGAAAGGAGGAGTCAAGACTAATATCACTCAACCAAAGCAACCCATCGTAAATACTCACCTCTACTTTGATAACACCTCCACTACTACTTTACCAAATGTATTCATGTTTAGTGCAAATAAAATTGCCCACAAAAGGCTACCACTCATGATATAAAATCTGCAAATGTACAAAAGTCTTCATGTATTCATGTTTAGTTCTAATAAAATAGTCCGCAAAAGGCTACCACACATGATATAAGATTTGCAAATGTATATGTACACTCCAATAAGAGATCATCTAAAACCTCAAATTCCTCAATTGTTTTTGTGCATATCGTCTAGTGCTCAGACCTGAAAAAATAACTTCAATCCAAAACATGAAACTTTGTTCATGTAGGTAAGCTACAATTTCAAAAAATGATTCTTCAATATGTCAGATACACAAAGAATAATATGTTTATTGGGTTTGTATTCATGTTTAGTTCAAATAAAATAGTCCGCAAAATGCTACTAATCATGATATAAGATTTGCAAATGTATATGCACAAATTTGTAACAAATTTGAAATGTAGAGATAGAACCTTTAAATGTAATGCTTCATATATATTCCTACACTTACAAAATCAATCACACCCCTTATCAACATCAACTACAAAAGTAATAACTATCCCTCTAAATCAAATAACATATACCGTTCGGCATTCACATTGCATTGTGCACATGCGATTGCTAGTAAGATAGAACATTATAACATCAATCTTGGATTAGTCAAATGTTTTGTTTGACTTGGAATATATATTTGAGATTGACTTATTAATATGTTTGTATTATGGATAATTATAATTTGATTAGATTTATTGATTTTTATAATTAAGTTCATGATTAGTATAGATATTTTAACATCTATCTAAAATAGGTCGAGAGATATTAATGTGGACACACTTATTTAATTATGTTAGTGTAGTATATATACTAATTTTTTTATTAAAAAATAAATATAATATAATAATTATATTATAAAAATGTATTTATATGTGATATATCAATACATCTTAATTTCAAGGTCATTAATTTAGATTTTTACATACCACATTAATCAATAACTTCATTGATTTTTTTGTCGATTTTCCATTGATTTGTGGCAAATGGAATTAATTTAGTTGTGTCATTAAGTCATTCTTGGAAAAATATATTCAAGAAAAAGGGCCCAAACATTATTTGATGGCCAAGATATTATTATTTTTTACCGACTTTTCCAAAAAAATGAGGAAAAAAATATTTTAGTGACAATCTAGTAGAAGTGAAATTTATTGATGAATTGACACTTGACAGTCAAATAGACGACAAATTTAATGTCAAGAATAAAAGTGAATAACTCACTTCATTACAACCTTGATTGCCATTGTAGGAACACCTCTAGATGTAATTAAATACCCTTCCCCTCTAACCTCCAAAATTTAAAATCTTTTTGAATCGTTTATTTGCCCAAGCTCTTTTAAGTGGCTCACTTTTAACCTTTTATGTCCTTGATATATTTTAGAATATGAAGTCATTTTTATTTGAACAATTATAAAATCTTAATCTTTCTGATTTGGTTATAACTAAATTTTTCGAAGACATGTTATAAAGGTCTTAGATGAAAAAAGAGGGAGTACTATACATGCATTATTAGGTTTGCAACAATTTTGTTCCATACTATGAATTTTCAAAGTGATTACGTTTCGAGTTAGATGGTTGTTTACATGTCTCTAAACAACATTTTAGATCATGGTTGTGTATACAATTTGTGACTCAAGGATATGTAGTAGTATTATATTTATTTGGTTAATTATCTTATTGAAATCTTAAATTTCTAATCCTTCATTGGGTGCTAATCATTATTTACATGACTTGGAATTCATATTGGGTGTTGTAATTGCTATCACATGGTGAATACTTATTGTTTCACCTCTAATTATTTGTTGGTCATTCTAATTACAAATAATGATTGTAAATAGATTTTTGATTCAAATTATTGTTGTAATTGTTTATTCATTTTGGAACCCGAACATATATTTCTTAAATCAAAATAAGATGAAATGTTTGGTCTCGCACAACTATTATACCTTACTTTGTTTATATTTTTATACAATAGTTAATCTTTTTATAAAGGACTTAGATAGATTTGAATATCAACAAAAATATATAACACCAAATTATAACGAAATTATCACAATATGCAAGTAGAATGAATTAGCCACTTCGAGGGGCAACCTCCAAACCATATAATAAGTCTCAAGGACTCAATATGATACTTAACTACTCCTTACTACCTCATTTATATACCCTTCCTATACTTTTCCAACACCAAGGCCAGCCAACTAAACATATGAAAGCATAAATGAATGACATATGACAAGAAGAGGGATTAGGTAAGCCACAAGTCGGCCCTACATATCTAATATAACCTATATGACTAAGGGAATAATATGCCCCTCCCCTTTGAAACAACATTGTTCTCAATGTTGGCAAGCCTTGAATGTTGCTAATGAAATGATTAATCTTCCCATATTGCATCTTCACCGTCCCATATTCTTCCACTTAATTAAAGATACTTGGTAATGACTCTTGTCCTCGGCCTTTTGGTGCGCATATGAAGGACCCCTTCGAGATCTAATATGATCCTTATCTTCTTGTCTAGCTCAAGAAGCATTGATTGGTTGGCACCTTCTGCCCAATGACCTTCTTCAAGCAAGAAACATGGAAGACTTGATGCATTTTAGTTCCCTGAGGGAGCTTTAGCTTGTATGCCACACTACTATTTTTTCGTAAAACTCAATAATGACCATAGTATTTAGGTGCAAGATTATTATCATTTTCTTGTTTTTTAAGGACAACTGCTTATATGGTTGCAGTCGTGCAAAAACAAAGTCTCCCACTTCAAAGTGTCTCTCACTACAATGTTGATCATTTGTTTCTTCATACCTTTATTTGTCATTGCTAAATTATCTCTAAGGCTACCTCGTGTTGGTGTTGAATGTGATCTTCAACTGCCCTCACTTTAGGTTTGAACTTCAAGTTAAAGATGAGTGATGGAGGATGGTACCTGTATAATGCCACAAATGGAGACATTTTAGATGAGGTATGAAATGGAGTATTATACCACCATTTTGCAAGTGGCAACCATTGCACCTATCGTTCATGTTTATCTGAAGTAAAACATCAAAGATACCCCTCCAAACATTTGTTTGCCACCTCAATTTTCTCATCTAATTGGGGATGATAAGATGGATTTTGAGCCAATTGGGTACTCAAACAAGTGAGCAAATCAGTCCAAAATTTTCTAGTAAATATAGGGTCATAATCACTTACTATAATTTTGGGCGTGCCATGGAGATTTTGGAATGTATCCATAAAATAGATGACAACTATACTAGTTGTAGAAGGATGAAACATGACACAAAAATTAACATACTTAGTAAGTTTATCCACCACTACCATGATTACACTTTTTCCTTCTGATTTTGGTAATCTTTCGATGAAATCCATAGAAACCTCTTCCCATCTCTAACTAGGAATAGATAAAGGTTGTAGGAGACCCGATGTCTTAATGGTCTCACCCTTACTATGTTGACACACCAAACATTCTACCAAAAGATGTTGAACATCACCTTTTGATGCAGGAGCATCCTTGTAAATATGTAAATTGTGGTTTGTGCTAGTTGTCTTAGGTTGTGGAGGTCCATATGGGTGGTCATGACATGTATCAAGTCCATTTGGAATTCTTTGCATTGTAATAAGTGGTGTTTGGGGTTTTCCTCCAAAACCACATTTAAATATTTGAAATGTTTTATAGGAGAGTTAGAAGTCTAGTTGCTAGTATAGGTGTAATAAATGATGTAAAAAGGGGTCTTAGGACACGTGATTATGCTAAAATGTAATATATTAGCCTAATCTAATGCAATTTTGCAATAAATAACCCAAGAAAACTAAGCAATGAAATGTAGAAACCCTAATGTGTAAAGAGGGTTATAAGGGCCTTAGTTAATTCAGAGAGGTTGCAGGACTATGTCGCAGTGAAGACTGTCTCGAACAGGAATGGGAGATCATCGCACATGAGATTGAGAAAATGCATATCCGAGTGATTTGGCTAGACTGGGGCATGGAAAATGGATTGGGGCACACAGGGTGCCCTAGTTTGTGTGGGAGGTCCGGGCCAATTTCACAGAGTCATTAGATAATGTGAAGCCTTCGTTGCTTGTCTCGTGTATGTCATTGAATTCCACCGAGTGTCATTGTAAACCTGCAATAAATGATTCACCTCCAAAACCTCGAGCAAAACATCAAAAACCTAAAAACGAAAGATGCATATGAAGGGATCGGACTATCCTCAGCCACCATAATGGTGGACTTACAACTGAGTGATACACTACATCTCAGACCCAATGTAGTTTTGTGTGTGTGTGTGAAATTGTGCCCTAGGTTGCTCTTGTGTGTGTCGCACTTGAAGTAGCAAGTAAGTAGCTAGATGTATAATGTAAATAATATGTGCATGGAATAGAATAAACTCCATGAAGTGTGATGCAGATGAACCATCATTTATCCCTTGTGATGGAGCTATATGAATGCAAATGGAGCAATAGAAGTCGTGATGGATGCAACCTTAGGTGGTGATAAGTAATGCTTAGTGTTTGGTCCCTTATTATGATCACATAACTTTATATTTATATGATTCCCTTGCTTGAATTTCATAATTAACCTCGAAAATGCCAACTACCAAAAAGATAAGATGCTCAAACGGCTAGAAAGGACCCAAAAAGTGAGAGTAAAGTGTAAAGAGGACAAGGGCGCCCAGAGGGGATGAGGGCGCTCCAGTCCAGAAAAGGTAAAACTAAAGTATGGAAAGACAAACTATGCCAATAAAGGTGCAAGACCAAAAGTAACAACAAAAATGGCCAAATACATGGGTTAATTATTAGTCTTTGTACTTAGGAGCCATGTGAATAGTAGTATATGATCGAGACTATATAATTACCCAAAGTGTGTGATTTTGTGTCTACAACATGTTCATTACCTAAGACATGTTTAATTCACTCTACCAAGGATTTAATCAATATGGTTAGCCTTATCATAGTTAAGTCAGTTTGGTTAGAACCCTAACTACTTCTTTTCTTTCATTAATATGGAGAAACATTCGAATGTGAGAGAGAGAGAGGGTGAGAAATTTGGTAGAGGAGAAATGAGTTTTGTAACAAAAATAGCTCAAGAAGCTATGAGATCTCCATAGTTTGATTAATGACAAGCTTCTTGAAGAAAAAATGTGTATTGGTGTCCAATTATTACTTTGTATGAGAAATGCATGTTTGATTTGGGTATGTTTGAATAATGCACGATATCTAATGTTTTCCAATTGTTAAACATAGGTGTAGAAGAAAGGTACAGTCCCCAAGGAGGACAAGAAATAAGCCTAAGGTTGTTAGAATGATAAGAATATTGTCATATACAAGAGATTGAACTATGAGGAAAGAGGTAAGACCGAGTATCTTCCTTTGAATGTGGGAAGAGGTTTGAATAAGGATCCATATAAATTAATGTCACTAAGAAATACTAAGATAAAACAAGGATAAAGGTTAGATATGTGATCAAACATTCATTTATATGAGCATCTAAACTAGAAATATGTCCTTACACCTTGAGGATTACTAGTTTAGGAAGGAAGTTATTTCCTAGTTCATGGATTATTGATATGAAAATGGGGGTTGATGGAATGGTATAGGGATTTATAGTTTTATCAAAGTCGTTAAAAAAATCTCACAAAGTCTAAATAAGTGAAATTCTGGAGAAACCACTGCCTCAATCTGCGATACCTTGTTTCAGGTTTCAAGGACAAAGATCAATGTTTAATGCTTAGAAGAAACCAAAGAAATCTATTGTGATTGGATGATCAAGAGGAGTAAGGTATGTTCAAGAAATGTAAGAGCTGTATAGACAATAAAGAAGAAGATTTCTATGGAAAAACTCATTAACTCGCTTGATTATACATTGCCCAGCTTTGAGGGCCTAGAAAGAACATTCTTAGTGTGAAGTCAACATTCCATGTTTTAATAATTGTGGAGTGATTACAAATTTAGAAGCATGACTATAGAAGGAAAAATTCATACAAAACAATGGTTCAGTTTACTAAAAGGCTTAAATAGAGGAGAAAAGACATTTACATTCTTCTTAGGACATTCTAGACCATTCTAGTGAAACAATCATCATAGAAGCCAAGTTTAAGAAACATAAACACATTATACATGTTGGAAGGGAAATGAGTGCGTGTTTAGTCTTAAGGAGTGTGAAGAATCATTGGGAAACCATCAAGCAAAAATAAACCCTCATTGTCTTGTTTTGTCATTTTGAGAAGCCTAGAAGGTACAAGTGAACATAAGATAGGTAGTATCTTGAATGAAACCAATGAGTGAATTAAGATGGATGGTAAGAAGTAGTTGTGACAAGGGAATGATAAGCTATATGTGAAACTTAGACCAATTCAAAGGAAGGTAAAAATAGAGTTTCAGGATCGTTTAGTGTTTAGAACAAACAAGGAGTCTTGAGAAGCAAAACATGAAATATAGGAAGATTGAGGCAAAGAGAGTGTTTGAACATTGAGAAGTTTTTGAACAAGGTTGAAATAAGTGACTTGAGGTGTGACAAAGATTGAAAGTAGGAAATAAGTGCCAAACCCTAAGAAGTTTTTTTAACCCTAAGAAGACCTAATTAAGACTAAACTAAAAGGGGAGATTGTTCTTTGGGGGAGTTGTATTCGAGTGAGAAGATGAAACTTACCATGAAGTTGTAAGATGATAAAGGATATTTGAGAAGCTAATCACTTTTTCCTAGAAGTTTGTAGATTGTTCCAAACACAGAGGTTTGTATGTTTGAAGGGCTAGAAATTAGGCCTAGTTGGAAACAATAAAAAGGGAATCACAATGCACGAGGATTGGAGATAGATCTTGAAACTTTGAAATTAGTTAAAGTGGCTAAAAGGGAATCCAAATAATTTGACAATGAATAACCATTCCTTATAGATTGTGATATTCATCAAAAATTGCATATTGACAGGGTTACTGAGTTGTTTTGAGTTCTAAATCGAGTTTAGTAAAAAAATGAAGGTGTGAAACTTTTTCAAGTGACTAATCACGGTTGATAGATGTATTTGAGCAAGTATAAGTCCTTTTTAAATTTTGAATCAGTTGAGTAAAGCATTTTGTGTTAGGAAATTAATGTTTACATTATAGTTTGTGTGGTTGTTATATTGTTTCAACAATATATTATTCATAGAGTATGTTTTACCTGTGATTATTATTTCAGTTTATTTGTTGTAACACCTCCCTATTTATTAGGAGGTGGTTTGGCTATACTTTTGGCTATATAATAGCCCTTGTACTGTGTGAAATATATATACAGTGAATATTATTAATGAAGGCTACGTTTTTATTATTATTGTTGTTGTGTTCTAATTCTGTAGAGCTCAGACCAAATCAAGATTTTGGTGTTGGTAAGCCAATTTAGGCTTCTAGATTTTGCATATTTGGTAGGCTTGGATGATTTGCTATTACAAGTAACATTGGTGGTTGTGTTTTGTTTTGGTCCACCACTCCTCCGCATCACCTTTCAACCCCTCCCAAAAGAAATCTTGTTTAACTCTATGATAAGTTTTCAAGAACCCAAAATGGCCACCTAGTGGAGAAGAATGAAGCTCTAAAAGAACATGATGTTTAAGTGTAGAGTTCTTGCACAAATACAATTTGTCCTTCTACCACAATGTATCACCCTTCCATATAAAATTTTTAGATACGTTTGGATCTTGTTGGAGATTCTAAATGAGATTGTGGGTCTCTACATCTTCCTGCCACCCTTCCCTAGCTTGATCTACCCATTCGGCCTTCAATATAGAGATGACACATAACAATGCTTATGTGGACTCATCCCTCCTAGATAGTGCATCAACGACCACATTTTCTTTCCCTTTCTTATAAATGATCTCAAAGTCATAACCCAACATCTTTGTGACCCATTTTTTTGCTCTTCAAAAGATATTTGTTGCTCCAAGTAGTATTTCAAACTATTATGATTTGTCTCTACCTTGAAGTGTCTACTCATCAAGTATGGTCTTGGTTGTTTTATTGTGTGCAAGATTTCCATCATTTCCTTCTAATATGTGGGCTTCATTAAATTATTTCCTTTTAGTTGGTGGCTCTCAAATGTTATGGGGTTTCCTTCTTGCATGAGTATTACACCTATCCCCTTTCCTAAAGCATTGCATTCAACTATGAAGGTCTTGGAGAAATTTGGGGTTGCTAACACTAGGGTGGTGCACATCGCCTCCTTCAATTTTTCAAATGCCCTAGAAGCTTCCTCATTCCAATGAAAGGAGTCTTTCTTCAATAATGTTGTGAGTGGTGTTGCTATACTACCATAGTTCTTTACAAATTTATGATAGTACCCTGTGAGCCCTAAGAAACCTCATAAATTCTTGAGGGTTATGGGAACTTCCCATTCCACCATGGCCTTGATCTTGCAAGGGTCCACCTTGACACCTTCATGAGAGACGATATGGCCTAAGTATTCCACTTCCTTTACCCTAAAAGAACACTTTGAAGGATTTGCATACAATTGATGTTTCTCTAGAGCTTCCAAGACCTTATTTACATGATGTAAGTGTTCCTCCCATGATTTGTATGGATTAGGATATCATAAAAAAATACCAAGATAAACTTATGTAGGAATGGTCAAAATACAAAATTCATCAAACTCTAAAATGTGGATGGTGCATTAGTAAGGCCAAAAGGCATCACTAGAAATTCATAATGGCCTTGATGAGTTCTAAAGGTTGTCTTATGAATATCATCTTCCTTTACTCTAATTTGGTGATACCCAGAATGAAGATCTAGTTTTGTAAAATAAATTGCACCATGCAACTCATCTAACAAATCATCAATGACAAGAATAGAAAAATTATCTTTGATATTATACTTGTTAAATTCTCTATAGCATGGACACATGTGACACTGTCATCCTTCCTCTGTACCATCACCACTAGAGAAGAATAAGCACTTTGACTTTGATGGATAATACATGTTTCCAATATTTCCTGTATCGTCTTCTCAATCTCACTCTTTTGCATATACGTGTATCTATAAGGCCTAATGTTAGGGGGTTGTCTTCCCAGAAATAACTAAATGACATGATCATGATCTCTTTTGGGAGGCAATCCTCTAGGCTCCTCCAATACAATTGCATGTTTATCAATAATCTTCGAAGATATGGATGTGTAATTGTATTTGGTTGATGAAATTCCGTGGATAACAATCATGCTACAAAATCCTTCTACCCCTTTTTAAAGAATATTATGCATTTGTACCAATTGTGGATATTTCTTCCGTAGTCCTCGAAGTTCAAATTGTCTTCCTTCAAAATAAAAGTGTATGAACAATTCTTAGAAATTTAGCTCTATAGTGCCCAAAGTTGTGAGCCATTAAATACCTAAGACAATATCGGTGTCGCCCATGGGAATAACAAACATAGGGGACTCCATTTGTAGCCACCCCTCATGAGTCGATTTTACGGTATTTCCTTAAACATTAGATTGTGCCACCATCTGCAATCATTACTTGAAATTCAGGTGTTGGGTAGATAAAACAATTTAGCCTTGTTGCCAACTTATTATTGATGAAATTATGTGTACTCCTAGAATCAATCAATACCATCACCTTTTACTTCTTAAGGTAACCCACCACTTGAAGGGTTTGTGGAGTGCTAATACCAGATAGAGCATGACATGAGATAGTTGGTTAGGGATCTTCATGTTTTCCTCTGGTTTTTGCCACTTCATCACTTGATGTTTCATCATCTTCTTCCTCCTCACTAGTCCCTTCAATGTAAAAAAATCTTCTATGCACATTTATGTCCTTTACTCCATTTATTATTGCACAAATTGAAACATAAACCCTTTTCTCTTTTCTCTTCAATTTGTTGAGGTGTCAACCTTGTAGGTTGAGGGAATGATAGTGACACATTGCTCCAATCCTTGATGTTGGTGATTGAATGCCTCTTGCTCGAATAAAGTTTCTCTTCATACCTTTGTGAGCTAAGATAATAGATTCATAGATAGTATTTGGGAAAAACATATGTACCTCATGTTCAATGTGGTCCTTGACACCTCCAATAAATAGGTCATTCAGATAGTCATCATGTATGTTCTCACACCTACAAGAAGAGGTTTTGGAATTGATGAACATAATCATTAACAAAACTTTTTGTCGCAAATTCACTAACTAGCTAAAGTAATCATCATTTACACTACTATTGTATCTTGTATTTATAACTCCTCTATAACAATTGACCATGTGAAATTGAGAGCCTTCTTATTTTGAGCACACTACCACCTGTACCAAATGAACTAGTCAAGTTCCAAATATAACAAGGCCATAGTAACCTTCTCTCCACACGAGATTTTATGTATATCAAAAAAGTTATCCATTTGGTTGATCCATGTAATTGGATCCTTCCCGTCAAACTTGCACATTTCAACCTTTGGAAGCATGTTTCGCGGTTGTGCAGAAAGCTTGACTGGATTAAACATATGCACCTCGTGCTCCATATGGTCCTTAAGAACCCCAAGAAACAGTCATTTAGATTCTCTTACGAATATTCTCCACCCTTAAGGATAGGTTACTAATTGATCCACATAATCTTTGATCTCATCCTGTTTGCCATAACTTTGCTAATTGACTAAAGTAGTTCTCTCAAACACCGGAACTATAGTGCAATTACAACTCCTTAGTAAAAATTGTCCAAGTGACACCGAGACCATTCTTTTGCCTCTGAGCACATAACCATCGATACCAAACGAATTGGTTTGGTTCAAGATACAGGGATGCCAATGTCACCTTTTGTCCTGATGGTGTTTGATGTAACTCAAATAAGTTCTCCATTTGATTTATCCAATTCAGGGGATCCTTACCATCAAATTTGTGCATATCCACTTTCGGCATCATGTTCCGTGGTTGCGAATAAGTTGGATTCTGATTGGGTTGGAAAAGTGATCCAACATGGTTATTTTGTCCATGATTTTGAACTGAAGATCCTCCTTGGTTGATATGGGGTGGATTTGGGCCATACTGTTTACCCTTTACATGTTGTATGATATTAACCAACCGCTAATTGATTTGGTCTGTGTCTCCTTTAGAGGCCATCTCGGATTGTACATTTCGTAGCTCATACTCAAGTTGGCTCACCTTATGATCAACTGAGGTAAACCCTATTGTTTGAAGAATATGTATTTACCCCTTCTGATTCTATCTCTTCAATCACTACCCCATCTTTATCTGGGGTTTTACCCGAGCAACAAAAATCTTTTTGCTCTTGTGGAAGGCCCAGTTATGATGTCAAACCTTAGGGTTTAGGGTTTCGATACAAATTCGGCGAACATGAAAAAATGCAAAGAAGATACTATTACTATTTTTTGAGTGCTTTCCAAAATGTAAAGAACTTGAAAACATTCCACAATTTGCACCCTAGGAGCGATTTTATGAAAAACCCTAAATTTATAATAACTTTTTCAAAATAAATCAACAAAGTCTAAATTTTTTAGGGAACCTTACTTGAAATGTTTCACAACTCTGGTAAAAATATCTCCCACCAATTCGATCTGGTTCGCAATATATGGCGGAAACAAAAAAATTAGGGTTTTTGCCCTAATGTTGGCCCAGATCGCAGCTCTGATACCACTTGTAATGAAATTACTTTTATAATTCAGATTATGAGCAACAATAGAACACCAAATAACACAATATTTTAGAATAATGATCTCAATATGAAATTAGAATAGCTTCACCACTTCGAGGGGCAACCTCCAAACCATATAATAAGACTCAAATGCTCAAATGATAATGAACTACTACCTACAATCCCCTATATATACTATTCATATACTATGGCCATCACCAAGGCCGACCTATTAAGCATGAGAAAGTATAAATGATATGATAAAATGATATGGTAAGCCACAAGTCACTACTCATATCCTAATACAAGCAATAGGTTAAGGGTGTAGCGTTGTAATTATAATCCAATGTAGCTAGGGTGTGTAGGCATTAGCTCTAAAGATCCACCCTAGTTAGGGGCATTTTATAGACTTGAAGAGGGATTGACACCTAGCTTCTACATGAGGTTGAATAATTGGTCGATTTTTCTCTCCATGTGAAACTTAAGGTCGTTCATATCCTTCTGCAAGTTGGAAAACTTACAATCCAAATCGACAATCCTAAGATTCGTTGTAGTAAATCTCTGTAAATGATGATACCTCATATCCCATATCTGGTTCTATATCCTATTTTTCGTTTTTTACTTGGAGTTTCAAACTCCTTCTTTTGGCCTCGAGTTTGCGGTCCCACCACACCCAAGTTTCACAAAGCATATATTGATTTTTCCCTTTGACCCAAATTTGTTCAAGATATTTCAAAATTATTTCGACCTCAAAATAGAAAATATAAAGCACAAAACCCAAATATTTTTTCCCAAGTTTTCTGAAAATGTAAGAGAATCGGAGAAATTTTGTAATATGTGGCCTATAAAGCGAAAATGTAAAAAAAAAACTAAAATAGTGATAATTTTTGCAAAATGGATAAACAAATCCTGATTTTTTCAGAGAATCTTAATTGATATATGTCACAACATTGGTAAAAATTTGTCCAAGGAATTCGCATGTGTTCGCAAGATATGGCTAAAACAAAAAAATAGGGTTTTTGACCTAATTTTGGTTGAGATTGCAAATCGATACCACTTGTAAAGAACGAAGTTAGATAGATCTTAATATCAACAAAATTATAACGCCAAAGAACACCAAATTATAGATAAATGATCACAATATGCAAGTAGAATGAATTAGCCACTTCAAGGGGGCAACCTCCAAACTATACAATAAGACTCAAGTGCTCAATATGATGCTTAACTACTCCTTACTACCTCATATATATACCCTTCCTATACTATGACCAACACCAAGGCCGACCTACTAAAAATATGTAAGCATAAATGAATAACATATGACAAGAAGAGGGATTATGTAAGCCACAAGTTGGCCCTACATATCCAATATAACCTATAGGACTCGGGGCATAGCATTCTTACATTTCAATTAAATATTTGATACATTTTCTCGGGGACATTTGTATTATATGAAAATAGCTCTATGAGTTTTGTGTCAATTAATATGATGAGATCTTCCATGTCTTCGATAAATCGATTCAATAAAAGTGTAGTGGTTAGCTTTTATCTTTATTCCTCAAGAGGTTGCATTTTCCCATAAGTTTCACTTTGTTAGAGAGGATCAATAACAAAGTAGATTAGTTAATATACTTGTTTATTTTTCTTCCTTTTGTTTCTCTATTTATTTTCTCTTCTTTTCATGAATGGTTATACATTACCCTAGATTTTGTTTTTGTTAGGTTTCCTTACAATGTTTGAACACTTGGCCTTACTTGAAACTACCCACATGCTTAAGGCAATTTAAGTCATTTACATGTAAACTAGTTCAATTCCACTACAAACTTTGCGATAGGAAAAAGGGTTGATTGATTGTCATTAGATTTTTTTTATCAACTTCCTTAAATAATAATCTTCCACAACTTCAAAAACTTCAACGCGGATTTCTTGTTTAGTTAAGAATATAGGGGGATTAAGCCTTAGGCAAACTAGGCAATTCCTAGGCGCCAGCAGATTAAGGGGCGCTTGAATTTTTTATGTATTTTTGGTCGGTTAATTTTAGAACTTAACTTTAAAATAATTTATCTCAAGATTTAATATTGATCAACCTATTTATAGATATTATTGTATAGTAAAATAAATTTCACGTATACACATAAAAAAGTTTTGTAATATTTTTAGAAGTAAAAGAAAATATCACATATTTATAAGCACATATGATTTTGTTGGTATTGTTACCCATTCTTTGATGTAGCTCCAGATTATGTAGGTGTGTAGTTTGTTCTAGAAAAAGGTTAATATATTTTTATAATGTCACTGGTGTATCTAGTAGAGGTGAGTATAATTGAAGGAAAAAAGTATTTTATTTTCTATTCTTAATTTTTTGGGGAAAAATTCTATTATTTTGTTATGGAGGAATTTGTAGGCCTGGTCCAAATACGACTCTTCACAAAACCATGGGAGCTACATAAACATTTTTGTTTCTTTGCAAAGAAATGGTGCTTTATTTCAAGATAGAGTTACTTGTCACCTACTTGATATGGCTAAATCAGACTTGTAAGAAGCCTTGTATAAAATATTGAATTTTTTGCATTCTGAGCATCCGTTACGATTAATGTTTTCCATCCACGAAATATTTTTCATCATTATGTGATAATTTATTAATATATATTTTTATTATTTTATTATGACCATGATGTAAATTTAAAAATAAAAGAATATAGACATATTTTATTTATTTACTTTATGGAAAAAATATATTAACTAAATTTGTGAGGGCGTCCACTCAAACTATTGCCTAGGGCGCTCCCAACCTTTAATTCGGCCCTGGTTGAGAAGATGTTAATAGTTATTGTTGTATATGATCATTATTTCAAGCATTGCATTAGGGAGGTGATGGAGATTGATACACACATAAATTAATTTGAATGGGGATGAAAGCTTGTGTTTTAAGTCATTCTTGGAGGTCAATTATCAATTGGTTACATGTTAAAAAGGACCCTCGCCTTAGCGAGATGTTTTCAATATTTTCGATTAATGGTTACAATCATTAATGATCAATATTTATTATTTTCTCGAGTTCAATGACATTAACTTAAATTTTATCTACATGAAAAGCTAAAATCCATAATCTAACATGAATTATCCTAATAATAGATCTCACAAAGGGATCTAAAATGTCTTTCACATTGTTAATTCCAAATAAAACCTTTGTATTCAAATATTAAGGATTGCGAGAGTGTCAAATATCTTTTTATCACATCAACCAAAAAAGGGACATGCCATTGAGAATGGGTTGTGGTCCAACGGTGTGTATGATGGTGTAAAAGGTGTTGCCTAGCCATCCACTAAGGTTCCACTCCCAAGAGATACCAATAAATAAGGGATGAGGTTGGGATCGTGCCGCAGGTGAATTTGGCAAAATGGAAATCCCTTAGTCCTTGGCAACTAAACCTAATAATTTTGTGTAGCTAATCTCTACAATTTTGGATTCAATAAAAAAGGACATGCCCTACTAATATAATAATAAATAAAAAAATTATTACATCAGGGAAGTTAAGTCACTTCTCAATGGATTATAATACAAAATTCTTGTCCATAGTCATAAACTAAGAAAACATAAGAAAAACTACACTATGTAATGATGGTCCTTGATCCAATAAGATCCATATACAATCAAAGGACAACAAAATATCAAATATTGGATCTTATCCCTGACAACCACCACAAAGAAGTCAATTTAACCTACATGGGCCCTCGTCTCAACAATGTAATTCGACCCAACAATCACATGACCACTCTCCACCCCTTTACCTTCTAGAATCATATCAACCAACATAGTAACAAAGTCCAACATCTTCTTCTCCTTGGGCTTAATGACTTCAACTTCAATTCCCAACTTGCTACATAAAACATCAATCTTTCTATCCTGGATCACCTTCCCCTACCTCTGGTTTCGGAGTCTTCTCATATTCTCCAACTTGCTCATGAGACTAAACTCCATTTGTTGGATGTGTTCATGAAAACCACAATATTACTTGCACCAAACAAGACAATTTGGACAGATTAATTGTGCCACCTTCAAATTATCTAGCCTTGGAGTAGATTGGATTGGGTCCTTCATGGCTAGGAACACACAATCAAGCAAATCCCTTCCACAAGTCCAAGAGATAGCTAACCATTGAACAACTTAGCGAGAAAGTATTAATAGCTTTTCGTCTTTGATTCTTTCAATAAAGAAATTCAAAACTCAAAGAGCTTGTTCAAAGAAACATCCTTTTAGATTCATCAAAGGATAATACCATTCTACATCAACTACTTCAATTGCAAGTCACCCTCCCACCCAAGAGAAGAGGCATGAACACCCTCCAAAGACAATTTTTAAACCCATTTTTGTTTTGTTCCCTAATGATATTTTCCTAGGGCTCCTTTCCTTTCCCTACCCTTGGGCTCCAACAAGTGTCGGGCCTTTCTCTTAAGTTTGTTGAACCCTTGCCTCCAAATCCATGGGTGATATCATTGAAATTTGCATGCAACAACTTCAACCAAGAAATGTTTGCTTAGGTATGGTATGCATGGCAAGCTTGTGACCATTTGTAGCTTCAAATGAGCTTAACGAAACCTACAGACAACAATGGAGGTATCCAAGCACAATAACTTTAAAAATTGGCCCTTCCACATTTTCAAATTACATATTAAATACTTGGAATGGAAGATAGCACAAACACTTCAACAATCCTCATAAAATCCCACAAAAAGTAAATACTACTTATATTCGAGAAAATTTCATATCAAAATTTGGCCAACAATTTTAAACATAAGTTAACAAGGCTTGCTTGACAAAATCAAAAAAACAAATACTAGTGAGACATCAAACCAAGTGTTACGAGTAGAAAAATTCATATCAAAATTTGGCCAACAATTTTACACATAAGCTAACAAGGCTTGCTTGACAAAATAAAAAAACAAATACTAGTGAGACATCAAACCAAGTGTTACGAGGAGAAAAATTCATATCAAAATTTGGCCAACAATTTTACACAAGTTAACAAAGCTTGCTTGACAAAATTAAAAAAAAACAAATACTAGTGAGACATTAGACCAAGTGTTATGAGAGAGTGGGAGAAGCATATATGCACAAACATAATGGCTAGGATTCCAATGAACAACCACCAAACTCACACAAGAATAAGAAACGAATTGCGGGAAAATCACCACATGAGTAAATGAATTGAGAAAATGACCCATAACCCATTAAGTGGATCGTGCTAAATGGTTACCCTTTGCCTTACAATTATTACCAAAAATACATGAGGAAAATTGTCCTTACATTAATGAGCACTCATGGTGGTCAGCTTGAGATAACTTAAACACACAGAAGTAAAAATCTTACAAAATTAAAAATCTAGTTAACTTATAGGAACCATGGCTCAAAGGATAAATACCTAGAAGTTAATAACTTATAGAAACCATGGTTCAAAGGACAAATACCTAGACGATATAAATATCCATTAGTCGATGCCACAACAAAGAAAAACTGCCACCCGCTTCATACTTCGTA
This sequence comes from Taxus wallichiana var. yunnanensis, assembly GCA_018340775.1. Taxonomy (NCBI): domain Eukaryota; kingdom Viridiplantae; phylum Streptophyta; class Pinopsida; order Cupressales; family Taxaceae; genus Taxus; species Taxus wallichiana. Next base: position 591,447,074 of record CM031236.1, read on the forward strand.
GAAAGGAACCCAAAGTGCTATTAAGAATTAGAAGAACAAAACAACAACGCAGGGGAATTTCAAAATCACGACAGAATTGAACAGGAATGCATCTAAGGGACTAATGAACAACTACTACTAGAATTTTATCCAAAAACAAAAAACGTATATTTATTTTGAGCCCCTCAATTATATTTTTGCAAGCAAGCGAAGAAACATAGGGTCAGGGCCTAACCATGCATGCTTGACCTGAGTAGAGTTGAGCACCTTGCTCCCACTCCTTTTCAAACAAACAGGAAAGGAAAGGAGGATTTGATATAAAGTAGTTTGCAGAAGGCACACATGATAGCTGCCGAGGTAGGTACTATGGGATTTATGAATTTGAATTTGGTATAAATCAAATGTGGTAGACATCGTGCTCGTTTCTGTCTCTATAATCCCATTTTAGCAACTGTAATAAATTAAGGATTAGAAAGAAGGAGATAAGACTTTTAAGTTTTGTCACTTTGGTGAGTTTAAAAGCTCTCCTAAATGTTCCACCATGTCCGCCACCTTATTGGCCTCTCTTTGGATGTGGCTTGATCCTTACCTTAATGTCATTTTACATTTGTTTGTAGCCCCAGGGCCGAATTAAGGTTTTTGAGCGCCTAGGCTGTACTTGGAGCATACGCCCTGTCCATCCTTTCTAGCTGTCCATCCGCTTGCACGCCCAATTTTTAAAAATATATAATATAATTTTTAACACACAAAATTAAACTTAGAAATACTTATTTGATAGCCCTCTATAACAGCACCGATTTTCCAGTGCCTGCTTGTATTCCACAATGAGATTATAAGATATCCTTCAAGTTTCAACTCTGCCCATCCCCCTTCTTTGGCAAATAAAATTCCTCTCAACAATGCTTTGGCCTCAGCACAATGAGATCAGAATCTCCTTCAATTTCCAACACTGTCCTTCCCCTTTCCTTGGCAAACAAAACTCTTCTCTAGAATGCTTCGGCCTCTGCATAGTTATTTGTTGCCTTGCCCAAAGCTTCATAATAAGCTAAATTGGGTCTTCTTTTCTTTTTAAATATTCCTATGTATCCAGCCCATCTTGGATTACCTCTGATTGTGCAATCCAAATTTTATATGTAAACTTCCCGTTGGTAGACCTAGTCAATCCCCTTTCTTTTCCCTATTCTTCCCTGCCCCTTACTTGGGGAGGAGCATCAAATCTTAAACTTTGTATGTATTTAAATTAAAAATTATAGTTTTTTTAAAATGTTGATTGATGAAATTTTTGCGTGAAGTTAAACACAGTTAACAATTTTTGAAAATTTTGCTTCGACAGGGTTGACAATATTCAATAAAATGGATGGTTATATCCACCACAAAATTCAGTGCACTTTTCTAGAGAATATTTTAAATACTTTGGAGTAACCATTTTGAGTAGAGCAGCTTAAAACCATGGGAAGAGCTTTTTTTGGAAGTGCAAAGTTTCGAGATTTGTGTACTTTGGCAAATGCAGATTCCACATTGAAACTTAGTTTAAAATAAAAATAATACTAATTTGAAATCGGGAATCTAAATTTTTTGAATCATGAAAAATTCAACCAGCTTTTAAAAAAAAAAGAAAATGAACTGATTAAATCCTTTGTTTTGTTTAAGAGAGGCTTCAAAATCAAATGAACCTCGGATTTACTTGATAGGCAAAATGACACAAACTCAAATATAAGAAAATGCCTTTCTTATTCTACTTCAGGATGCCATAAGCCTCAGGATGAACCTAATAGCCAAAAAGTTAAGTTTTAAAAAAAGATGTTTTCATTTTCTTTTTCTAATGTAAGATTTTAAACCCAACTTTTTTCTTTGTTAAGCCAACCAACTACATTTTTATTTTGACTCTTAACAATCCAATGCCCTAGTCAATCAAGCTGCAGTCTTAATGTTCAGACAAGGTTTTGTCATGAAACCACTAGGTTCAAAGTTCAAACCCTGCCAGAATTAGAGCCCTAAATATGTGTGTGTTTGACCCACATAGTCTCGTCCCTTGGTTATTAGAATGCAATCTAATAAGGTTTCCTAGTCCCTCGACCTAATAAAAGGGGTGAATTACTCTCAGCCACAAAAAGACAAGGGAGTTGGAGCCTCAGCGGATCAAATTCAATGCCCTGCATTTCAGTTTAAAATCAAAACTTCAGAATTATTTATAACATATTGATTTATCATGCAATATTTAGCTAGACTTATATCAGTTTCGTGTTTTTAACAATGATATATTCTCTCAATAACTTAAACCTATTTTTTGTTTCATTGAATTTGTAATCTTTGCATTGCTTCCATTTATGGCTACCATGCTCCTGAGAGTGGCAATCAACAACTGAAGCTGTATTCAGTAGGAATTGTCTTGAAACTCAACATCCAAAAACAATTGCCAGCATTATGCCCTCTCATTACAATGCCGTCACAGATGTGCCCGTTAGCTCTCACTTGTACCTAACAGGATCTTAAAAGGTACTCTGTTTACAAAGAGATAATTAGAAAAATAAAACTTGCATTCTTGTGCTCCAATCTAATAATCACAACTTGAGAATATCATTTGTTGCACACGATAACAAAATAATTGAAGATAATGAAAACTGATAGAAGTAGAATACCTTGTTCTTGCAATATTCAGTTCAGGGCTTCAGATTCAACTCCTGCCAATGCCACCAAATCCATTGTATGCGGGACAGCAAACTGCAGGCATGAAGCCAGCAGAATCTAATCCTACTACATAGGTACATTCTACAATCTATAATCGCAGGAAAATCACCAAGCAGCTATAAATTTTCTGTGTTCAGGGAAGGTTCAATTAGCCTTAGCTACAGAACATATTTGGACTTCAAAGGCAGATTTTGTTCTTATCCCAATAATAATATTAAAAATACAACAGAAAAGTTTCCACACTACAACCACCTACAAGCACATACTTGAAAATGACAAGATAGCACAATATTTGTTTGGAGTGGAACAGTATAAATACTATTACCATTGCATGAAGAGAACAAAGTGAAACCCACGAAGCTCAAGAGGAGGGGAATTAATTTAAAACAAAACTGACATACAAATTTTTTCGCTTTAATGCCTCCCAAATATGAAACAGAAAGCAGACATAGTTGGTGGCTTGTAAAGACAGCAAGATAAACAAGTATGAATTCTAACTGAACCTATGTTATCTTTGAACGAAGTGACTATTGAAAATCATCATTAATTTCCTCTGAACTAAATAATAAACAATCTGCTTGCGTTTTGTACCAGTACTCACTACTTCCATATGAACTAAAGGACACTCGCATTTATTGGAGTTCAAACATTGTAAGACCTCAATACCATAACTCCCCATTCAAATGGATCAGAAACTACTTCTGAAGAAAGGTTTGGATGTCTGTCAGTTCTAATTGTTCTATAGCAGATACCTAATGGTCTCTCCTTATTTATAAAATACCTATTCTTTCCATCTCAACAGGGAGAAAAGCTATGAGTGGAAAAAAATGCAAAGACCGCAGTACACAGCCAACTTGATTCAGTTCAACGACAGTAGACAGTACTCAGTTGACAATCTTGGCGACCGCCTCTTTATCAGTGAACCATGTCAATTTTCCATCCTTGGGGGAAACCATCTGAACTGGCAACAACTCATCATGCTGCTCAACACCGAACACCCTCTTAAACGTATCTGCTTTACCAGCTCCAGTTGCGACTACTGCAACATTTGCAGCTGAGTTAAGTACAGGCAAAGTGAAGGTTATTCTCTCTGGAGGAGGTTTTGGAGAGTCAGTTATGGAAGTGATCCATTTCACCTTTTCATTAAGAAGAGGATGATTGGGGAATAGCGATGCAATGTGACCATCGGGACCAATCCCCAAAAGTATAAGGTCGAACTTTGGAAAGCCTGTATCTTTTGACACATCTACAACCCCTGTTTTCACAAGTTGTCTCAAACCAGTTTCATAATCCTCTGCTGCAGCCTCTGCAGAAAGGGAATCATTAATTGAATAAACACAACCTGGAACAACTGGCACCTGAAATCAGTCAAATAAAAAGTTACAAAGTCAACTATAGCATGTCTAATATGTGCATATATTATAATTAATAAAATAAGAAATGCCAAATTATATCTCAAAGGACTGTTATAGAAGAATACATTAATGATGAGGAACAAATATGGCATGTAACATCATTAGTGACAACAAAGACCTATTTACTAGCAATTGCACATAAGGAGGAACAAATATGGCATGTAGCATCATTAGTGACAACAAAGACCTATTAGTATTTACTAGCAATTGCACATGAGTTGTAAACTACGTCAGAAGTGATATCAAGTTGAAATTAACTTGTGATTGTATTTTGATGTCAATAAGACAAATAAAAGAAATGCAATCCATGAGACCACATATTCTCAAGTCATTTTTAGTAATATCCTTGAAAAATACTTTAGATAAACCTGGATATTTTTGTCAAAACCCTAGGGCAGCAGTATAAAAATTGACTTTTATGACAGCAGCAACAATCTGATTTTTTAATTAAAAACAGCAACCTCAGTGTGCCATAAAACAGACTTTTATTTATTGATCTCAAATCAACTACAATAAAAATACCAGAGTGTCTGAATACACTTATTTTCTTACAATTGATATTCTAAATGAAAAGATAGATGAAAGATAAGAGCATGCAAACTGTTTTGACTGAAATTTGCCCCCAAATACTGAAGCCCTAGTTGTACTTGTTTTGGATGTAGAATTAACCCTGAAAAATGTGCCCTAGCCGAATTGGATGAACACTTGTACCTTGAATGGTCACTGCAACCCCTGAATGGAATTGCCAAGCTTAGATATGAGGGATTTCATCCTCTATTGTTGATGCAGAAGCAGAAGCTACTTGCAGACAAAGAAGTAGTTGATAAATTTCCAAGATGTCTCAATAATAAACCCCAAATCTGCTTTTATAACTTCCAATCCCTCTCTAAAGTGGGCGCCCTTTTGGAAATACATGCATGCTCCATAAACAAATAAAATAATAACTTTATTCTCTTCCCAAGTTGGCGCCCATCCTAAAAATAGGAATATTAAAAAGCTTTATCCTAAAAATAGGATTTGATTACTCATGCAGCCCACTCTATCCTTGGCACCCCATTCTTATTTAATTATTATTCTAATTTTGGTGCCTAATAATAGAAGTTCATCATTCTATTATTATTTTATTCTATTTTTGCTTTTTGGATTAAAAATATAATTCAAGTGTCATTTTTCCAAATAAAATATAAAAATACTCTTGGACCACTTAAATTAATTTATTTTCCCTTTTAATCTCCCCTTAGCCTACGGAAAATAATAAAAATAGGCTTGGGTATCCAAAATTAATTAATTCTGAAAAAGGGGCACTACATTTTTCAAGAAGTTTGTGTCGTGTATGCTTTACAAATTTTATATACATGTCTACATGAGCATTAACAAACAACTATAATGTTTGACAAAAATATATTTTTCCATTGTGTTTTGATGTAGATTACAGCTCACGACCACAATTTGGGCACAAAGAAGGTGAGGTTTAACGATGTTAGGAAAATGGACAGTCGATTACTCGGAAAGATTCTAGGGCCTATTTCAACTCTTAAATTAGAACGACAACTGTAATGGTGTTGGAAGGGATTGGTGGTACATCAACACAGTCATAATTTTCGCCTCTCCCTCTCAACTCAGAGGAGATTGTTGTAAATTGTTGTCATAAAGTTTAAGTCTAGAAGATGATTATTATATTTAGTATTTACTATCAATTGTGTGTGATGATGAAATGTAACTATAATAAGACATGCTTTGACAACATATCACTTAGCATCCAAAAGCAGGGTTTAAAACTTGACGGTAATTTAGGTTTTTCATTTTTTTAATCGTAAAAATTTGTAAATTTTTGAGCTAATCGTCTCCTCCAACTTATATATTTAAAATATAACCATCATTTAATATATATTATATTGAAATGCATAAATATATATTAAAAACTATTAAAATAAAATTTAAATGTACACTTGTCGTAGATATATTTTTAAAAATAGTATATTAGTAATACTCTGCATATAGATGGCATTGGAAGATTGTGTGTTGGTGTTTATGTATTCTATTGTGATCAATCTGACTCTCATTTTTATAACTCCAATCATAAAAACTAACTGATACTCTGCATATAGATTGGAAGATTGTGTGTTCGTGTTTATGTATTCTATTGTGATCAATCCGACTCTCATTTTTATAACTCCAATCATAAAAGCTAACTGCTGGACCCTTCTAGGGTGATGGTATCTAACTCTAGCTCCTCTTTGGATTGTTTCTCCTAGAAGATTATACCTAGATTGCTGTCATAGATTTACTTGGAAGACGAGGTCCTGTATGATTCCCTCAATAACTTATTAAATACTCCTAAAATCCCTACTAATATCAAGACAATGAAGGCAAGTATTTCAAATTTTGACAAGTTTTTCTCAGCATCTTTCTGTCAGATTCTCATCAGTGATATTGTTATTTTTTTAGTTTTACTTTGTTCGTCTTTCACATGGATATTTTATTTATTAAAAATTTACAGTGACCGATATCTATTTTTGTCGGCAGCAACAGATATTTTCATTTTCCCTGCCCTTTACATAGCTTGCTGAACTGGAGTCAAATATCTGTCTACTCTACACATAGATATCTACCATGATACTATGGCTGCCCCTACAGCAATAAAGATGTGAATATTTTAAAACCTCCCTCAAATTGAAGGAAGATCTAGCAAAAATAACAAAAGATTGCTGATTTATTACTTACAAGAGCCGGAATGATATGCTGCTTCAGTTTTCTTAAGCAGTTGATAACCTTTTTTGGTAAAGATGACGATTTGAGGTCCTGAGTCCTGACAGACTTAAATATCTATTGGAAGCTAAAATTATGGATCTCGATGCTGACGTGAATGAGAGGCAGCATAACAATTTATTGACAGACCTTGCAGAGCTATGGAAGAGATAAAAGACTGGGATTTTACAGTGAATGAAGGGGAAAGGAAAATACACGGGTTGTGACGGGAAGATGAGGTCGGGCCTAATAAAAATGGAGTTGAAGGGGGATCTAATGGGGTTGACACTGGTAAGGACTTTGAGCAGTTGAGAAATTGAGGAGTTGTTTGATGAGGATGATTGATTTGGTGTTTTTAAAGCAGATTTTGAAGAAATGGGAGCAGAAGTTGAAGACAGGTCTGAGTTTTTGAGGTCTCTGTGTTGTATGTCTATTTGTTAGAATTCATTTTGATAAACACAGTAAGCATAGAAAAAACTGCACACATTTTATCCTTTTAATTGATGTTTATTTGACTAAGCTTATATGTTTATCTACATAAAGATGAAGTTTTGCCATTCCATGTTGATATTGTTTGGGAGATTGGAAGACACTTTTCGAGTCACATGTGTATAGAAAATGCTTTAATGTATGATCCTGATATATATATCAAGGAGAATATAATGAAAACTCCAACGCTCAAGGAGAAGAAAGTAGTTTTTATATAAGTCCTATTATTTTTTACAAAAATCACAAAGGTACCCAGAAAGTGCATTTGTTTGATATCTTAGGTGGTTATTAAAAGTTTGGTCCGATTGACCCTCCTAGATGCATTTCCCATTTTCCAATGGAGCATATATCCGCTAATTGATCCCTTGTAATATAAAAATTCTAACTTCCCTCTAGACTTAACATCCAAAATTACTCGTAATATTATAAGGAAAGGGTGTCCATTGTCAACTAGTATATTTAACATGGCAATAGAATTTTGAAGGTGTTATTAGAATAATTCTTTGGGAGGTCTCTCTACGGAGTAAAGAAAATAAAGCTTAAAAATGGAATAATGCTTAGATATTGTCTACAGTATAGTAAGCAAGAGCTTTCTGATTAATTCTCCTAGATGCATTTCCCATTTTGCAATAGAGCATATTTCCGCTAATTAGTCCCATGTAATAGAAAAATTCCAACTTCCCTCTAGACTTTACATCCAAAATTACCCTTATAGATTTTTGAAGGTGTTATTAGAATATTTCTTTGGAAGCTCTCTCTAGGGAATAAAGAAAATAAAGCTTAAAAATGTAATACTGTTTAGATATTGTTTACAATGTAATGAGCATGAGCTACAAAGAGATGAAAACATTTTCATTGGGAAAAATTGTATGATTAAAGATGTGTACCATACTAGAAAAGATTGGATGAAAACTGAGGTAGCAAAATACTTGTGAGGTGTTCTAAATATTTCTATATTGGATTCTAAATGGATGTTTATATCAATATATGTGAACAAACTTATATGTGTTTGGGGTTGTGATATATATATATAATTATAAACCTTAGTTTGCTTGATATTTTAATGTTTCAGAAAATCTGTACAACACCAATCTCCATTTCAATGGTAGAGCTTAAAAGGCATCTCAATTCAATTCTGTATGCATACATATACCTCTGTACTTGTGATAAGAAGGTGGTTAGAAGTTAAAAACCAGGAATAACTCTTTAGCCTTCTTAAAGCTAAATTTTGCAGCCTGATGGCAAATCAAAATGAAATGTAAATGACAATTACTTTATTGCAATCTTCTGCAGATTACTTAACTACAATCTTATGCGGCTTAACTCCAATCTTCTACATCTTGCTTAATTGTGACTATAATCTTCTTCAGTGCCCAAAAGGGTCATTTTTGGCAATTGTGGTGAAGAAATCATGGCTCCTTTAACAATTTCATTCTATATCATCAATAAATGCTAGGAATTTGTATTTTCTTGCACATGTTATAGAATGTGCCAACGATGTAATTCAATTTAGAAGAGAGTTGGGAGATCAGTTTAGGCTTCTTTCTGAAACTGGATTTGATCCCAAACCAGTGGTAAGTATTTCTTGGTATGAAAACACTTTGCAGTAGCAGTGTTTGGTTTCAACTTAAGTAGTGGTTGTACTTTTAAAGCCACATGTTAACTTTTTGGATGGAAAAATATGACAATTTCAAGATGTATATAGTAAAACATTAATGAATTTATATGATTCTTTAGAGTAGAAACCTATGGACTCCAGACTACATTTGGAAGAAGTCTCAAAGTCAGATCAAGCTATCAAGAAAATTATGTACCAAACCTTTTTTAGTTTGTCTCCGTAAAGAAGTTCGTCGCCTTAGCGTTTATTGTTTTTATCTTCTGTGGTGTGTGGTTTACTGTTTACCACTCTCAAGTTCTTGGTGGATGGTATTTTTGTGAAGAAGTCTTGTAGATCTATATAAAAGTAAATGCTTATATCATTAAATTACATAATAATGTAAATGACTATATATCTTTTTAATGTTTGCCTAAAAAAATAGTTACATAACCCCTTATCTTGCACAAAAAGATGACAATGCTACTTTAGATGTTTTGTATCACCTATTATATGATAGAGAGAATTCATAGAAACACTACATTTGCATCCCTTCCGGCATTTCTTGCACCTCAAGTGCAATTGCTAGTTGTAAATTTTGAGCCAATTGTCTCCTCCAACTTATATATTCAAAATTTAACCATCATTATATATATATATATATATATATATATATATTAAAATGCATAAATATATATTAAAAACTATTCAAATAAATCTACACTTGTCGTGTTGATGAGGTGTTGGTGGGTTGGTAAAGTAGGTTGGTTGTTTCCCACTCCACCCAATTTCAACTCTCGCTAGGTGCATGCTCTACTAGGCAGAACGATCTCGAATTATGGCCAGGTATGGCTGAATGCTGTAAAGGATCTCAAATTAAGGTCAGTTGTGGCTGAACACTGTGAATTAGTTCGGGATGGGACCCCTTGTTGTGTCCCAAATGAACTGGAAAGGGACCCGCCAACCCTTGTTTATGGATCAAAAAAATTGTACATTTGTCATAGATATATTTTTGAAAATAGTATATTAGTAATAGTCTGCATATCATATTAACCATGCCACAAGGAGAGTAATTAGGTGTATTGCTCTAGTATGGCATACAACAAGAATATTAAGTTTATCTTGCTAGAGATAATAATGTTGATGAACAGCCTAGTGAATTCCTCTGAGCAAATATGAAGTGCTACATTCTATAACCATGACCACTCAAGAGTGCAATCGTGGTGCTGTCCAAAAAAGCACTGCCAAGTTGGAACGAATCAAGATGTTAGCTAAAAGAGAAGACACTGACATGGTTCCTCTACAGCAATCACTTTTTGTTCTTCATGAAAATATTTGATGACCAGCTTGAGGTCTCTGTGTAAAAAGTGGGAATGTGTTGAACCATTGAAAAATATAACAACTAGCTAGGCGAGTGGGCCTGCACTGGCAATTGACGCTATTTTTTCCCAAAACGGAGTTTCAACTTTTGACCCAACAACCTAAAACTGAGCTTTGTTGCAACATGCGTAACAACTTAATAATTCACTTCTCGCACATTTCTTTTCTCCGACAAGTTAACTGAACTCATCAAGAAAAATAATTTAAAAACAATATTCTGAGGCAGAAATCCCTATCCTTCGGCTTTCTCTGGGCTATGGACAATATTCAAAAAAGTAACATTTCCACTAAATTTTGATTATGTCTGGATGGTGGAGAGAAAAATAAAACAAAAAGAACTGGTCATCAATTGTTGCACAGACAGTATTTAATAACATACATGTTCCAACATTTTCCGGATGTCAAAATTTTCCTTGCATAAGGAATGAGCATTTGGGTTCAGTTAGGCACATATCAATGCTGAGAAAAATGACTGAAAATGGAGCAGAAGAAACAGGTCTTTTTAATCAGGCTAAAGCACCTAGTACATTTGAGTGTTGCTTTCACAGCATTACTCCTATTGGGTTTGTTTTTCCCAGACTTCAGTGCATTCATTATACTCCCAAAACAGATTCGTCTTCCTGCTTTTATTGGGTCTTTGAAAAACCTCAGATCAAGGACATCTCTGCAGAAATGGGAACATTGTTTATGAATTCCTCATTGGAGCCAAAGACCCTAAATCAAATCTGTAGAGAGATTGTTCCTACAAGAAATTTTATTTCATTTCATAATGCGGAGAATAGACCCAATCAGGATAAAGCAAACCCAATTGCTGAAAAATATGGCGGTAAACCTCAGAAAGTTTCGGAAAGTTCATACTCGAAGCCCATTGGGCACTGGGTGTCTGCTGGAAAGATGGCTGAAAAATATGGCGAGAAAATAGCTCACCGGAAAATACAGACACTCACTGGCAAATGCTTCTCACAGTTGGACACCTTCGGCGCAACAAACAATTGAGTTCGTGTAAACTCCAACTACCTGATTAAATAGGTGCAACAATGTTAAAGCATAGTTACCTAAGTCTTGTTGGGGACAGGAGAACGAAGGGATGGGGTTTTTGGGATGCCAGTTTTTTTCCAAATTTTGGGGATGGCAGGGGTACGGCTATTAAAATAATATATAAAAATTAATATTTGAATATTTAATTGTATTCAATGAAATTTAGGGATTTAAACCATGTTTAATGTATTTTAGGTACTTTCAAGATCATAATTTAATGTTCTTGGTAAAAATAATAGCATTTCAAAAGTAAAAACATCAGAAAACTTATGAAAGATTTTTTAAAAATAGTGGACGTCCCCTCTAAGTCCCCAAGTCCCTGAAACGTTCGGGACGTCCGTGACGTCACCAAAAACTAGGGACGCGTCCCCATGTAACACTGTTAAAACAAATAAAATTTCATATATGCCTCCAATTCAGCCTACATGTTTTGTTTTTCCATTCAGGCCCATAAGCAATAAACATGTCAACTAAATTACCAGTACAAGTTCAGGTACATAGGCTTGCCGCTTCTTTTGGGACCCCATGTACAGTATGGCTTGGGTACATTTATATGAAGGATAATAAAAATATATAAAAATTATAAACAAAATTAACCATAAGATCTATGTTCTATGCATAAAACAACCAAAAAGAATAACAAAAATGGTAAACACAATATGATTCAAAATATTAAATGAGTCATGACATGATATACCACATATTATCTATTCAAAATAAGAAAATAGTCAATGGTCATAGTCAAACTCAAGAACTATGTGAACAAATCATCATATTGTTCTTCATTGAGAGCACCCAAATCAAAAATTGGTTGATAATAACCAGATGCAATAGAAGTAACACTGGTTTAAATAATTGTCTGTGTTTTTTAAAGTTTTTATTGTATTTTTGTCTTCAATTTTTGGTGTTTATTAGACTGTCATCATACCCATATCAGCACTGTTTTTTATTACTTCTTAATTATGACAGTCGAGCACCCAACATGAGGGAGGAACCTGAGAGGTACTGATGACGTACCCAGACCAGTAACAGTACCAGAACTGTACCTGTACAGGTACGGGCATCCAGGGCAGTACCCGGTAACATAGCATGTCATGATAACATATACAACAAATTGTTCAAATGACATTCATGGAGTAACTTTCTTTCATAAAAGTCTGAAAGACAGTATACCTTCGAAAGGAAATTATCGTATGCTAACTTGTAATTGCTGTCTGAATGATCTTTTGCTACCACTCTCTCATCCGCCCAAAATACATGCCATCTACCCCAGTCGATGCTATTGAGATATGGAGGTTCAGTCAACTTCCTGCTCTTGGTTCAAAAGTTACGATCACAAATGTTTAGAGAACTATGCATGTTAAGGGCCACAAATATACATTGCTTCCAAAAATTTTAAGAAAAATACTTTCAGCTTAAATTCAGTAAAATCTAACATTGAAATCCATAAACATATTTTTTAGAAAAGGGCATTTCGTATAAAGGTACTTGATGCAGAAACCTTGTTAGAGAGAGTTCCAAGTATTTTAAAAAATTGGACTTTCAAAAACCTTGACCTATCCTTTTCAATATTTAACTCTATTTTATTTTATTTTAATTTGGCAAAAATCTAATAGTTTTTCCGCATTCCTCGAGATCCTTTATGTTCTATACCAAAAGTTGATAAATTCTCAAAGGATAAAAATCCTTTACAGAAAGGCTAAAAGTCCATGTGAATTCTCATTTTCAATCTGAAAATATTTGTAGAGTTTTAATTTTTTTAAATAACCAATTGGTCAACATTAACCACTAAAACATTCCATAAACTTTGCTGATAAAATTAAAAGTTTGAAACAACAAAACCCGGCTCTACAGAGGATGTGCCAAAATTAGCCAATTATATGCGACATATTCTCTCTTTTCAGGTATCACCACAGTTAAGACCCAACTTTACCACCTTACCAATCCTTGGCTAACCATATAAAGTATGTAGCCTTAAAATGTTTCACAAATCTAGTACACATGCTAACAAATACTTGCAGATGAATATTCTTGTGAGCCATCTGAATAACCAAAGCTACTGACCTGAATTTCTGGTGCGGCATAAAGATTTGAAAAGATGATGTGGATTCCTCTTAGTCCTTTCTTTATTCTTTTTGTGGTTCCTTGTTTTGTGTGCTGCTTGTGCTTTGTAGTGTGGTATCGTATGGTAGGATTTTTGTTAGTTTCCCCTTTGTTTGTCTTGGACCATGGAGGCTTTGGGGATAAGCCAAGGTTCATTGCAGACCTTAGGTTATAATCCTATGCACCTTACGCATGGGAAGTGCTACACTAACTTTGAATGAGGGCGATAAATTACATGCTACGAATAGTGAAAGCCCTATTGTTGTAAGTGGTGCTGATGAAATTGGTAAGGTGGTAGAGGGAAAGAAGAAATACTTCAAAGAAGGTGCATGAGGAAATGGCAGTTGACATCCCCACAGGAGTTTCACTTTGTCATTTGCAGCACTGGAAATGGACTGGGGCCAGGCAGAGATCAAAAGGTGCATATGGGAAAGAAGGTAAGGCCCCAACCATGCCTTGTGCTATTACTCTTCTTCCAAATGACAACATGCATGAGATTCTAAAAAGGAAGAAAGAAGCCTTTAAAATGTGGGTATTTTTCTGATTTTCCCGAATAAGAATGAGCTCCCATCAAGAAAATTCTTTGATGACTAGGTGGCTATGGTATGGAGAAAGAAACTGGGGTTATATGCTAACTTTTTCTCTTGATTCAGCCTGGAGCTTTCCTTATCCTCTTTAGGAATTCCAACATACAAAGAAGGGCTATCTCTTTATCTTTCTGGAATATGAGGAGGTCAGTGTGCAGAGTGCTCCCTTGGGTTCCTGAAATTGATGGTGATAAGTTAGCCTTCTAGATAACATCCAAATAGGTGGAATTGAAACATGTCCGTATCCAAACCACACATCTACCTCATCTGTGTAAACCCATTCACCAGTGACCTTCTACAAGTTGAAGAAACTAGAATCACCCTCTCCCATATGAATGCTAAACTTTTAATTTACCTGAAACCCTCCTCTTCTTTCCCAAAATCCTTGACTGTAAACCTTAAAGATAAGGAATTTGTGAGACTTAATGCTTGTCTTAGGGGTTGAATGCCTGTTTCTATTATAAAAGAGATGGCCACCTACAAAAAGGTTGTCCTCTGATCATTCATAAGCCTCAAATTCCAGTCGCACCTGATGTTGGCCCAAAAACTAGCCCTTTTGCATTGATGGCCCTACCCCTCCTTGGCCACTAGAGTACCTCGACTCCTCTGTTGTACACCCTAGGGTGTCCCCTTGCACTCAAGTTGCCCGTGAGATTGTTGTGCCACTTACCACGGTGGAGGTTAATGTGAAGCTGCCTGACCTGGTTGTAAAACCTACTCACTCTGCCTGTGCCCTAGATGATGGCCCTCCTCTTGTGGCTATGGAAATTCCTCCATGCAAGCCTGGTCAGATATCTGAAGAATATGAGATCATTCTAGCTAAACAAGGAGAAAGTGTTGCCCCTCCCAATAAGATTTACTTAGAAGCTGCATCTAAGGCTATTGAGATAATTGAATCTCACATGCAAGAGTGGAATAGATTGGCCCCTAGTGGCTCAATAGGAGAAGACAAGCCCACCCCACACCTGCCGTGCCCCCACTACGGCCAAAAATACCTCAAGTAATCCCATACCTTCCCATGGGCCGAACTCAGTAAAGGATGCTGAAATAGTTTCTATGATTTAACACTAGCCCCCAATCTCAAGCCCAAACAGGGTGCCAAAAGGCAAACGGAAAAAGATGTTTTTATTCTCCTAGTTCTACTACTTTGTCTCTCGAGGAGTTGAAAAAAAGGAAAATGGTAGATACTAAAAAGAAGGGAAGAGAGGATAAATTTCCTCCGTGCTTTGAAAGGCTCTACATGTTGGGAGGAGCCAAATCTCTTTGCAACCCCTCCCCTTAATTCATGAAGGTGGTTAGTTGGAATGTCAGGAGATTGGAAGCTCATGACAAAAGAGAAATTGTTAGAATATTTTGAAAGGCTAGGGAATGGCTAGACTTCCTTCTCGTATAAGAGGTCAAAATTGTTGGGTTTGAACTAGAGACTTCCCTCTCTTTCACTAGGCCTCGATGTTGAGTGCTTCTCCACATGTCGTGACAAGGGCAAAGGAGGGGCCTCTATTTTGATCAACAAGAATTGGGCTCAATACATCTTTGGTCATGGTCAATCTTTGCCCAATAGGGTTGTGTGGGTTACACTTGTGATGGATGGCCACAAATTTGGCATCTCGCTCCATGTAATGATTATAGAGAAAGGTCTAACCTTTGGACCTAGATCTCTTGCAACCTCAAGGATATTCTTTGTATTATCGGAGAGACCATAATAAGGTTGAAGATAACGGGGACAAGATGGGTGGACACCGTAGACACCTATAATTACGCCCGAGCAATTTAAATACTTAAATTGCACTAATTATCTCCTTTCCCGCAAATTGACGACATATTGTCAATAGCGCTCATCTTCTTTTCCATTGTCGTTAATTGATTACATTACACTAATTAATTAAGTCACCTATCCAACACACCCTAATTAACGACCCTTCGTTAATCAACACCTTCTATCTAGTCTAATTAATTATTATTAATTAATTAGCCTCCCTTCTCATTAAATCAATAAATCACTATTTAATTGGTTTAATCCCTTCCTAATAGTCCAAATCACACTAAAATCCCTCTAAAAGCTTATAAAAGTTTGCACATGTATTTATTAATCATCTTGAGTAATTAATACACCCCTTTTATCCACATGAGCCACTTGAGGACAAACTAGACCCTCCTAAAGCTAACTCAACCCCATCTAAACCCCGTTATCCATAACTAACTCTACATCTCCAATAGTCCCACATTCATGAGGATGTGTTGAATCCTTTATCCTTTGGGCAAGAGACAAAAGTAAGCACATAGTTTCATACTAATAGCCTTTTGTCATTCTTGAGCCCTCCATCCTCCATTCTTGAAGAGCTAAGCCTCACACCCAAGCATCCATTGAAGGATCAAAGCAAGCAATATTGTTGATTGCCATTGGACTACATAGGTCCACTTGATTTAATTAGGCAATTAGAAGAATAGAGTTCATTAATTTGCATTATGTTTTGATCATTTCAAAGTTATAATGTTGAGGGTAGGACTTGCTTATTTCTTCATCATGATGGTGCACATTTCTCATTTCTAGCTAGGTTAGGAAGCTATTTCTAGGTGGTAGTTTCTTACTTTCAATTTAGCTAAATTGATGAAATACTTGTACACGACACACTCGCTTTGAGGGGAGAGGGAATGAACAATTCTACTGGAGAGTTCTAAGGCTGGTTGACCCTTTGTAAAGGGGAAAAAGGGCAGTGACATGATTTAGTTCACTTGGTGCAACAATTAGAGTGGGAGAAGCAAAGTCTACTCAAGACTTGACATAGTTTGAGTAAATAGAGATCGCTTCCTTCTCCCTCCAATTGATCATGGCAATGTTGTAAGTGTACTCCCATGCACTCTATCTAATCACCATTCTATTGAAATGAACTTTCAGATTGCCTCAGCTCCTCAAACAGTATCTAAGGAATGGAGAGGTCATTATAAGCTTAATGTCTCCCATTCAAAAGACCCTGATCGCTTGAAGGGCTTGAAAACCTCTTGTAACATTGCTATAATCTCTCTCTACCCTCCCCTCTACATTGGGTACTTGGAACCTAGACTGCACGGAAACGCCCTAGACCCCCTCGTACCAGGCTGGGTACGTTTTGGGTATGGGTACGGTACGGGTATGCCCTGGGTACGCCGTGGGTATGTACCAGGGGCCTGTGGGTACGCACCTACGCAGTACCCACGCTTTTCTCTTTTTTTTAAGTGCAAAAATAAATAAAAAGAGTACCTAGAGAGTACCCAGAGAGTACCCACAGTTTTTTTTTTTTTTTTAAGTGCAAAAAAATAAATAAAACATGAGGGCTTTGATTGGAATTGAACTTTGGAAAGTTCGTGTGAGATTCAATATTGCCAATAGGCTCTGAAGGGTCGAGAGAGATGAAAAGGACTTCATTTGGTTGACTTACTATTTGGGGGCTTTCTTGTTGCTCCTCATGGGTCCTTTATTCTTCAATCAATTTGGAAGGTATGGGAACAAGTGAAGCACTTGGTGGTTGGGCAGCCTATCTTCTCTTCATTTGACATTAGGTGCCAAGCCTACAAATCGATTTCGTCGAATCAGAAATATAATGACTAGATCCTTGCCTTGACAAGAGGATGTTCTGCCCTCCTTTGGTTTGAGAAAGGAATTAAAATAATTTCATGGCTTTAAATTTTTTTAATGTCCAATGATATGTCTAACTCAAGCTTAAGGCATTAATAATGAATTTTC
The DNA here is from genome assembly GCA_018340775.1 of Taxus wallichiana var. yunnanensis. Lineage (NCBI taxonomy): Eukaryota > Viridiplantae > Streptophyta > Pinopsida > Cupressales > Taxaceae > Taxus > Taxus wallichiana. Next base: position 591,464,816 of record CM031236.1, read on the forward strand.
AAATCTATAATACAATCTATGTTATTAACTATTACGTTTTGAACATTATGAATCAATTCAAACTCAAGTCTCAATTCTCAAAGTATTGGAAATTTGTTTTCATGTTCTATGAATGATTTTAAGTTGTATGAGTATTAAATTTCAATAAGTATGCAAATGTCTCTTTAAAATTAAAATTTTATATTATATATATATATATATATATATATATATATATATATATATAACGTACCCAAAAGCGTACCGTACCCAAGATTTTTAAAAATTTGTCACTTCAGCGTACCGAAACCGTACCTGTATCCGTGCAGTCTAGCTTGGAACCAATGCATCGGCTCTTGCCAAAAATTCTTGGGGTTTGGTGAGGCAAAATCAAGATTAAGCATGTTAGGAAAAAGGTTAAGGCTGAGGATATTGGAGGAACTATCTCTGATAACCCTGCTGAGAACCAAAATGCCTTTTTCTCCTTTTATCAGTCTCTTTTCACTTGGAATGGTACTACAAAGGAGATTGAGAAAATTAGGGCTATATGTGCGAGGAGTGTAACACAAAAAGTCCCATGCAATTCAGCCTCTGACCTTGAAAGAAATATCACAATTGATGAAATCAGAAGTGACATTGAAGACTTGAAAATGATAAGTCCCAAGGCATTGATGGATTCCCTGCTGAAACTTACAAGGCTAACAAAAACTGGATAATTGATAATCTCATCTCTGTATACCAAGAGGCCTTAGGGGATCACACTTTGGGTCAAATTTCGGGACAAACTTAGTATTGTTTCCAGTTTAGTCATTAAGAGGGGTGTTGAATATATAATGAACCATTCGGTTCTGGGCAGTTATAACTGATAACTGTTTTGTAACTATGTAACCATCATCCCTACATATAAATAATACCTTGCCTGAATCATTCGATGCAGTGCAGTTGTGTGCATTCAGCCTACTCTCAATTCTTTCTTCTATCTGCAGATGCTAACATTAGGCTTTGGCCTGATGTGGTCGAGAATTGGAGCCTTGTACAAAATATATGGAAACGTATAGAATCTTCAAAAAATCTCAGTTGATTATCTCATGAATATTAGAGGGAACCACAAGTGAATCTTATTGGAACCTTAAGTTGCATTATAAGGCTGTAAACAACTTGGTACGGTTTAACTTAAACCTGGGGTCTAGTTAGGGGTACTATGATAATGATATCTCTTAATAGACATTGGTTGCCTGATAGTGAATTAGAAGGCAGTCGTAATGTTGGTAAGGAAAGTCCCTTGTTGAAATTCAAATAAGTAATGGTGCAATTTGCTCAAGAGGGCATCATCGTGTGTGTCACACATTATTACACGCATAGTGTAATATGGGTGTTTGGGTATACACGAGAAAATCGGATGGAAAGCTTCATCGGCTAAAGGGCATGTTAACCCATGAAGGGAGCAACATATGGATGTCTTAACCATACATTTATATCTTGTAAACTCAATAGTTTAACGATACATGGTCATGAGTAGTGAACTTGAAGAGCAGATTATGCCACTGGAGATCATTGTTAGTAGCTACTTACATAGCAGAAACCATATGTGACAGATGTCATTCATATCAAAGTTGGACAGGTCATAATCTAAATAGAAGCTAGTCCACAAAAAAACTTGCCTTGAGGGTAACTAATGATATAAGGGACATTAACCTTATGACAAGATAAAGATGAGATACAAACTTTGTAGTTATAAACTTATGGAAACAAAAAGGTAAAAATTACAATAGGGAACAAAAAAAGGATTGTTCAAGCCAATAGTTTTGGTTTATGTAAGTTACAAAACAAGTTGAAGATGGACACCTGTGGCATGGTACACTCTTATTGTAGGACTACATAGCCCATTTTGTTAACAAGGAGATCAGTGCAATCTCATGGATGTAAACAAGTTTTTGTGTGAATGCCTTGTGGCATAATTGTTTGTATGATTCTCCATGTTATACATAAGCGAGTGGATAGATACCTCAATATAGGCTATCTTTATTGAAATATACTGAGAACAACAAATTAATGTTGTGCTACATAGTAAAGGTATTATCAGATATTTAAGGAGACACCTAGCTTAGACAGGAAGAAGGTACTCGACATAGTTTTGGTTAGCAAGACTACATCAAAAATATTGAGAACATCAATAATATTGAGTAAGGGAGGATTGATGGCATGGGTTATTGCACTTGCTTCCGTACCCACTTGCTTTGAGAGTACATACCGAATTTATGAAATTTCATGACCTGACTTTATATAGCTATATTGGATTCCCAGGTGTGGCTGGAGCCATGGGGAATCATGGCCAGTGAAAACTTATAGTGCACACTTTGTTGCAATATCAAGGTTTAGTAGGGTTAGATACCAACTTACTTGGAAAGGCACTAAGTCAGAATCCTGGCAATGAAGTCTAACCAGCTTGCTAAACATATCCATCAGGCGGTAATACCAACAGTTGGGCTTTTAGTATCCTTTAGTGTTGAGGTTGTTCAACGTACTTCTGCGTCATGATAACTGTGTGGTACATGTATGTGGGGTGCGTATTGACTACTATGCAATGGGGTTGGTACATGGCAGTTATTTCATAGTGGTGGTTACATACCATTCATTATGATGATTTCTACTGGTGATGGGTGATAGTTTGCAGGCTCGCCTCAGTGGGCTTTGTGATAGCAGCTGATAGACTGTTTATTTTTTTATGAGAGATCCTGTTAGCATAACAGTCTGAGGTGATCACGTGGCAATTTCATACATCATATATGCAGTATGTATTCTGAGATTGCTCCAGGATTCCCGGCACATGTTGAAACAGTATTGTATAATGGAGACTACATGTATGGACAGGCAGGTATATTCTTCAATTATAATATATATGTGCGGTGCCTAGTAACGTGTTTGCTGCATTGTTTGGCGTGATTGCATGTATGATTTTGTTTGCTTTGTAATTAGTGTGATTCTTTTGAGACTTGCTATTTTAAAGACTTTCTGTATTTAAATTAAGTACATTATCTATTGATGTGCGTGTGCGTGTGCGTGTGTGCGTGTGTGCGTGCGCGTGTGCGCGCGTGCATGCGTGCGTGTGTCACAATTAGGCATTGATCCTTGGGTTTGTATTCCTGAATACGCATTCCTTCGCTTTGGTTGGGGTGGTCTGGGCTAGATTTCCATTGGATGGGGTCAGGGTATTCCCTACTCCTTCCTTATGTTCAAGTATGAGCAGCCAAGATGGAGCTGCAGTGACAGGATTTTACAGTCGGAAACATTATGTTGAGAATCTTGAGATATATTTGAAATTGCCCAACAGGCTTGTATACTATTGCACTATTGAATTATGCATGTAATTTGGAACATGTAAAAGATGTAATGTAAATACGGATCAGATATGAATGCAATTGAACTTTGGATTATATCTTGAAAATAGTTTTCGTTTTTTTTTTTTTTGTAAAAACCTCACTGGAATGGTAAAATGGAATTGTGTTCAGAAATGGATGATGTATTGAAAAAAATGTCGTCTGATTTTTGGCAGATCTTATTCTACCACCATCAATTGCAGTAAGACACATTTTTTCCAGTTTTTTCAAAGGAGTCATTGCCTTGTAATAAACAACCTTAAAATCTGATATGGAGGTACAGCTGATACCCCATTAAGTATTTAATATTTATCCTATCTGAGTCTAAGTACTCATCTTCTGAACTGCAGGATGAAATCTCAATTAAAGACTCATTAGAAGCACTCCAAGCCAAGTTCAAGCTCTGGGTTTCAGTATCAGGAGCATCACTAAGAACGAAAACCATAGGAGTAACCTAAGTCACAAGGTTCGAGTTCAAGTTCAAGTTCGACCAATGGATAAAGTTCGAAAAAAATTGCCATTAAGTTCGAAAAATAGAAAAACATAAAAACATATAAAATTATGTCAAACCACAATCTTAAACATGTAATATTAAGTTTTTAGACTTCATACTAACCCTGCTATAGCCTTAGAGGCTACTTGTTACATCAAAATGTTCCATATCATCAAAGAGCGAACATACTCTATAGCCTTATAGGCTGCTTGCTACATCAAAAAGTTCCATATCATAAAAGAGCAAACATACTCTATAGCCTTATAGGCTGCTTGCTACATCAAAAAGTTCCATATCATAAAAGAGCGAACATACTCTATAGCCTTATAGGCTACTTGCTACATCAAAAAGTTCCATATCATCAAGAGCACTTGGCTCATCAACATTATCATCATCACTAGATTCATCACAAAGGAAATCAAGATCATCTACATCATCTAAGTCTTCTGCAACAGGTTGGGATTGTGAAGAAGAATATTTTTTCCATATTTTTCATGCACATCCACAAATTGTTGCAAACATAAACAAGATCTCCTAACTTTCCCGACAATAACCTGTTTCTTTTCTTAGATTGGATGTGATCAAAACAACTCCAATTCCTTTCACACGCTGATGCACTTGCTCCTTGACTCAAAATTTGAAGAGCAAAGCGTTGTAGTTCTTTTGCACTTGATCCATAATATTTCCACCATTTGTATCCCTCAAGAAGCGGCCTATCATCCTTGGCTCCTCATGTTGAAAATACCCCTTCTTCTGCCCGAAATGCCCTTGTTTGGTGCCTAATTATCCTTGCAAGTTCAGGATCTAGAACAAGCTTGTCAATGGCTTCATAAAGCCCACCCATGACTTCAGAATCACTCTCTCTATCTATATGAAAGAGCCTAGGCTCCAAATAACAAGTTGTTGAATGTAAGGGTGTGTCCATCATTTTCCATCCGACATAAACGATATCCCATATTTCTTTGTAATCTACCTCCACATCATTGAATGCTTTCTGAATGGATTCCTTATAGTGGTCCATAGCCTCATAAACCATGCCAAGACAAGGGGTGTCACCATCAACCATGCGAAGCACATCCACAATAGGTTCACAAACTTTTAGAACTTTGTTTGCACTTTCCCAAAAATTGTTTAGAATAATTTGTTGCTTTCCCTTAGAGCTTGTTGAAAGCACTTTCCCACTCATTGCAACAAATCACTGACCTTATTGCAGCTTTCTCTTCAACTACTCTTTTTAAAGTGATATAAAAAGAGGCAAACCTTGTTTCACAAGGCCTCAATAACTCCTTAGATGCATGTTGTCTATAAATGCTCAATGTAAGGCAATGGTTCCTTATGAAGTTTGCAATTGTCCTCCCTCTTTGAATTGCTTCATGAACCCATGGAAATTTGGCCAAGTCTTGAAGTAGCAAATTCAGGCAATGAGTTGCACAAGGGCTCCAATAGATTAGAGGATACTTGTCCATTATCATTTTTCCAGCGCCTACACAATTAGTGGCATTATCAATGACAATCTAAACTACATTTTCCTTGTCCACTTCTCGAATTGCTTCATCCAAGATTTTGAAAATAAACTCTTAAGTCTTCTTGTCGTTCAAGGTCTCAACAACTTTCAAAAAAATATTCCTTGAAGGCAATACACCAAGACATTAATCAAGGTTCGTTGACACATCAGACCAACCATCACTCAATATACTGCAACTTGTTACACTCCAAGAGGCCTTGACGTCTACCATGTTTCTAGTCACCCTCTCTTTTGACCTTTCCAAAAGAGTAGTCCTAAGCCTCTTTGAACTAGGTGGAATATATCCTTTGCCAAATTTAGATTTTTTTAATTGCATTTTTTAAAAAAGGACTCCTTGCCACATTGAATGGAATGGTACTTGAATAAAACAAGTCTGCTAATGCATCATCTACATCTTGTTTTTGCACCGGCTTCCAAATGCCGAGAAGTGTTCCACTACCGCATGTGTTTGATTGCATACATGATGATGACATGCTTGTGGAAAAGCCCTTTGATGTGTTTCTAGATATCACTTCTTAAGCTATTTGTTTTTATTTGGTTGCTATATGTTTTCCTACAAGTAATTGATGCTCCTCTTTCTCCAATCGGCTATGATTTCTAGCATGACATTAGGACGAGCTTTAACACCCTCTCCAAGCCCACCCTCTTTGCCCAGTGGTGGTCCATTGCCCTAGTTATACTTGCCAATAATTTTTTTTTGCATAAACTTACATTGGATTTCATTTCCAGTCCCTATGCGCCTCACATGCTTCCATCCTCGACTTTTTGATTTTTGAGCAAGTCATGAAATCCCCACATTGAATTTTAATATTCATTTGTTGTCAAAATACATTTGATTTATTTTTTTAAAATGAAAATATAGCTATATTACATACATTATTAAAAATATAAAGAGTAAAGTTACAAATAGTAAATAAATAAATGTACAAAATGAATAAATTAGAAAAAAATTACATTAAATCTAAAAATAAATATATTATAAGAAAATAAATTATAAATTATTAAAATTTAAAAAATTACATTGATACAAAATTGAATTGAAACACTATAAATTATTAAATTTAAATAAGTTATATTGATAAATTATAAGTTATTAGATTTTTAAAATTAAATTGCTAAATTATAAGTCGTTAAATTTTAAGAATTAAACTGATAAATTATAAATAATAAATTATTAGTTTTAAAAATTATATTGATACATTAACAAATTACAAAAAGTTAAATTAAAAAAAAACATATTTAGAAAAACAAATGACTAAGATAAATAAATGTATATAATTGAATAAATTATAAGTTATTAAATTTTAAAATGATTAATTATAAGTCGTTAAATTTTAACAATTAAATTGATAAATTATAAATAATAAACTATTAATTTAAAAAATTATATCGATACATTAACAAATTACAAAAAGTTAAATTTAAAAAAACATATTTAGAAAAACAAATGATTAAAAATAAAATTAACAATAAAAACAAATTATAAAATTTTAAATTAAAGTAAAAATAAATAAAGAAATAAAATTTAAAAACATAGATTACGTTATTAAAAATAAAAATATGTTTAAAAATAATTAAACTATGAAAAAATAAATTAAATTAAATAGTATAAATTAAGTTAAATTATAAAACAAAAACTAAATTAAATTTTAAAAATTAATATAATGTAAAAATAATAATTACTTAAGACTTGTAAAGTCAAACAACAAATTTATATAAAAACGTTATAAAGAACGTTATTAATTTCTTAATGAAAAAAATTAAATTTAAAAATAATTATAATAAGTTAAATTCAATTGTAAAAGTATAAATTTAAGTTTCCAAACAAATTAAAAAAATATAAACAAATATCATAAAGAAATAAAAATAAAATGACATTGAAACTTAATAATGAAATTTAAAACGTAAAAGTTAATATTGAAAAGTAAAGATTTTTAATTAAAAGAAAGCAAAGATTTTTTTATTAAATGAAAGTAAAACGTATAATATTGAAAAGAAAAGTTTTTTTAATAAAAGAAAGCATTAAGGGGAAGCATGAACCTTACCTGGTCTCTTTGGCTTTGTTGTGGCTGTGAAGATCTTCCACAAGCGATGGTGTTACAGCCCTCCTCCACGATGCTCCCTCTTCCATGGTGCTTCCTCCACAGCTGAGCAACAGTCCACTCACACCCACAACCACCTCCAAAGCAGCTCAATGCTCACAAAGTCTAGGCACACAGGGTGTGACTGTTTTATTATGCCCGCAAGGATGTAACTTATCTTCCCAAATGCTTGTGTTCTACAAAAACAGACCGCCAAACTCACACTCTACAGCTCACATACATGATACACGTACTCAATCTTGCTTGACTCAGGACGCAAGTAAAACCCTTGATTTTTTTGGTGTATTTCGCAGCAACCAACATAATGGTTTATAGGACTGTCGGAGGGATTTTCCAAAATTTTCCCACATTTTTTATCCCACGTTTTTCTGCATTTTTCCGAGGAAAACTGGTTGAATTTGACCGAATTTTTGGACTACATGAAGGTTCGGCGAATTTTGAATTTCAAGCAAAAAGTTCGCTGAATCTTGTGACTTAGAGAGCGACATAAGTATAAGGAAGCACATGAACAAAATCAAGAACAAGAAGATTTGTTTGCTCTCAACTTAATGGCACTGGGAGATGCAGTAACCAGAACTATTGACAACCTGATTCCCATCTCGCCTAGATTGAAGTGCATCCTCAAGGGACCAAATCATGTCCAAGGTAGTACACCCAATCACATTAGGAGGGGCAGTGCAATCTGCAATTTCCCTTTCCACCTGCCATGGGAATTGAAGTCTCTCAATTGACCAGCATTAAAGAAGTGCTCAACATCTTCTAGGAAGATTGCCATTTGTAAATAAAAAGTGAAAGTAAAGGTAGTTTTTAGGTCAATGCCAAGCCAAAAACCGATTTGGTGTAGGAGTCCCCCTTGTGGAAGTCCACAAGGCATAGTAACAATGTTCAAAAAAATTGGTAGGTTCACGAAGGTGAAAGGCTTGCCAAAGTTTGGAACTTCAAAAAGGTTTCCAAAGGTTTGAAGCTATATAACATATGAAAATATGCAATATTCCAATGGCCAGTGTTCATTTTAAAATTTGATCTATACAATATTTAGAGAGTGGCACTTGCTCTCAAGTCCCCATAGGCTAGGCTCTAGGGCCACTATGCTCAAAATGACAATTTAAACATCTTCAAAACACAAAAATTGATACATGATCTTATTCATGATCATTACTATGCTTAGTTACAAATATCTGCACTACCACTACAATACTCACCATGTCCATCATAGTTTTCTACATACATGGACTGGAAAACAAACTTCGTGATAAAAATGAGGCCTTTTGTCAATATGATGAGGTGATAAGGGAGGACTCGGTCCAATAGGTTTAGCCCTTTGAAAATATTCGAGGTTCAACAAAAATCCTTGAGGTTCGATCAAAACTTGTTACTGTGGCACGAAGGTATTGTTTTTAACTTTTTCCAATGACCTTATAAATTGTTCAACAATGCGTACATACCATAACACCCTCCTGATTCAAAATTGTGCCTCCTCTAAAGAGTACATGCATCTTCGCCATCAGGCCCACTCAGATTGTACAATACAACTTCACTTATATAGTTAATAGATGGCAAGATGCTCTAATTTTCCATTAAAATACAAAATTCCTTTGTTTCCAACTGAACCTTAGAACTTTAGTAACAATAAAAAAACCATAGCCTTTTATAGATGCCAATCTTCACATGCCCAATAATACCAAACCAAATATCTTTCCATTAAATAGGTTTTTCAAGAAACAATTGCCAACCATTCAAGATATTTTTTCAAGTATATATACTGGTAAATTAGCAATCAAAGAACAAATGCTTAAATAGTTTCAGTGGCACCACACAAGGTGCAACTTTCAAAATCCATGCCAAGTTTCTTCACATAGGGCCTACAAGTAATTTGTTATCAAAGTACATGCCACTTCAAACAAGCCTTCTTAGATTTCACACAAGGAGACCAAAATATTAAAATAAATTGATTCTCTTCAGACATTTTTTTTTCAAAATCAACAAATCATTTTTAATGCAAATTCTCTAAAATATTCATGGGGCCAACCAAACTAACCTATAGCTCATTAGACTTTATATTAAAGAAGAGAGAACCATATTTTCATTTGAGCTCTTACCATGTATCTTTATCCCATCTTGAGAAGAACCTCAAAGGAATTGCCTTTAGAACGTTGATCATCATTGTTCAACAAAGAATCGAGACTCGGCAAGTTTGTGCGAAGACTCCACAAGTCCACTTAGGCAATTTTTTGGACAAAACTCAGTGGACTTGAGGGGTCTGCAAGAGAATTTGGCAAGTCATGTCAGACTTGCGAGTCCCACTTGCAAACGTCGAGGCTTGCCATTTTTAATTTTAAAAAACTCATAAAAACATGCTATAATGTTTTTTTAAAAACACACTAACCTAAACCTAAAAGTCGCCCTAACACACCAAACACTCCTTCAAATTCTATTAGGGATGATAGTGTGCATTAAGGCTGATGAGGACATTATGAGTGGCCTCTGTACAGTCATAGAGGCCATTGAGACAAATCCATATATGAGGATGAAGATTATGACCAAGACTGAGATCTATAAACAAGCACCAGATATCTTTTCTCGAGATATTTATAAGGCTGCTAGGATGATGACTACAGCTATGAGTTTAACCTTTTCTGATATTGATTATTAATGTTCTTTTTATATTTTTGGAATTGAAGTTTAAAACATCATAATATTTATCATTAAGATACATGATTGGAAAAATTTGCAGCCAAGGTGCCAAATCTTCAGAGGATTGATATTCAAGTACTAAGCCAAGCATGCAATGCTTTAGGTTCTCGGCACAATTGGAGTATGTTTGTGCACACGTACTCCAAAAAGCGCAATAGGTTGTCAATGCAAAGGTTAAATAACCTTGTATATGTGTACAACCTGCACCTCCACCACAAGTAGATTATAGGAGCTGAGGTAGATTTATCCCCCATTGAGTTGAAGCAGCATGATCCACAATCAAAGTGGATCACCGAGGATGACGATCCTATGTTTCCAGAGAAGGACCGTGCATGGGTCGATCAGGCTTATCTTGGGCAGAGCTAGTAGCACTGGGGGTGGAGAAGGAGCAAGCACATACATCTAGGTGTAAAATTGTTGTGGAGGATAATAGTGTTGATACCTCGAGGGCAGTTAGAATGGTTGGAGTTGCTTCCTTGATGTACACAAAACATCGCAAGCTCCAATGTGGTGCATCTTGTGTTGGGTCGAGCAATGCAAGCTCTTCTCAACCTTAGTTGTACCTTGTACATTATGTTTTTTGTTGATGCCATTGCCATGGATTTCTAAATCCATATTTTGTATGCAAGGAAACAATTTTATGAATATAAAAGCAACTCTTTCAGCTCTCAAGTTTCAAGTTCAATTGTTCAACTTCAAACATTCAATATTACATTATTTACTTATTTCTTTGTGTATACATGTGTATGTTAGCTGTAATTGATTAGTTTCAAGTGTATTTGAAGTTACTTTGATATATAATGCATTTTAATAGTTTTTATTCCCTAAAATTCACTATATTTAATGGTTTTTAAATTTTCCCAGTTGTGTCAAGTCTTGGCCAAGTTTAGTTGCCAGATTCAATTCCAAGTCAAAAATTGGCTTGCCAAGTCTTTTTCCTTATTAGACAAATTGTACCTTTTTTATCCAACTCTTTTCATTAACTAGATCACCAAAGGAGTTAAGTTGTTTATTCTGCAATGCTGAAGCAGAACATCCTCTTTTCAGATTATACCAAAGGTTCCACCATATAGACCTGGTCCCTTGATAAAATATGCCCATACATGAAAATACAAGTACAACAATATGTTCTTTGACATGCTCCTAGACTTTCCATATAGATATAAAAATCAAAGAACCGGGTGTTTGAATTGGAACGGATCCAAGCATAAGGTCCAACATGCTTTAATCACTGCCACTCAAGTTTCCCTTTAGGCCAAGCATTTTAATTTTAATTTTTGAAGAAAAAACCAACCCATTGTTATCGGGTGCACGAACAATCGGTCTCTTTTGGTTTGGTGCCAAGTTACTGAGGGATATCTCTTCCTCCAAAGGTGTTGAGGAATATCTACAAATGCCATAAGGATGTGTTTTTGTTCATCTGACCACTAAGAGCACAAATTTTCAGCAAGAGCTGACTAACTTCATGTATTGTCTGGCACTATTGAGTGTCAACTTAGGGACTACTTCCAATATGTGGTATCTTATAGCACCAACATCTATGACAGCATTCCATGTTGATGCTAAAGATATGGTTGACCAAGTAAAACATCACATACCTCTAAGGGTGCAACATTGCAAAGGACTACATCTTGAAAAGGCTTGATTTTTTACACTAGATGATAGTGTTGAGTAACAAGTTTCCCAAAACCCAAGCTGAACCATCCAATTGAGTATGATTGTGGGTGAAGCATTAATGGCTAACTCAGTCTACAAACTACTTCAAGAGAAATCAAGCTATTTTGTCTCCCATTGCCAACTATGAAATGTATTGTTTGTCCATTAACCCACATTTGAGAAAGAGACGAATGTTCTACTTTCTCCAAATCTGAATTGGATGAAGAGGCAATGTTTGTGGTACCGACCATGGCATTAGGCTCAGATACCATGACTCGTTTACCCTTTCCAATGCCACGTAGGTAGTACCAATTGCTTCAAGTTGTGGAAGTAGAGTTTTCTTGGCGCGACACTCATCTATGGAGTGCGTGTTAGATTTATGGAATGTACCGCACCTACTACTCTTGGATTGTTTGTTTTGAACATTTGACCATGTTGCCTTCTTTTGGGACTACTTCAAAGGGCCATTCCCTTGGTTAGGTTTCTGTTTCGTTCCAAGCTAGGAATTCTTTAATTGTGGCTTGTCTTGAGACTTGGATTCTGCTAGCTTAGACTTCAACTTGGATTTTCCTTCGAATTTGCAAGCAATTTGTAGGCTTCCCCCAAAGAGGAGATTTGCAAGAAATCTATGTCATCTTGAATGTATCCTCTCAAGCCTGCCCTATATTTCAAGATGAGATTTTGCTTAGATTCTTGGATATTTAGTTTCATGGAAAAGGAGTGAAAGATGTTTATGTATTCTTGAACAATTTGATCATGACCTTGGCAAAATTGGGAAAACTTGATGTACTAATCATCATACTTTCCAGCAAGATACTAGACATGTTTTTGAGTGCTTCAATGAAACCTTTCCATGTTTCTACAGAAAAGTCCAAGTTCATCATCTTCATGCACAGTGCAGTAGTTGTCCCACCATTTCTTTATGGATAAAGAAACTTTCAAAAGAGCAAATGTAATCTTTTCACTATTGAAATTTACCACATAGTATGAACAAATAAGGTTAAGCCAGTTATCTAGGGCATTTGCATCTATTTTTCTTTCAAAAATAGGAATGTCTAGATTGACTTATACCTTATATGGGGTGTGACCACCAAAAGGTCGTTGTGGAACAGTAAGATTGGGAGTCGCTTGTACATGCTTAAGAAGTTGAGAGAAGTGATCGACGATCCCTGCTCTTTCACATGCATGAAATTCTTCCAATTCTTCTCATTGTTATTGCAAACCATCCTCTACCATTTGTTTGAACATATCCAAAGTTGGAATCTTTGAAGTTGTTTGGTTTTCCATCTAGAAACATGAAGTATGAAGAAGGATCACGGATTTCTAGTCCTAATTTCCTGTATTCAAACCTCGTGTGAGTGGGCATACAAACAAAGAGAGAAAGTTTAGATGTAACTTCAATACCACTAGGATATGATGAAGTGAGTATGTGCTCTAATACCACTGATCTAAGGACCCATGAGGAGACCCAGTGGACAACACTCTAAATGTGAATCTAGATGTGTTATATGTGGAAAATGTAGATGACATGACAAAATCCAAAAGATATATGAGAGCGCTTGTACAACATAGAAGAAAACAAAGAAACACTAGACACCAAATGCAAAGTCATGTACAAGATCCAATAGGTAGGATGTAGTACGTTATCTTATCACTCTACTCACTATCTCCAATATATGACTATTTTATAGGAATATAATGATGCCTTAATATACAATGGAGGATATGAAACAATGCAAAACCGTTACAAGCGCTTTATAACCAATCATCATCTTCACCTAGCCATACCACGCAATGCCGTAGAGAGGAGTTAGGACCTTGCAGAAGGCAAACATGTGTGTGGCATGATGATGAATCCATTTGTGTAGTCAAATCATGACAAAGCAACATTGTGGTGCCCCAAGCTATTTGAAGATCTCTGAACTGCAAGGAGGATTTAGGCCCCTGCGGCATGCACATAATGTTGAAACTTGAAATCAATGGTGAAGCCAAATCATAAAGTGGAGAACACCGAGATGCCATGAACTATTGGAAGCCTCAAATCCTCCTGGATAATTGGAAGAGTGCAAAAGCACCAATCTATCAATGGGATTCACCCCTCTTGGTTGCTCCATATAATCTTTAAACAATCTATGGCCTTTTATAATCTATTTGATAAGAGAAAAGGCAAGAAGAAGAGTAGATATGTCCTGCTGCTAGGATTTCGCCACAATTGTGATTTTCCCAACTAGCAGGAGACTGTGACTATTCTAGGATAGGAGCTTTTTTTTCAAATTTAAACATTATCCATTACCATTGGTCAACAATAGAGAGTTGCATACTAAAAGGATTACCGAAGCATCTTATGATCTCACCTAAGTTTATAAGTTTACATTTTATTTAGCAAAATGGAGGTTCATCTTGGCCAACAATAAGAAAGGCCTTCATTTTTTCCCAATTCGCAACTGTCCCAAAAGATTCAACAAATCTGTCCAAGCAAAGGACAGGACTGTCTACCGATTAGCGAGTCAGTTAAAAAGTTAAGGCTGAACCATCAACAAAATACACATTGACTAATTGACTCCCTCATGGTAAGAAGATTCGCTTAACTTTCCCATGCACTCTGGCTGCCTCAAGCATATATCCATGATCCAAGAGCATCTGCTGCACTTTCATGAATTTAAGGTGCTAAAAGGAAACCCTACCTGAAGAACAAATCTATTGGATCAAAAAGCATTTGATTCAGACTAACCCTCATACAAGCTTGTCTGAAGACAGTTGCCTTAATCCTGTGAAAGGATACCAAACCTACCTTTAATTACATCTTTTTACATACAGGTCTACTGACTTGTTTTTCAGCTCACCTATGACCCTTTTTAATAAACCGTGCAGCGTATAGAAATTCCATTCACTTTTATAGTAGGTGATTTGCTTCTAACATTATGATGCCGCCTTTTGAGAACACTGCCTCGCACAATTCACTCATCACACAACTGCACCCAAATTATATCTCTGTTGCATATTAGTTTTGCAGCTAAGACCTCTAACGTATGGCTGTTTGATACTAATGCTGTGTTGCTGGTCAACATACAACTGCAAGCAGACAAACTTTACTTCAAGGCAATGCAAGGTTATGCTTTGTTAATAACTCTCGGTTGTTGTGCCTCGGTAGTTTTGAGTAGTAGCCGGCCAAGTTACCAGCACGGGTTCAGGTGTGAGTATGGGTAAGGGGTTTGGGTACAAGTGTTCGCCATTATTTTTTAGACCCCGCTATGGCTTGGGCAGGGCACGGCTTGTCTTGGGTACGTCCATACAAAAAAAAATTATTAAATATTTAAAATATAAAAGCTATAGACAAAATTATCCCTCATATCCATGTTATATGCTTAAAATAAATTAAAAAGTAACCTCAGTAGTCAATACATTTCGGATATGGGTACAGATACAAACAATCTGATACATGGATATGGCAAAATTCCTCCCCTCGCCCCGGATACGGCAGTACGAAAACAAAAAATCTAGTCTGATAAATAAGAATTAACCACATGATATGCATATAAAAAACAAAATAACCACAAAACACTGCTGACAATCTATTATCCTATATTATGCCTACCGAATGCCAAATGAAATGTCACAGATGTCATGATAGATGTTCTAGATTTACTGTCACAATTGTTCCTTGTCCAGACTTGAATGTACCTGTAAATGATCAGATAGAGTATTTTGGTCAATTGTGTTTGTCCCTCCTAGCCAGATTTGTTCCCAAGATGGATGGATCTTGGGATGATCACATGAAGTTTGGGATCCTGCTGTTTGTTAGGGTTTCATAGTGTTTTTAAAAGAAGCTGGGTGATTTTATGTTTTAATGTTGAATAAAAAATTTAAAAACTTGTTTTTTGCCCTAGATACAGCCTGGATGGTCTGGAGACGTATCTGGACCATCCAAGCCATATTTGGGCATATCCAGAGCCATATCCGTATCAAATACATACCATATCACCATATCCATATCCAGCCCTGTTTTCTGCCATATCGGTATCTTAGAATTAACAAAACACTGTGATAATTCAAAATTTCAAATGAATCATGACATATGATATATCACATAGGTTTATACTATCTATTTAAAATAGGAAAATAGGCAAAGGTTGTCAAACTCAAGAACTACGTGAATGTTCTTCATCAAGAGCATCCAAATTGGCAATTGGTTCAGTAGAACCAGATGCAATACAACAAGCAGCTAGTTAGTTCTGTGCATTTCGTTATGTGTTTTATTGTGCATTTCATTTTTTTGATCTTTATCTTTTGTTTTTATTATGACTGTCGTTCTTAGACCAGCACTGTTTTTAATTTTTATTTTTACTATGACAGTCTGGTATCCAGAATAATAGCCGAACACAGAGGTGCCCAAGAGGTACCTAGACCAGTAATGGTACCAGAATTGTAATGCTACGGATAAAGGGGGATTTAGGGCAGAACTTGGCGATGCAGTTAGACATTGCTCCTCACAATTACTAGAGTTTAATGTAATTGCTCATTTTACTCGCAATATGTTAATATAGACTTAACATTGAAACTTCTTTAAACTTATTCTTATTAATTGGAGAATGTTTGAATAAGTATGTCTCTAAGTCTACATCTTTAACTCCTTGACTGCTATTGTCTTTGATGATGGCATTGCTGCCTCGAAAGAAATTCAATTAGATATGACTATGTTTTTGAGTTTATCCATCGCAAATTCTTGATTTGACAGGGGAGTCCAGCCCAATTTTGCAGTTATGGTCAACTGGTATGTTATCTTTTTTCAATATAGTGCACTACTTGATTACGTTGATCTCTTTCATAACCTTAACAGCTTGTCCCAGGTGCTCTTTCTTGCAAGTGGTCCTTTACTCCTTGATACTGATGTTACAATATTTGCAAACAATTTGCTTAAGGCATAAATTAGCCACAAGCTTAATCAAAGAAGCTTTAGGTTGTAAGTCACAAATCCACAACAATCCACTCTTTTTGGTCCATTCATAATAACTTTTCTCACTTTCACGATGTTGCTGCCTGACTTATGTCACAAATCCTAGAAATGGGGTCCAAGCTTACCCTTGCATTAAAGGAAACCCATGGCCTCACCCAAGATTTACCAAGCAAAAAGAAAAGTAAGACTACAGAAGACACTAAACAGGGTGGGTTTTGCCCTAAATGGTCAACTCTCAATTGCCGGTCCCAAGTTTAAGACTGGGCATGGATATGATTGTTACTCATATCTATGAACTCAATAAAATAACTTTTAGAAAACCGTGAATTGAGTTTTGATTGACGGTTTGAATCACCACCTGTGATCTATCATCAGGAAAAATGTGAATTGATTATGGATGGTGATTCAAAACGTCAATCAAACATCTATTCGCGTGTTTCCCACAAGCTATTTTATTTTAGATTTTGATGTTTGCTCATACCTAAGAACCACAACTATGTTTAAATCTGTAAGTTGTAAGGGTAAAAGCACAGGGTGTAAGTGGTCCAATTTGTTCATGAGTTTGACCGTGACATTGGAACTCAAAGGCGCTAAATTTGAACAATATATAAAGTATATACATAAAAATTCCCATGTAGGCTTCTCCAAGGAGACATAAATCTGTAAATTGTGAGGTAAGAAAATATCAGGTGTAGGTGGATTGGCAAGGTCCGATCCGTTCCTAAGCACGGTCACGAGGTCAAAACCCATCTGCAGAAAGTTTAAATTATATAAGGTAAATAGAAAGAAATTTCCATGAAGGCTTCATAAGGAGAAAATGTTTTACATATGTACGTGAATTCGTAAGATTGGGTTCGAGCTTCGCCATAAACCCGAAATCGGGGTAGAAAAATTGTAAATGGTAAACGTAATAAGAAATCTCCTTGTGGAAGCACAAAAGCGACTAAATTGTGGATGGTAATCAGCCAAATTTGTGTATGGCTTGGTCCTGCCCTAAAAATCCACTAATATATACGGGATGAGCTCAAGTTCAAATCCCAGGAGACATCATGAAATATTAAAACTACACAAAACACTGCATCCATCTCACTGGGTGTGGTGTATCAGAGGACATCGATGAAGGATCCAAGAAACATAGAATTGAGAATTATTTACCTGAGAGCATTCATGAGGGATCCACCGGACAAAACCACAGCAAAGGCCCTCTCTCGGTGATTGCTGACTGAGACAATCCAGCTACATATTCTCCCAGGCTGGCTGCCAGCTCGTCCCCATTTTGAAAGACTTTCAAATCTCCCTTGTCATTGGGAATCACAGAAACAGAATCCCCCATGCTTACAGATATTTTCTTTCTCAAAAATTTCACCGTGTGCTTCAACAATGGAGCACTACCCACAACTGCCCTGATTCTGGTATGGCTTTGTGTGTGGGAATCACAGTGCAGAAACAGTTTTGAGGTAGGTGAGGTGTTTGCGCAAGGGCGTGACAGGTGTTTTAGGGGCAAATAAGAGTGACCCACATGAAGGGAAGAAGAATAAGAGAGACCCACTTGGGCATTGCAGAGGAATAAGGACTCCATTAGTGGCAAAAACGAAAAGAAATACAAATTCCCGGGTGGACTTCGGAGACTTCAAATCAGGGGTTACGAAATAAGAGGGTGGTCCTATGGAGAGGGCTGAGAGCTTTAATCTCTCCGACAAATAAGCTTTGGCTTTATCACGTCACCAACTTTGTGCTACTACTTAGGTAAATGCCTTTCTTTTCTCCAACTTCAACAACCTAATGGAACTAGCAATTGTATTATAAGTGTGTAATGGAAACGCTGGTAGGTACGCATTACAAGGAATGTGAGTTCAATAAATGAATGTGGTTAGAATGGTGAATATAATTCGAAGTAATAATGCAAGTAATGATATTGTAAGTGTTATTCCTTTAATAATAAGCCATGTGTTTTAAATTTTATTCCTTCAGTATTAGTTAGGAATATTGCTTAATAAACACTCTTACACTACATATTAAATGTGTGTCCTCTTTTGCCAATCTTCAATCTACTTGTCTTTTACGTACATATCATTTTATAGTAAAATATTTATGTATCTACACCTCTTGGTAACTACATATTAAAACACGTATGAATCTCCCATCCACCTATCAAGCATATATACAAATAGAGCACTCTGTCATTTTCCAATAATAGAAATAAAATTAGCGTATTATCACTGGTAAGTAAGGCAAGTCGCTTGCACACATTATATTGGTGTTGGGAGCTTTCACAACAATTAAATGTTACCCACACCTTGTATGCCTTTTTATCAATATTTCCTTGATATGACAAGTATAACAATGAAATTTTAGGGTTTGCAAGTTATAGATATTTTAGATTTATCTCGCATCCTGAACACCATTATCATTTTTTCTTAATAAGACAAGTTTAATGTAAGAAATTTAGGGTTTATAGAGGTAGGACACATTTTAAATTTGTTTTTAAGGGCATTCGATATAGATATTCCTTAGATTGATAAGATTGTGGTTTAAAAGATATGATATGAATCGTATAGCTTCAAAAGTATTGTATCTTTTGTGTGTTTCTCCATCTATTTAATAGCAAAATAAATGTTGAGCGGGAAAATAGACCCATGTCAAACAAACCCACCAACCGTGTTAAGCGCTCTTCAAAACCCAAAGCATAACATGGAGAGCGACACATCCTAAACGCCCTTTTAAACCTGTCATTTTCCTTGCATAATAATAAAAGCACTTTATTTGAGATCCGGAGGCATTAACCATGTTGAAACCCAAGTAACGTTGTAAATTTAGCAGTAATTGGATAGTTGGACAATTAAATTAAATAAGTAAACAGAAAGTTACAGGGAATTGTGCTAAACGGAGCTCTCGTTAATAACCGTCCTAAAATCAACACCATTATGGGTTAAATCAAACCTGCAAACGGAGATAAATTGGTAATCTTAATATCTCCTCATTTTACTATATACAAATTGATTAATCTGGCTCGTATTTATATCTCGGAGCAGTTTTAATGGTCTCTTGACAAAACTAGTTCAAAAACCCATTCCAAAGGCGGTGGCAGAGTTGAATCCATGTCCGATTTATGGCCGCCATAGAAAGTATACCATTTCACATGTGCCCTAAAATTTTAAAACAAGAATGTATATTTAATGCGTGAAAAGTGCATAAAAGAAGAATGAATATTTGAATCCCTCTAAACAGTGCAGGGCATGATCGATGGCTACCATTCATTTCACGGTCTTGCATCTGTACAACAAAAACATGGACCATGGATTTGGACCATAAGAAACAAACCCAAAGCATAACATGGAGAGAAACACATCCTAGACGCCCTTTTAAACTCCGTCATTTTCCTTGCATAATAATAAAAGAACTTTATTTGAGATCCGGAGGCATTAACCACATAGAAACCCAAGTTAACGTTGTAAATTTAGCAGTAATTGGATAGTTGGAAAATTAAATTAAATAAGTAAACAGAAAGTTACAAAGTGAACCATGCTAAACGAAGCTCTCATTAATAACAATCCTAAAATCAACACCATTATGGGTTAAATCGGACTCCGAAACTAAGATAAATTGGTAACCCTAATATCTCCTCATTTTACTATATACAAATTGATTAATATGGCTTTGTATTTATATCCTGGAGCGAGTTCAATGGTCTCGAGACAAAACTACTTCAAAAACCCAGTCTAAAGGCAAGGTGCAAAGTTGAATCCATGTCCGATTTATGGCTGCCATAGAAAGTATACCATTTCATGCGTGCCCTAAAATTTTTAAACAAGAATGTATATTTAATGCATGAACAATTGCATGAACAATGCATAAAAGAAGAATGAATATCCGAACCCCTCTAAACAGTGCACGACATGATCGACGACTACCATTCATTCATGCCCTTGGATGTGTACAATAGAAACATGAGCCATGGATTTGGACCATAGCAGCTGGCCTTCGGCTATAAATAAATGCCTATCAACATTAATGAATGAATATGTCCACGAGACCAAGCATTCTAAGGGACCGAGAGCCACAACCCTAAGATAATTTCAAGTTTTTTTCGATATCAGATCTTCTACTATGAAGTTTTTTGACAAGGAAGCTAGTTGTTTTGTGGAGCCTTTCCTTGCCAAATAACTCATTTAGGTTGCCCACCTTCACTTTGATGGAATCTTATTTCACAACATTTAAAAACTTAAGAAATTTTAGAAAAATAAATACATTATTTATTGCAAACAATGTTATTAATACATATATTTTGATTTAAAATTAAAAATATATAATAAATATTAAGATAACATTCATGTAAACAAAAATTACGAGTTTTTTTTTGCATTAATGTACAAAATTTGAAGGTATTTAATTGTATGTGTGTTATTTTTCTCATATGAATTTAGAATTTTTCTAATTGATGGCAACTTGATCTTACTTTTTGTAATGTTTCCAATGCCTGAGCTAAAAATAATGTGTGTTAACAAAGTTTTAATAGTTTTGTTATCAATTTTGTTGAATGCGAGTGACATAATATGTAAGTGAATTTTTCTTCCCACCCTCCCATTGGACTATCTAATATTATGTTTCCTATTTTTAGCTTATCTAACTTTTAGCTCAAAATGTCCACATGGTTTTTAGGGTAACTAGGTTAGAAGTATTATACTAGACTAAGTAGGCTATCTATTACATCATTTACAACCACTACATTTAACCATTAAAAAAACATTTCCACAATGCTTTGATTAATGTCTATACATGTTTTACACTAGCCAATATATATAATGCCTTGAAATCCTTCTCAACAAACCTATTTTATGCATATTTTATAACATGTTGGTACAATATTTTCATTGATCAAATTTTCTCTTTCCTGTTCAGATTAGTGAACTAGATACTAAAGAAAATTAAAAAACTCCAAAATGCAAGGGTTTAAGGTACCTTGATGTATGATGGATGCAAATGGATGGGTGCAAAGTAGATGACCTTGCTTTGCAAACTTAATGAACCTGCACAACAAAGATAACTAGAAAGAAAATGGATTAGATGGTAGATAAGGGATTTTCCCGACAAAATTGGTTCCAAGAAGCATTAACTTCCTTATGCGGATGTCAACCCCCGTATTTGATAAAAGAGGATAAAATCAATGAAATGATTGAATAACATGCAGAAGTTGAAGCTAAATAGAATCTAGAAATTGCATAAATGGATGAAAAGTGCAGATCTGATCTAAATCAACACAAAGTAAATTGTACTGACTAGGTCGGAGGTGACCTAGGCTGCGAAAGACAGTCATGGATCTAGATAACAAGCTGAAAATACGGATACGATCAAGGGATCGAATGTAAATAAGATGATCATAGAGGTCCGAGAATACCGAGAATCTGCAAAAGAAACTACGAGACATAGAAATAAAAAGGATGCAAGAAAACGTGGATTTAGATGGGTCGGGTGGAAATAGGGCTTTGGTTCACCGCAATAAGGCTAAGTTGGCGGTGACTAGAGATAGGCATAATAAATTTAGACTGATAGAGAAGTAGAATGACAAATTTGAGAGTTGGAAATAGAAACAGAACAAGGAAACACACTGATGAGGATCTAGAAGACAAAATGGATAACAACATGGGCTTAGATCAACAAAGACTTTGGTGAAGTGATAGTGACTCCGCGGTCCCTAAACAAGGCCAAAGGTGGATGAGTTGGATGAACAACCTGTAGACAAGGTGACTAAAATAAGGAGTTGAAAATGAAGCAATCGATGGCAACTAGACCTACAAACCATTATTTCCTAAAAGATAATATCAATGATAAACAATGATAACATAAACCAACACAAGGTTAAGGTAAACTCCCCAAAGTCTCCACAAATGATGCAAACAAGCTCAAATGGACTCCAAGAAGACTGAAACAACTACAAAGAAGCTCAAGCTCAAAGATAAGTTTGCATAGCGCAAGAAAACTTTGATTATGCCTCATTTTGAAGGGGGAAACCAGATTTATAGGGTCGACAACGACGACTGGGTGGGTCGTCATCAACGACAAGGAACCGTCCCTTTAGCAATGAAAGGGTGATTTATTCGAGAGATGGGGGTTTATGGATTATGATAAGTTCTTTAAAGCATATAGGCGGGTTAGGGTTTCCTAGGGAAGTGTCATGGGTAGGTGGGAGGTGAAATAGATTAAATAAAATCTAGGGATAGCCTAGGGATAAACAACTAGGTAGTTAGAGATAATAAACAACCTAGAGAAGGGAAACTAGGAGTAATTAACTAATGAGATGAGGATTAGAGGATATTAATGAGGATTAATTAAGAATTAAAATTGATAGGATAATAGATAGGAAAGATGGGAATAAAAATATGAATTAGAATAAAAGGGGTCTAGATAAGACCATGGTGAAAGAAGTGAACGTGGGCAACAAGGGTAGTGATACCAAATTTTGGTGTCTACATTTGCCCCTTTTTTTGAGTGGTTTGCGCTAGCAAGCCATGAGACAAAAATGATGAGAGATAAAGAGTAGGATGAAAGATGATGAAGGGTTGATGATGAGCTCCCCCTCAAATGAGGGATCAATGACGCAAAGGAATCAATCACGAGGTTTGAAAGAGGTAGATGAAGAAGGGCGGGTGGGAGAAGAAAGATGGGTAAAATGATAAGGTGAGGCAAGATGCCCCAAGAAAGAAGGATTTGAATCAACAAATTAAAAATATGGCAGGTGATTTTAGGAGTCACATCGGTAGGAAACAAAGGTCACGGTCTTCAAGGAGACGATGGCAATGTCCTACGGGCTTGTGAGCTAGTGAAAATCACAAAAAATGGAGGAAATCCAATGCGAACCCACTCAAATGGATGCAAGCCATGAGGACCAATGGGTCATAAGCATAAATCAAAGCTACACGCAATCAAATGTGAAAATAATGTGAAATACTTCATACATGAGGAATCAATTAAAGGTATGCGTCCACAAAGGACGAGGATGGAAGTAAAGGTGTCCCAATAAAAGGCACAAAAATGGCTAAAAAGGTAAAATACAAAAAGCGATGAGGTAGAATGCCCCAAGGGGGAATAAATATGGCCAAAAAGGTGGATGTTGAGAGCAGACATGGGTAAATAAGTGGTTCCTATCAAAGAACACAACAATGGAGGAGAGCAAGCCAAAACAAGCGATTACCAAAGTGAGTCGACAACGCCTAAGGCCGATCGTTTGGTGACCCAAGGGGGTCGACAACAACTTGGGTCGGTGACTATGTAAGCCTCGAAAGTCACTCGATGATGCTCATTTTGATGCTTGTAAGTGACGATTTGAGAGGTGAGAGCTATAAAAGGAGATTGAGAGATGGAGGCCATATTATAGGAGGAGCGACCAGAAATGCCAAAGGGTGTGCAGATGGTAAGTAGTGAAAACCCATGCTTGTTTTTAATTTATTTTGTGTTTTTTTTTCATTCTTTTGGAAATTTGGATGACACTAGGGGTTATCTGTGGTGACTGGGATGGGTAGTTTGTCAACTTAGCCTTAAAGATGTCAATCACCCACTGAACACGTCGACCCAACATCATTGGTCGGACACAAGGCTACCGGGGCATGGTGGGATAAATGGATGAGTAATTTTTATTTTAGATGATATTTAATGATGAAAGGATTTGATGTTTGATTGGTTGATTGGTGATTGCAGGCCCAAGATACCATGTACCTAAGAGATCGAGTCCCAACATTGTATGGCTAGATCGAGGGGATGTGGTCGACATTGAGTTGGATCACTTAGTGGTTATGGGGTTAGGAGGATTCGACATTATCGAGGATCCCATGAGATGTAAGGTTGATGATCACACCGGTTAAGAGGTGGGATATGCATACATGCACCTTCTGGTTTAGGATGGGTGAGATGATGATCACCCTGGAGGGTGTATACTACATACTGAGATTACTTATATAGGGGGAGAAAATAAACCCCATCACAAATGATAACAGATCGACAATATTGACATGGTTATTTGGAGTTGATCTGCCATATCAGATTCTCTTCAGGGTAGTTTTAATATGAGTTGAGGTACGAGCACAGGGTACTGCAAAGCCGATTGATTTGTCTGATCATGATGGAAATTTATTGTTATGCATTTCCTGACTTAAGGGGAGTCATATTCCCATGCACATTAGTAGGTGTCTTAACAGACATAGTTGAACATCGATAGTGTTTTTATTTGGTACCGATTTTATAACACGGGTGTATCATGAGATGTCCATGTACATGTGATTTGGGAGGAGGTCGGGGTTGGATGTAGGCTTTCTTCTACACTACTAGGCCTACGAGCACATTGCATTTACCTCGCCACCAGGGGGCTACCATGGGTCGCAGGGGACCATATAGAGCTCATAATGTGGTTTTTGAGATTGCGATCGACCAAGCTCATGGAGATATGGGAGAAAGGGATGTGGATTGGTATGCGAGATAGGTTTACTGAGCTCGAGGAGATCATATTAGATAACATCCCTATAGAGACTTCATTGCATGGCCCGAGGCGTAGATGCGAGTTGATCGGTAAGAGGAGAACAAGATGGGTAAAAGGCCGTAGACCAAAGATGATTGAGGCCATATAGTTTGATAAGGTGTGATGATAGTTTGGCGTCATCCGATTACACCCAAAGATCCTATCTCCTATAGGTGAGAGGAGATTGATAGAAATCCACCAAGTCTTGACATGGCGAGATCCATTAGAGGAGGTAGCAACACCTTGGGATGAGGATGATGATGTGAGAGTTCGAGTAGGGTTTTTGATTGGATGACCGCAACTTGGGAAGCTTAGTTAGATAGAGAGAGAGGATATGAGGAGGAGGAGGAGATGGAGGTTGAGGTAGAGGCAACTCCAAGATACAGTGGAGATGGAGATAAAGGAGAGACAACTCCATGAGGTGGTGGAGATGGGGATAGAGGACAATTAGAAGAGATGGCATGATTACGTGTAGAGCTAGAGTAGATGCGTGTGGAGAGGGACACCGTGATACAACAAAGGGATGTAGTCACACAAGATAGGGACCGATTCATCTAGGACATGGACCGGTACCACAGGAAGAGGGAGGCATATAGGGCCCGTTTTGGAGATCTTGCTACTATACTTACCAAATAGTCGGTGAGTGGCACACATATGGCATCATAGGGGGCGGGACAGGTGGCACCTCCACATAATTTCCATGGATTGATATAAAGCCTTAGCCATAGAGATTAAGTATTATGAGGGGATTGTGATCAAGAAGCTTCCACAAACACTATGATATTGGGAGCATGTGTAGAGGCAAGTAGCAACTAGAGTTGGGCCATTTGGAAGCACATCGAATGTGGCTCAACCACACCGAGAGGAGGGAGGCCATAAGGGTGGCGATGATGTACATGGACCCAATGTTATGCCTGCCCTGAGGAGGAGGGCCCGAGATTATCCGATGTATAGTTTACTAATTTTGATGATATCTCTACTTTGAGAGAGGGCCCTTAGAGGCCGATTATGATGTAAACTATACATCGGATAATCTCGTGCCCTCTCCTCCTGGGCAGCATAACATATATATATATATATATATATATATATATATATACATGATTTTGATTTTTTCGTATTCTATCATATGTTCATTGTAGATGTTGATTTATTTGATTTATACCGATGATGATGTTTGATGTGGTGATGATGATGATCATATGATAGTGATGACTACTTGTTTACTTTAGATTTGATAATGATGATGAATGTATATGCATGGACAATATGTGATGTTCAAGAAAAATTAATTTTAAAATATATGTGATGGATGGTAAATATAGATGATGATATATAAGGTTATGTGAATAGGTTATAAGATTGTTAATAGATAACATATAGATGATTTAGATAAAATATATGTGTTTGTAATAAAACAAAGAACAAATAAAAGATAGATGTGGAATATTTTAGATTAAAATGCAACTTGGCGATGATGACCTATGTTTACGAACGATGTTCTGTCATATCAAGGGGCGTGCGAAGAAAGGGTGCCTCCACCCGCATTGGAGGTAAACAAGAGGGGGTCCAAGTAATTCAAGGAACATACGACCAAAACATTCATGTTAGCATATAAACAAACGATAGTTAGTTATACCAAAGATCATACAAGAAACATGGATGTAATGAGCTCATAAACCTAATGTTGACATGAAAAAGGAGCTTGTGATGTAACTTGTATGCAAGAAGAGGTTTATCTATAACCTAAATCTATGCCCTAGCTCTGGGTAGGGGAAAGAGAAAATTGATCAATGCAAGAAGTTTGTTACGAGAAAGCTGATCTATGCGGGAAGCTTTCCTAGAATGTTGATAAGATAAAACACTGATTAATGTGGAAGCCTTCGATGCCATGATACAAAGGAGTAGCCATCCTTTAAGGGATCGGTCTATTTATTTTATTTTGATTTTTAAATGATATGAACAGTTATCCTTCGAGGGACCAATCTATTTTTGTGAACTTTGAATTTTGATAAAAACATCCATGAATTTTGATTTTTACATGGGGAAGAGTTGGGAATAACTAGGTAGACCACTTAGAAGGGGACAATGAATGTACAAGAGACACCCGTGGACCCTTAGTGTGGTTCTAATAGGTAAACAAGAGGGTGATGGATGTAATGATTGTGGAATTCTCACCAAGAAGGAGAACCTATCCATAAGGAAAATTCTATGGGCAGAGTCGTGGTGCCCATATTTAAGGTCATGCCTAGGAAAATGATGGTAGACCACATAATTCCATACCATTACAATGATAGATGGAAGAGGCTATGATGGAGGAATGATATGAGGATATGACTAAGTGCTCACTGATAGATATGTTAACAATAGAATGGTCACAAGTGCAATGTGTTAAGTGGTTCCACTTCCAATTTACCATCAAGGGAGGCCAAACAATAGGCTCTCGACCCATACTTATGTGTGATAATGTATGGTCCAATCCATTGGGGGAAAAATTCCATGTTGGCTCCTTTCTAGAGTAGTAACGTTATGATTTTCTTTAAGGATGAGGTCACCAACATTAAATTCACATTCTTTGAGGTGCTTATTATAAGCATGCTTGATGCACTCTTGATAAACATGATGATGCTCAAGAGTGAGGAGGTGGCATTCATCTAGCAATTCGAGTTGTGCTAGACACTCTTGGTGATAATATTCATTAGAAATGAAGTCACGAAGAGATACACACAAGGATGACATTTGAATTTCGAGAGGAATAACGGCTTCAGAGCCGTAAACAAGAGAAAAGGGCACAACACTCGTGGAGGTATGAATGCTAGTTCGATAAGCCTAAATAGTAAAAGGGGGATGAAGATGTCAATTACAACCTAACTGATCAATAGTTTTTGCAAGAATGTTACGAAGAGTTTTATTAGTTTCTTCGGCTTAGTTGTTAACTTGAGGAAAGTATGGAGAAGAAAAGATAAGTTGAATATTGAATGAGTTACAAATCTTCTTGAGTTCTTTGTTTTTTATGAACTTTTTGTCGTCGGTGTTGAGTTTGTGAGGAACGCTAAAGCGGAAAATGATATGTTGATAGATAAAGTTAATAATTGGACTAGATTTAGTTGAGGTGAGGGGAATTTCTTCCACCCACTTGGTGAAGTATTCGGTTGTAGTGATGATAGAGTGATGTTGTTGTGAAGATCGAGGATTGATAAGACCAATGAGATCAAGACCCCATTATGAGAAGGGCCAAATGTCTTGAGCCGGATACAAGGTCTGACTAGGAATGTGAATAAGATTGGGACGCTATTGACATTTAACACATTTCTTCACATACTCACAACAAATATCATGACTAAGGGAAGGCCAATAATAGCAATAGCTAAGCCACTAAAGTGTCCACCATAAATATTGTCATGGAATTCTTGGATAAGAGAAGATTCATGGGATTTAAGGCATCAAAGGAGAATACCGTAAAATCCATGCTTATAAAGAATGCTTGCTAAGGATCACATAGCAGTTGGCATGCTAAAGGAATGATCTCCTAGCATTCTTAGATAGGTCAGAGGGAATGATGGATTTGGATAGATAATCAAATATTTGGGAATACCAAATATTTGACAAACTAGATTCAATAAGATTAACTTGGGGTAACTCATGGAATGGTCGATCACTACGATGAACAATGACAGAAAGTTTGGATTCTTCTTTTTCCATGGGATGAGAGATGCAAGAGATGCCATTGTGTCGGTGAAATGATTAGATGATCAAGGAAAGACTTGGATAGTTTAAGAATTAAAGGCCTCAAGGAGGAGATGAACGATGTATCGATATTTTTGAAGAGCATCATTTTTACACTAATACTCACCTATAAAATTTTTGACAATAAGCTCATAATTCCCATAGATGTCAAGAATTTGAACACCTAGAATTTGAACACATAGATTTCTCCATCAAGTATTTCTTTTTGGACATCATCATAACTGATCCTTTTTGTGTCTCTTGTTCTCCTGTAATGGGAAAAAGAGTGTGGCTTTCTCCATTTGACACAATAGTGTATGTATTTTCTTTCCATCATGTACTTCTTATGCATCATATTGCCATGGTCTCCATAATAATACATGACATACATCATTAGTTACTAGATCACACAATACTTTATCCATGTATCTTCCAATATAAAATTCAACTAGAAATTGTTCCCTAACCAAAACATGATGACCTTTTTGCATCCAAGACACTTGATATGGGTTAGGGTGCATTGTAGTTTTTAATCCCAACTTCTATGATTTCAAAAGAAACTAAATTCTCAGTACTCCCACTATCTATGATCATGTCACAACACTTTCCCTTAGCTTTACACTTAGTCCTAAACAAGCTTCTTCTCTGAGTCATATCATGCATTACCTTTCATGGTTTCAACAAAAACCTCTAACCAAACGAGACTTTCATCTATTTCCATTTCCTTGCATTCATAAGCTTTGTGTCCCGCATATTTTTAACACCTATAACATTTTCCTTTGAACTGTACTTTATTATCTCGTCCCATTTCTCTACATAAAGCTCATATTAACTTGAATTCTTCTGTGATTTTCCTCTATATTAGTTAACTTCTTCATCAAAATATCCATCATCCTTTCCATTTTCTCCTCCAAGGAAAGGTCTTCTCTCTTCTCGTCACTTGCACCACTTGTTCTCTCTTTCATATTTGTACTATATCAAACCTTTTCTTAACTTCTTCAATCTATTTGCTTTCTCTGATACCAAATAATGCAAAGCCTATATCTAATTCATTGCATTCAACAAGTTATGAGAGGTTCGGACACCAAACACTCTGTTTTAGAAGGTCTTGTCCTTATTCCACAAAACTTCATAAGAAAAAAATGATTTCTCATGCCTAAACTTGTCTATAGCATCCACTTACCCTACATTATAATTTTCCTCAAGGCCCTATTCTCATGGTGAATACTTATCCTCAAGCCAAGGACCACATCAACTTTGTTTTAGCTCCAATCATGTCCTATATGCTTCAACTAGCTCTTTTCCTTCAAGTTGATAATCTTCCAAATCTAGTCAAGTTTGAATTTTTGACCGTCTCGTGCTTGTCTATACATTTCCTCATGTTCTTGGACTTCCAACCATATCAACTCATTCATCAAATTGACAAGAACAAATCAATAAACTCAATCTCAAATTTCTTCTAGAAAACTACCTTTTAGTGCACAAGAGCAATGACCCTTAGACATTTCATGGTTAGATCATTCAATAAGTCCTCCATGAAAAATAATACCACTTCGAAATACCCTTTTACTTCAAGATAGTGTGTGTCAAATTTGGGCCTCTCTCTCCTTGATTAAATTCCCTTTTCACCATCACCTCTCCTTGTCTTGTTTAGTGTCGTTTTAGCCACTGTCTCGGTTGTTTTCCTCTTGTAAATTTAGATATATTTTATCATTGAAAAAATTAAATACATTTCCTAGCACCAATTGGGGGTTTTAAAATGTGTGTAATTTTTCATGGGGTTTTCATTCATAAAATATTGCTCCAAACTCACTATTTTCAGTTCTTATTAGGCCTCCTCCAACCGTGTCATCACCGTAAACCCCAACTATCATGAACAAGGAGAGTTATAGACAAGATTAAACTTTAAAACCACCAAAATATATGCAATCAATGTTCCAAGTTAATTTTTATAAAATTTCACTTTATAACTCCATCGTTAAGGCCCTCAAATGCCAAACCCTTGTTAAACCCTAGTAGGGTTTCCTACAAACCCATAGCAGGAAAATGACCATTAAATGAACAAAAACTAGTTTCAAAACCTAAAATTTGTACCTGAAGTTTTTATCACCTTCCCCAAGTGCATGGTTTACCAAGTAGGATAACATAACTTCTAAATTCTGAGTTTGATCACAAAAGGCACTTTATTTTGCCCTTTAGAACAAGGGTTTATAACTCAAGATGCCTTTTGAAGTAAATAGTTATTCAATGAGTGTTGAAAGATATTTAAAGGATTGAAATGGACCTAAAGATTATCATTCTTCCTGTTAATGCCAAGACTTCACTCCTTTTGAAAAGTCTCTCTCCACCAATACAACAAACTTATATGCACAAAACCCAACTAAGTACTCGCTACAAATTGCACAATCTTACCAAACACATGTATAACTCTCTCTCAACAACGAAATTAATCAAAACCATATTAAAACAAAAGAATAAATCTCTTACGATTCATAAATTACTCCAATAATGCATGCATAGAATTCAAGGATCATCCACACTATAAGAATACATAGAAAATTGTTGCAACGCGAGAATATACATACAAGAAACCTAACACAAAATTCATTCTTGAAGCTTTCTTGGATTCTCATTCAAATGGAATGAGTCATTCGATTACATTCATGTCTTAAATATTTTCCTAAATCCTTTTAACCATGGTTTGGAGTTCTCAAGCTAGTTATACTCATGTGTTCCATGTATGAGTGATCAATTAGGAGGTTCTTTATACAAGATGTCTTGAGTTTATAAGACTAGCTTCTTATGACCTCGACCCAAGACACCCCTATTATGCATTAATTCACCCTTTAAAATGTTTTTAACCTCCAAGAATACATCAAAACACATAAACCAATCCAAAAATGGCCTCACAATTCAAATTTTACATTTTGGAGGGAAAATTCTCCATTCAAATTTGTTAAGGACCTAAGCAAAACTAACAACACTAATTGACTTCTAATGACCTCTAGAACCTATAATCACAATTAAAAATCCAAAATTTTATGTTCACCCGTATGTACATATTATAGATTATGTTCTTGCATCGAAACTCATCACCTTGAATAGAAATAATTTGTAAATGTAGCTTGCTCCTCCTTTACAAAACTCTCCTTTTCTATAAATCTTGTTATTTTGCTCCCCCTTTCTTTAGATCTCCCCTTTGACATCAATGGAAAAGGAGTAATCACAAGACTCTCCTCCATGGAGTATGCATCCACCGATCTATTTCTCATTGTCTTCATTATGGAGATGAAAATGATAATGAAATGATTAGTCCGACTCGAGTTCATGCCGCCCTTTAATGATCAGTATATGATAATGATATCACTCCCAAATTTTCTCTCGAAACTCAAATGTTTCTTTTAGAAGTGAATTGGTGAACATATGAACAATCTGTTCTTTTGTGGCAATATATTCCAACTTAACGTATTGTTTTGCAACTTGATATCTCAAAAATGATACTTGATGGGAATATGCTTTGTTCTAAAGTGAATAACCAGATTCTTAGATTTCTTTATTGCACTAATGTTATAAAAAAGTATGAAAATTGGAAAATCAAACTATACCTTGATGTCCTTCAATGTTTACTTCATCCATAAAACTTGTGTGCAACGTGATACTATTGCGATGTACTCTTATTTTGTTGTAGATGAGGAAATGAAAACTTTCTTCTTTCTTATCCAGGATATCAAACTATTGTACAAAAATAATGCTCCTCTTCTTGTACTCTTTCTATCAAAAACATTGTCAACTCAATCTATTGTTTTCATAACAATACATGACTCAATTGACTCGACTTCATTCTTTTCATGAGTTCTTCAAGTGACATCTTTCAACATTCTAAAAAAATTCATGTTCATTCTCCTCACATCTTGTGAGCTCACAAAATCTCATTAACTACTTATTTCTATTGAAAAAAAAAATGTAACTACTACCACTATCCACAATCATACTTAGACACTTACCTTGAACCTTACAACTTGTCTTGAAGATACCGTTTCTTTCCCATGGATTTATTTTCTTCTTGCATAACCTATTGCTTATCTCTAAACTTCAACATTTGGATGCTCCTTAAACTGCTCTATAAAAATTATATCTACATTATTTTCATCATGATTCTCAATATGCTCTTCCTTCTTCATAACGTCTTTAGTTTGATCTTTAGCAACATACTTCGCTTCATTCTTCTCACCTCCATGCCAATATATTCAATGTATATTTTTTTGGTAGATCATCCCTTGAATTTCCTTCTTCCACTGAGGTCTCTATTTTAATACCACTTTCTTCTAAAATGCATCATGAAATGTAACACACACTCACACTCACACTCACACTCACACTCACATCTACTCCTATGTTGAGTTAAACAGGTTCAATATTTGACATGTTCCCAAATTAATCGCTTCCTTTTTCTTTTCATCATTGGCGCCACAAGTAAATACATCACACACCTCTTACATAAGCATAGTTTACTATTTCTTCAGATTTTATTTCATTTTCTTAGATTCTTTTAAGCTTATATGAATTCACCTTTGTTTTTAGAAAATGCATCCACTTTCTTGTTTTGATCTACATGATTACTTCTACATTGTCTTATTGTATATTCATACTTATTGTAATTATAACATACAATATTGTCGATAAAAGAGAAAATGAATTATGGATTTGGCATGAGAAACAATGCAAAAATCTATTTCCATTCCATCCATGTCGTGCCCACTTCCCTTCGACACCATTTTTGTTTTGTTGTTTTCGAGACTGATTACTTCACTTATGGATTTATTATGGCTTCTTGATTTAGCATGCTAGTAGATATCATAGACACTGGACTGTTATTGATTTGATCTTTATATGATGCATATGGTCTACTGGTGGACATTTGATGATGATATTTGTATACTTTTGACATGGTTATTTATCTTTAATTATGACATGTGATATATTTAATCATATTGAGTAGAACTTGATAATTGGACTAATATGATGATCGTTTTGACATAAATGAAATGTGGAATAGAAATGTGCTAGAAAGTGTAAGTGATATCGTACTTGCATAGATGATAGTAAATCATGTGTCGTTTATTTTAGATTATATTGTACATTTGGCATGAATGTTTTAATGCGCCAACAATGATCGAAGGAGGTATGCTCTGCTTCTACGGTATATTATATTCACAACAATATTGGGGAGTGGAGACCAACCACATCGGAATTCGAGAAGAATCCAACTAAGGTCACCATGACAACAAGTAATTATGTGTGTGTTAGAATTATTTGGTTAGGGGAAAATTGTGACCTAGGGGTCATGTGTTGTTTTGTTTTAATTTTCCCTTTCTATTATGTTAGTATGTGTTTCTCTTAGTAAGTGAAATTTTACTTGTGTTATTATTCATATTCTTTGGATTGGTGTTTACCCCTTTATTAGTCATGGGTTGTAGTGTCTTAATTAAGCTAATTTGAATTTTCCTAAACTAATTAAAAGATATGACCAAAAGAGAGTTCATTTATTAGGCTTGATTTACTTTGGATTTTGTGTGGATTGATGTGTGTTTGAGTTTTGAGTGTAGCACACTCTACCCCACATGGGAAACTCGAATTTGGCCTTAGAGGCCAAATTTGAAAGCTTGTGGGACAAGTCAAACTTGTCCCACACCTCTTAAAACCTCATGCCAACCCTACCTATGGGTTGGAAGGCCAAATTTAGGGTCTTTTAGGTGTTTTGGGGGGATAAAAAGGTAAAATATTAATTGCACTTTCTTTCAAAAATTTAATTTTGTCCTTTGGGGAGTGGGCTTAGATGGAGTGTGTAAGGTGCTTGCCTTTCTTTCAACCACTTATTAATGGTGCATTGGAATATGAGGTTGACCAAGTGATGTGGAGTGGAGGGAAAAGGAGGTGGCATCCTACTTGGAGCCACATCATCCCTCCCTCTCTTTTCTCTATTTATTTGATCCTTTTGTTTGTTTTGGGGGTTGGAGGTTTCATTTTTAGTCTCTTGTATTTTGAGAGGAGAGGATTTTGAAGGAGTTTGTGGATTTTTGGAGCTTGTTGATACTTGTGGGAATTTTGTTGGAGCTTGTGGATGCTTGCTTGATCTTTGGAGGGATTTGAGACTTCATACTTGGAACAAGCTCTACCATGGAAAGGTAGGAGCTTCACCTTTGTTTGTATTATGTTTTTTTTTTTGTTATATGTATGTGTATATATGTTGTGTTGAATGTTGTTGTTTTTTTTTTAGAAATGCTTGTTGGGAATGGGTAGAATGCCTAAGTTGGGAGTGGGAGGAGACTATGGGGAGTTTATTTGAGGGAGGCATAAGAGATCATTTTCTTGAGGAGGGAGTTTGGGTTGGGTGCCCACCTAGTATGAGAAATGCGTGCATTTTTTCTTCTTATTCTCACTTTGGGGGAGCCATAAGAGTTGAGGGAGGCATAAGAGTGGATGGAGGGATAAGGGGTACTTGAGGGAGGCATAAGAGTTGTTAGGGGTATTGTGTTTTGCATTGGAGGCTTTTAGGTGGCACCCATTCCCTTTGGGAGGCATAAGTGGCCTCCCCATAGGTCTTACTCTTATGGCTTTCTTGATAAGCCTTGTGACTTTGTTGTTTGATTGTCCCCTCTTGTTGAGTTGTTGATTTTTTTTTTTTGAAGGATTATGGAATGAATGTGAAATTTCATGTTAAGTTATGTGGAAGCTAGTAGTTGCCATGAGTTGGATTTTCTCCCATTGTAATGTGGTTGGGGCTCGGGGGCCAATGGAGAGGATGGCTTCTCTTCTCCATTGGGTATCTTGGTTGGGAGGAGAGCGTTGCCTCTCCCCTTATTTTGTTGTGAATCAAGCAAACTATTGGAGGAGCTACCTTGTTGATGTTTGTAGCATTGGAGCCTTGTTGATGACAATGTGAAACTACCTTGTATTTTTACCCACCTAGAGTGGAAGAAAGTGTAATATTGCTTTGTATTTTAGCTTCCATTATTGTAAATTTGTTCCCACATTAAGTGGAAAATGTTGTATTAAGATTTTGAAGGAGAGTTGTATTGATCTTCATTATTAAGGTTGTAATGTGGATGGAATTGAAAGTTGAAGGAAAGACAATTTATTCTCCTTTAACTTGGCTTGGAACCTCATATGAGTGTATTGATCTTGTTGGAATGTTAGTAGTTCTTACTCTAAAACTTATTGGAAATATTGTTGAAACTCTTTTGTGGAATGTTGGGAAATTTACAAAAAAATATATATATTAAATTTCGTTTTGTTACTTAAAAGAGATGTATTGGAAAAGTTGGAATATTAGTGCATTTTCTCTTCTTGTATTGTTGATGGAAAGACTTAAGTTTTAAATAGTTTTCAATATGCCAATGAAGTAATTTAAGTTCTAGCTCTATTATGTTTTTCCTCATTTAAGAATTCATTGTAAAACTATTTGCAAATTATTAAGGGAAATAAAATCAAATCTATTTGAAATCCCGTACAATGCCTATTAAATTGTGTAGAAAGAAATTTCAATGTAAAGCTCTAAACTTATTAAGTTTAATACCCATATGTCCTTAATGCTTAATAAGGATACTAATATTTTAAATATTATTCATATTAAAGTAATATTAAAATTAATGGATTTACTATTATTAAATTATATTAATACCAATATACTATTAATATTTCTTTTATATTAACAAAGTATATTAATATAAATCTGCAGCCAAGAAATAATATTAATTATATATGCAATAGAACCTACGCATGTATAAGTAATTAATGCGCTTCCCAAGGTCTATGAAATGTTCATATAATTGCAAAGCAAACTGTACTCCATGAATATTCTGATATGAAACAGATCCACCTCTATGAGATTCTCTTCCACGAGTTGCAGCGTAAGATAGGTAAGTCTCCATAGAAGATCTTTGTAATAAATTTCATCAGGTCTCCTCGTAACACTCTCACTGTCCCTTAATCGATTTTTAGAAAAAGTATGGGATAGGCCGCTGCCTAACTTAATGGAACACCCTTAACACAGTGCACGGTATTGAAATTCCCGACAATATCACAAAAATTGGAGGGAATTTCTGCATGGCAAAAAAATTCCCTTCATCTCCTGCACCTTCCTCATGCTTTCCGTCTTACCTTTCAATCCCCTCTTTCCATCAATTCGGAGGTCTCTGGTATCCGCCACTTCTCCCTCAGTTAAGTCGCAGAGCTCCGATATATTTGGCTGCAATCGAGTGAAATCGACAACGGCAATCAAGATGTGGATCCGGCCAAAATTGCGGCCAAATTGGTGGCCCTTCTGGGCAGCGAAGAAGAGGCCGCTACCGTGGAGCCGGATTTAGCCAAGGAGTTGCTATCTTGTCTACGATTTCTCGTACCTCACGCGGTTGCGTATCCTGAGCCGCTATCCATTTGGCAAGGGTTTGAGTCGCGAAAATGGATGGTGTCGTTCAAAGATAAAAGAATAAATGAGCTGATTTGGTGGCCGCCTTCAGCTGTAATGGAAGTTGCGAGGAGTGCCGTTGAATGTGGCGGTGACCTGTGTCATCCAGCAAGCGTTAAATCCAATGCTTTATCAAGAAAAGAGTAGCCCAACACGCCAAAGGAGAGGGGGTTTAATGAAATGGCAGGTGGCTATTAAAGCCACCCACCCCCAACCATAATTTCAAACTTAGACTGGAATGCAACACTACTGTTATAATTCTTGTCATTTTGTTCAAATTTCAATTATGAATAATCTACATTTAAGAAAGTAAATTTGAATGTTTTCCATGTCAAGACACAACATAATGAATACTTGATGTGACAATCAAAAGATTTAGTGTGTAAATCGATTTACATGGCAGCCACATAAGCAGTTAATCCATCTGGACTCCATTTAGTTAATAGAACTGATAAAAGCATGAGAATAAGTTTGATCTAGAATACAATTACACACTTGTACTCCACGGCCCATGTGGATAAAATAATTTAAAAATTCTTACAATCAATGGAATGCCATTAATACTTAAATAAATCCAAGACGCATTGAACAATGCGTTTATAGGAAGTGACACTGGTTTTGAAAGACACCTGATCGGGTCCCTGGTTTGATCATTATCACCTATTGATGGTGATGTGTTAGCTCAATATTTTTGGGGAAGCACTGCTTGAATGAATAACAAACGTCAAGGAGTTTTGGGTTCGAAAATTTTGGTTTTTAGCTCTGGTTTGTCCATAGAAAAATTAAAAAAAAACTTCACTATCAATTTATTAAAATTTTACATTTTAATAAACTAAGACACAATAAAATGTGATAGAAAGAATGAAAGAAAGAAACATACCCCAATATAATATGGTAAATAAATAAATAAAAAATACCACAACAATTAGGTGTGAGGCAATATAGAATTGTTTTCGATGTTTATTCTTTAGTAGTTGATCAACATATTACCTTGTAATGTAAAAAAAAAAAAAGAGTTGTAGTTTCGGTTATGTGTTTAGTGGTTTAACAACTTCGATTTCAAATCTTTATTAGTAATCTCTTGCTTTTCCTTATAACCAAGATCTGTTTTGATGCATGGTGACCTTTGGCGATTTATAATCTCATCTAGCACTATGGTGTTTTTAAAAAACTTGAGGCATATGTTCAACTTAGTATTTGTCTTCTCCAATTCCTCCTTTATGACCATAACCTCTTATTATACATTAGTAGAGTTGTCTTTTTTATCTTCGCTGGGCTCTCACCTCTTCTTCCATATTTTCACCTCTTTCAATTGAATATGTAGGCCACTAATAGTCTTTTGGGATTCTTCAAGGTCTTGTGACATATTTGTTTTTAAGGCACCGTACTCTTCTTCAAAATTTTTAAACTCGTTGTTTTTGTTTCAATTTCTTCTTGTTTAGTATCTTGACCTCATCTAGACAAAAAATGATCTCTTCTTTAAGATCCAATTTACCTTCCACTTCATCATCATCTTCATCTTCATAAACCATCTCTCCTTTGCTTTATTTTATCTCTATTTCCATAAAAATGATTCTTCCTCATCACTATAGGGATGGTTTCACTAAATTCTTTAGATGAGCTACTACTTTCCTCCTTAGTATAGAGGTTTTTCTTGTGCTTGTATAAGTTTTTTCTTTTCTCGATTTATCTTGCTTATAAATCTTCTTAAACTATAATACTTGTTATCTTCCTTCATGTCACAATCTTTTCATTATCACTATTCTCATTTTATATATATGAAGAGTTAGCATCATAACTCCCTACTTTACCATAATTAAAACATTTGAAGGGTAACTTACCTTTGTATTTTCTAGTTCCTTTCTTCACTTTCTAAAAAAATGAGCTTCTTCCTTGTCTGACTCATTCTTTGAGCAATCATCTAGCTCGAACTTCTTGTTCTTCATCTTATTTGAAGATTTGAAGGTTGCATCATGCTTAGATGATTTATATTTTTCATTTCTCATCTCATATGTTGTGAGAATCCCATGTAGCTCACCCATTGTTAGGGTGTTTATTTCCATCATTTCTTCAATAGAAGATACTTTGGCATCAAATATCGAAGGTAGAGATCTTAACACTATTTACACAATAAGTTCGTCTTTTTAATTTCTTCTCCAATCCCTCTAATGGTGTTGAAAACTTCATCCATGCAAAGAAAGTAGGTTGTAATGTTTTCATCATCCTTCATCTTCAAACCCTCAAATTGACTTTTATACATTTGGATCTTTTCTTTCTTCACTTTGTCATCTCCTTCATATATGTTCTTGAGTTTATCCTAGATTTCCTTGGCTAAAACATAATGCATCACCTTAACAAATTTTGATTCAAATAAACCACATAATATTGCATTCATAGCCTTTGCATTGCTCTCACTTGCCTTCTTTCCAACTTGATATGTTGGAGGAGTTGTTGGAGTTACATAACCATTTACAACTAATTGCCAAATGTCAAACCCAAGAGCCATTAGATAGGTGTGCATCCTTATACTCTAAAAAGCATAATTAGTTCCATCAAACAATGGAAATCTATTTGAGGAGAATCCTTCTTGTCCTACCAACTATTCTACAAAGACCTACCTTCCACTGGTCAAACTATTTTGAAGGAACCTGCTTTGATACCGATTTAACAACACACTAATATTGAGAGGGAGGGGTTGAATCAATATTATACAATATTTTACTTATTTAAAACTTAAATAATCATAACAAATACATTCACACAAGATATAAAATTACAAACACACAATTTATGTGGAAACCCTTTCGAAGAAGAAAACCATAGAGAAAAGATTGCTTGGATCTATTGTTTAAATCCAACCCCAAATAATATCAACATAAATTTGTAAGAACCAACCTACTGGAGACACCAATCCCAAATGTTGAGCACTAACTCATTCAATTCATGAGAACCAACTCACTGGAGACACCAATCCCAATATTGAGCACCAACTCAGCTAATTCATGAGAACCAACTCACTGGACACCAATCAATAATGCTAAGCACCAACTCATTAATTCATGAGTGCCAACTCAATTGAGACACCAATCCCCAATTGTGTGAGGCACCAACCTCAAAAATACACAATTCTACCTTTTGTAGTTACTTCTTCAACTTGATGATGACAATCAACTTATGCTTCCAAGCTAGGTACGCTATTATGATCAAATTACTTCACATTTCAGTTCTCACTCTTCACCGTTGTTCCATAAATCTCTCTCCCTTCTTATTTTTTGTTCTACCGTGAATGATCTCTATTTATTATTCTTTTTCCTTCGAACTCAGCCTTGAAATGTCTTTAAAGTGCCACTCCACACACCTATTCCACTTGCTTCACCCACTCTTATTCATACACCCCCAAAATAATATACTCTTAATTATTTCTTCACTACTTCACAAGATTACTTGTTTGCCTTCTTTACACACTACTCCATGTGCTACTGCTCTTCCTTACTCTTCAACAATTTACCATTTAAGTCAACTTGAGTTTATTTTTTCTCCTCTTTGGGGAATCCTCTAACCATATCATCCTCTCTTTAGTTCACTATCTACATTCGGTCCTCACTTATTTTCACAACAATTCACCATCTCTCCTCACTTTCACATTCTTTCACACAACACACACTACTCCATGTGCATAGCCTTTTGTATTTCCTCCTCCTCCTCCTCTAATTTTTCATTTCATCCACTTAGGTACACTTCCTTTGATTCAACAATTTTCCATTTTCTCCACTTATGCGCATTGCCTTTGCTTCATAATTCACAATTTTATCTACTTAAGAACACTTCTTTTGCTTCAATTTTTTTCCATTCTATCATTTTTAGCTCACTCATATTATTTATAATTTGAGTCTCTTTATACCATTTTCATCTCTTTAACCATTTAACACAATGAATAGATAGAGTTCGACTCGATCTATGAATATAATAAATGAAAAAAGCTAGCCATAGTTTGAATACCCATGTAAAATACATATAAATGTCAAAACATAAGAGGAGTAGGCATGTTAGTTAAATATAAATGTAAGAAGAAGATCAATGCCAAAACATACCAGTTGGCCAAAACACTAAAATAGGTCATATAATCAAACATGATAAACATGTCACTCTAGATGTATCAATGTGGCTCCAAATCATTCATAATCGAAGCCTAAGAATGTATTGTTGCAATTGGCTCAATCTTTCTAGATCCAAACCAACTTTACTACTAGATCTAGACAAAAATGCTGCTTAGCTATTACCGAACATACTTCTAACTTTTGACGATCAATATTCTTAGGCGATCTCCGGACAAACAACACTATCGGTGAGCTCCGACAACAACACTACATGCAAGCTCAAATAAACATTGCATACAAGCTCCAAACCAGCTATTCAAGCTTGAATGAATATAATACCAATCTATAGATGAGATACACTACGATCTCTGGATGATGAACATTGTAAAAGAGTTACTTTGGACCATTTACACTTAGAGATCCAAACCATTGTTACTACTAGCTCCAGATATGAGAAACATTACTACAAGATCGATGAGATAAACTCCAAGCTCCAAACAAGTTACCAAACAAGCTCCAAACCATCTAATAAAAACCTTTAACATCAAATGAAAATAGGATTCTTCCATTAATCTATTCTACTACTAGCTCCTCTAAATTCCTTGAACATTAATGACAATTAATCCAATATAAAAAATAATAACTTTTTTAGTATTT
Source organism: Taxus wallichiana var. yunnanensis (assembly GCA_018340775.1). Classification (NCBI taxonomy): domain Eukaryota; kingdom Viridiplantae; phylum Streptophyta; class Pinopsida; order Cupressales; family Taxaceae; genus Taxus; species Taxus wallichiana. The sequence continues at coordinate 591,507,049 of CM031236.1, forward strand.
TGGTACCTTTCACTTATTAAGGAACATCTAAATATGTTGTAGCAAAGCTAAACATATGAAAGCATAGAGTGTAGAATAACATGTCATCATTGGTTTGTTGGGCTATGCTTTGTTTATGATCCTTAATGCCCTTTTTTTCCTACTTTGATCTCCTTTAATCATTTGAATATCTCTATTATATGTATGTATATGTTTTTGGAGCTTATCTATAGTCAAACTTAAAGATAAATTTTTTCTCGAACTTTATCCCTTGTGATCTTGATCCAAAATTTATCCTCATTAAGCATGAACTTGAACTCAATCTTGAACCTTGTGACTTAGGTTCTTTCCTCTGCTACTTAATATTTTATTGGATTCTGGAATAACCCATGTCCAATTTCCTAAAAAAGGACTCCTATTCATCTTTCATAGACCCAAGTTATGAATCATGTGACTTATGAAATAAAGATTCTTGAAGAAATTGTTGTCGAGATGGATTTTTTTGAGATAATTATGTGGAGAAATCCTCAATAATTTATATTGCCATTAGTGAGATCAATTGTATGGAAATCAAGATTTTTGATTTGAGAATTTCTCCTAGGTAGTGTCTTCTTCAAGAATTTTTGCAAGTACATGTTTTCTTAGCTTGGTTTTTGGTGTTTTTAGTTGTTTTTATGACTTTGAGACCTATTGTTTTGCTTGTTGGTTTGGTGTTTAGTGGTTTTATCTTGTTTTTTTCTCGATGAGATTGGTTTTTATATTCTTTATTTTAGACCATTTTTTATTGATATTCTCTACCATTGGATGGCCCATAACTTGTTACAATACTTCTTAATTTACTTGGTTGAGGGATCCTATTCATACTTTTTTCAATTTTACTAAAAAAGAAACATATATAATTTTGGTGCTTTGAAAATCATGGAAAAAGAGGAAAACAATTATGGACTTTTCATTTTCCTTATTACATTTACTATGAAAAATTTGAGCCTTGTTCAAGGATTCTCCTCTATTTATCCAGATCAAATGTGCCTTTTAAATATTATAAGTTAAATATCTCATTGTAAAAGGAAGCTTGTTTGTCACAATTTCACTAGTATAGTCATTTGTAATGAATTTGTTTCCGAGCTCAATATCGTGTAGAAAGTCACAAGATACTGGTTGGTTTATAGATAATCATATGGATTTATTATCTTGATAGTTCATGTGAGGAGAAAATCTTGTGATCCTAGCGTTTGAAGGGATTACATACCAAATAGTTTAAGAAAAATAATTTACTCAAAAGCTAGTTGGAATGCTATGAATACACCACCTTATATGTGCTATGCCAAAGATTCCATGAAATTGATCTAAATTGACTTTAGTCGTTATTGTAATTTTACAAGAAAAAATAAATTATATTAATAATGGGAGATTGTATGGACTAAGAAAATCATTGTTATTTGCTTTCCAATATTCCTCTTAGTGGTTGGGCCTCCTTCTCTAAAAGTATTGTTGCATTTTCTTTTGCATTTATTTCTATTTTCTATTTCTTTTTGACATGAAGCTAATCTAACTGCTTCGACCTTAGGATTTAGATATAGAATGCACTTTACAAACTTTCTAAGATGAACATTTAATAAAGGTCAATCTTTTTGGATAGATTTGAACACTTGGCACAAAGAAGCTTGTTATAACCTTATTTAAGAGAAATATTCAATATAATGTTGGGTGCAATGAGCATGTCTACATTGTTATTCTATGCTCAATCCCTAGAGAATAAAGAACACTATTTCCTTCCATACTACTTATTCATCCTCCCACCATTGTTGGGCATTTTGGATAGCTTTGAACACCCGACACAAAGAAACTTATTCTTCAATTAATTTAAAATTAGGTGTAGTGAGATTTTATACATTGCTATTTTGTGATCAACCCCTAGAAAAGGAAGAATAATATTTCCTTCCATACCACTTATTTGTCCTCCTAACGCAGCTTGATCCTAGTTCTCTTTGGCTATTCTATCAAAATACCACACACACACACACACACACACACACACACACACACACACACACACACACACACACACACACACACACACACACACACACACGTCAATCCATATCAACCCATGTTTGATTTGCTACATTTTAAAATATGTGATGCTTTTCTTCCGAAGCTGATCTTATAAGCCCCAAGTTATTAACCACTTCTCATCTTGAAAGTACTTAGTGGGCAAGCTAAAGGAGTTACCTAAATACTTTGAGAAATTTCATAACTAACACAATTTTTTTTAGGGACTCCATGTTAATGTTGGGTTCCATGTCCTCAAATTCCCTTTCACATTTCCCCCAATAGTACTATTGATGAACATGGTCCAAGTTTTAGAGATGGAGGTTTATCTTGTAAGCTATGTGGATTTGAGTTGACATTGCTTAAGCATATCTTCTAGAGTATTTGGGCACATGATGTGATAAAGGTTGATACAAAAAAGTAGTCTCATTCACAAATCTATGGTCCATCTACAACTTTAGAACAGATGACATAAATTTTGCATAAGATGCACCTAAAAGTCCACAAGTTATCTTCATTGTGTGGTTTCTCGTGTGCTAGAAGCCACATAAGCACATTGATTCTCTCGGAATAGTGTGAGAAATCTATATTTTCACCATGTATATGTGACATTTGAAGAGCCTTTACAAGATTTGACCGACACTTGTACCTATTTCAATATAAGCCCGTGAATCAAGAGAATGTCTCCAAATGAGATCTCCTTTATTAAGTGCACAAAAGAGATCTGTAGTAGAATATCCATCTTGCCTAGAGAACAAAAATAGATGAGACTCTTAGAAAATCAAAGTGGAACAAAAAGTAAGGTGACTACAGGGAATACACTTACCCTTGATGAAATTTAGAAATATATGATCACCAAAATTGTAGCCTGGTACAACTCGGTCAATATATCTCGAGATGAGTTATAAAAAATAGCCTTTATATTTCAAGTCTTGTGGTAAAGATTTATAGAACCGAAATTTTTATAACTCGCAAAAAATCTAGTGATTTGTATGGGGTGATGGTTCAATAATTGATCATGTAATGTCTATCATTCTAATGGTCAAGGAAAAAGATTTTTCTTGATATCCACATGATTTTTGATTCATTTCTAAAAATGATTTCAACAAATGTGATTTCGATGGTTATGATGTTAAATTACTTTATTAGACTACAATATCGTGAAGTTTCGAGTTGTGGATTTATTGGTGATGACATTTTCTCGTTATAAAAGTCATGCCAATTTTCTTAGCATTATCCATGTTTAAAGATTTTTCCTACTTGTGATATGTGTGTCATTTGTTTATGCTTTGTGTCTTCTAAGTTATGTTAGTTTTAAAAAAATACCACCTTGGATATTATTTCCTGACATGTAAGGTGTATTTGAAGATTTCTTAAGACACTTCTTATTACCAAAAGAACAAGTTTGATATGAAAATAAATTCTTTCCACTAATTAAACACTTCTACATAATATGCAATGGATTTTGGTGTCATCTTAGGAATATCTGTTTATATATGAAATTTTTGTCTTGAGGCAATATTCTTATTCATATGTGTTGTGTTTCAAGGCAGAAGCCTGAACATTGCAGAGAAGACAAATTACTTATTTTTATTGATTCAACCATTCTAAGTATAAGTTTTTTTAAATTTATTTTTTCTATAATCCTTCTTATTATGAATTACAACAATAATGGTGCATTGGAAATTATGAAATCCATTTGATGGCCTTCATCCCTATGTTGATTACTATTTTACATCATCTTGATGATCCCTAACGTGAAGTGAATGGACAATATGGGGTGATAACATTTATTATATTATATTGTGGTCTCATTAGTATAGATCGTGATTTGTATCAAGCTTTTAAATTTATTTTTACTATAATCCTTCTTATTATCAAATAAAACAATAATGGTGCGTTGGAAATTATGAAATCCATTCGACGGCCTTCATCCTACGCCGATTACTATTTTACATCATCTTGATGATCCCTAACGTGAAGCGAAGGGACAATATAGGGTGATAACATTTACTATATTATATTGTGGTTCATTAGTATAGATTGTGATTTGTTTGGTCTAATTTGATCTTATTGGGGTCACCACTTTATATAAAGATTCAATAATCTAATCAAGGTTAGGACACATAATCTCAAAAATTATGACAACTAGTGATTATAGTAGCTAGTTATCATATGTTTTGAGTTCTCCACAACTCTAGCTACAAAATTCATATAATTATAATTCAATAAATTTATATCATGTCAATCTATGCCAAACATTCAATATCAGTGAATAGATAGTTGTAACTTGTACATATGACCCTTATCTTACTTATTTGCTTAGAACCATTGTAACTCAAAATGTGTTTAGTTGTGTCTATAATAATTATATCTAGAAACATGATTCAGTTTGTGAATCTAGATACATTTACAATTGTCTAAAATCATTGCATATAAATAGTTATTTCTTTCTTTAGTCTTATCTAATATCATCGTATAGCGATTCTATCTATTTGTAAGGCCAATATCTACATATTTATGTGTTATTGGAAATCATGGTCCAACTAATATATAGTTATGAGTTGACATGATTACATGCAAGATTTAAAACATCGGGTTAAGTTTTACAGTTCTACAATTCACATTGTACGGTAGGAGCCACCTTGTTCCACTATTTCCTAGAGATTTTAGTCGCAATGCATATGCGACGTACATAATCAAGCAATAATCGGGAATTTTGCAAACACACTATTTTCAACTAAGTGTTCATCTCTTGTCTTTTTGCAGTGATTGTAGCTACTTGGGAATCAAATATAACAAACCTATTGGAAATAAAGATAGAATGTCCAAGAAATAAGTCAGCAAAAGTAATGGTATACATTTTTGAAAAAAGATATTAAATAGATTTGTGTAGTTACTAAATAAGTTATGATCCCATTTTAATTCAATAAATAGGTGTACCAATCTATGTCAAGGGTTAACGACATTTAAGCACTCTTTGTATTTTATCTTTTTGATATTATTAAAATGTTTGTGGACCCACTTGTGGGCACAAGATTTAACCCAAACTATTTTCTACATGTCTTATGATATTGATCAACACCCACTTTGGTGACATTGACTATACTTATCTATTAATTTCACTAAAAGAAATTCAAGTTTTGTTTTAATTCTTTAAATTCATATAGTCTTCAGAGAGATGATATTTAGGATTAAATTTATATTGTCTCTAGCGAAATAAAAATGATATTGTCACTTGAGAGACAAAATGAAATCGTCTCTAGAGAGACAAACATGATATTGTCTCTCTTGAGAAAAATAAGTATTATTTTATATTGTATCGGAGAGACAAACATTTAAGACCTCCTAATTTAAGACAATACACAACTATTTTGTTTCAATTTGAGATGATTTGGTTAAGTATTGTCTCTATTATTGTCTCAAAACACCTCGTTGTAGTAATGTCCATACAATTTCCTACATTATTGAGTGCAAATTGCTCTCTGATTTACATGGAGGAATTTTTAATTAATAAACTATCAAAATATATATTGTGTAATCTTTAGGTGTGAAAGATATTCCTAGGTTTCTTAATTTTAGATCTAAAGTATTTATTCTAGGTTAAAGTAGTTAATTTATTGCACTATTCTATCCATAGAAATCATGAAGAAAATAATCAATAACCATATATAAATAAGAAAACCTCAATCATGTTGGATCTACATGAGGTCATAAACCAGCTAAAATATGAATACATGCAAATAAACTAGGCCACCACCAAGGAAAGATCGAATGCATTCACATTAAAACACTATAGAGGAGGCACAAAACATCGCAAAGATAAATTAAAACCATTTTTCACTAGTTCTTGCATACGCATAAGAAATGGTGTTTTAGAAAGGCCTTTCCATAACAATATGTGCAAAACAACATAAATACAAATAGATGGAAAATAAAAAAATCCTCCTCACCGACATAACATGTATTTTCTTCGACACCCATTTCAAACAACAAATGACCAAGACCATTACTCATAGCCTACAAAAACAAAAACATGCATTTTATTTCACACCCATTTCATAATAAATAAAATAAATGAAATAAGGTCATTTAATGTCTTATCCGAAATGAAAACTCGACAAATGATTTTAGAAAAGTTGATAGAAAACCAAAAATTTCATACCAGTTGCCCCATGTACAAATCAACTAAAATATGATTACATGCAAATAAACTAGAGCACCACCATCTAACACCGAGGCCATCCAAATGAATTCATTGCAACATAATCCCACAATGATAATGAGAGGTACAAGATGAAATACATTCACATTTAAACAATATACACTTGGTTAAATATCAATAATAAGTGCTCATAACACTTGTACCGCCATCTAAACAAATCCATCATCCCAAGTTACGAATCTCCAAGAAAACATTCTCTCTCGAAATTTTTGGCCGACACGGTAGCATTGTATATATATACACCTCAAGAAGTAAAACCACCACCACCATAATGATCATGCCTTTGTATGATGACAACATTAACTACAATATATGATCTTAATTAAAGGTATTTAAAACTCTTCATGGAACTCCCAATTAAAACATCAATAAATTCTTTTCTTTCATCACAACCGCACAACACTATGCCATGGAAAAAGTTAAAACTATAGTCCGCGACAACCAATTTTTTTACATTTTTGGATGAGTTTTTTTAAACTAATTGAAAAATAGGGCTTGTCTGCTAGGAAAATAACTCTTAACCAATCATATTTCACTTGAAGTTAATTTTCCAAAATAAAAAGATATATGTATTTATGAAAACTATAATCCAAACCATATAAATTTAATTTAATTAGCAATTGAATTTTTTAGCGGCGGCTTATTTGTCACCATATCTTTAGCGTTCGACATGATAAATATATAACAAAAGAGAGGGACACAACTTATAAAATATGTACAAACTTATGAATCTATTTTTATATTTGTATAGCAAAATAAACAATCCAAGAAAATTCTTTATGGATAGAGAACACGATCGAAACCCTAGCTACTCGATATACTCTATGTGCACAAGCTTCGACATTTAGATCCTTCTATTGTAATTATGGTAAGCGCCAAGGATTACGAATTGTTCTTATTCTTTTAAAATACCAATATAGCCAAAGAAATAGTTATGAAAGGATTTTCAAATAATGTTTCCAAATTCCCATCATACGAAGAAAGATAATGATGTGAAGACAAGAACTCAGTCATGAAATACTTTGAAGGAAGCCAATAAGGAAGTATTTCCTTCAATTTTCAAGATGACTTTTTAATGAGAATGTGATATCATTATAGTCTTGTTTAGTTATTGAATTTTTATAGGTCGAATTCCTCCTATTGTTTCCTTTTCTCAGGTAGATGAAAAATGTTTGGGAACCCAAGGAAATTTATAACAATCTTGTTATGAACTTGACACAAGGTTTTTCCCAATTGAAATTTGGCTCAAAATATCAAGTCAAACATGTTTTGGAAAGAAACATTTGGGATATATAGGGTGCATATATTGTTGTTCGATTTTGGACTTCATAATTTAATCTAGAGAAGGATTCCTTGCCCATTTGGATTGAATTCCCACTCTATCCAATTCATTTCCAATTTCATGTAGATAATTTTGCTGCACAACTTTGGGAAGTTCTCTTAGTAGACCCCATGAAAGGTTTTGTAGTGTGTCCTTCTATGTTAAACTTTAACTTTCAAAGGAGCTTCTAGAATTCATAACTCTTGTAGTAGGTTAGTCATTTTAGCATAAGATAACCTTTTTTTTCTTTACCAAATACTTGTTACTATTGCCATCGAAGGACCAAAGAGAAGTTGCATGTGCTAAGCTACTTTCTTGTAAGGATGTGGTTAAATTTGTTGAGGCAACTATGGTTTGTAAACCCTCTATGGAGGGACCTCTTATTTTGGAAACACCTAATTTCGATGTTAATCACTCTTAATTCTTATAAATGAAGAACAAGCCTCTAGAAATTGATCATAATGATGGTTGGACATATGTTTTAAACAATAAGAAATCATTCTCAAATGTGTTTAGATTTTGGCATCAAAATATTCGGATAAGAAACACACCTACATGTGCTTACTAGGTACAATAGATCTCTGTATTAATTTTTGAGTCCAAACTAATTAGTCCAGACACTCCCTTGCTCATAGGTGTTATGGAAAATGGAGGTACTATGGAAACTTGTAATGGTTTCATTTCTTTAGAGGAATTAGATGTGGAATCCCCTCTTGATGTTCCTCTTACATCATAAGTGGTATGACATCGTGGAATGTGAGGGGTCTCTTGGTTACATGTAGGAGCTACATTGTCTAATATTTTGTCATATGTTATGGTGTTGTTGACTTTTTTGTCTACAAGAAGTAAATATCACTAATTCCCAATTATGTTCTACATGTAAAAGAATTATGCCCGATTCTTTTTTATATTGAACATGTGAAAGGAAAGGGTGGTGTTGCTATTTTCTTACATCATAAATGGGTTTCAAAGTCATGTTGGATAGTGATATTACTATTGATGAGCATGTCTATTTTTTATGAATTAGATTTTATATTAACAAGTAAGATTATACAAGATAATTCATAAAATAATATGGAGGCATGGAAGAATTCCCAAAACCATGAACCAAACTAGGAAAAAACAGAACCTAGGAAAGCATCCAATTACAACACATCGAGAGCACAAAAACATAAAAGTTAAGCCGCCACTATGAATTGATTTCCTATAGAGGGCGTGTCTTGGTCATACCACCTAGAACTGCATATCCTTGCCATTATCCAACACGTCCCAACCAGAGCCGATTTGGCTTGGGTCTTCATGTCTTTAGAAAGGGACTGAGAGGGCGATATAATGAGAGACAACTTGGGGAAATTGTCAAGTGGAGGTGAGAGGCTCCAACAATCGTGAGTTCGCTATTCAGGGGCAGCCAACAAGCCCTAGGACAAACCGGGTGGATGGCGGGAATCCCAACCATGGTGGTAGGATGAAGGGGAGAGAGAGAGGCTCCTCTTAGAAGGTTGACTATGGGGAGACCGATAGGCTCGACTCAAGGAGTGACGTTGAGAGCGACTTCAATGACCATCACCTCTAGAGTGCCCACTAGCACCACCTAACTTGGAAAAGTGCGGTGAGAGGGGATGAAAGTTCACGTGTAACACTACATGGGGCATCACCCCAGTGAAAAAGGAGCATTTGCAACTACTTCACCTCGATAGCCACTTTATTTGCTTGCACTTAAATATGTAGTAAGACATTCGTGATGAGCATATACTTATTATGAATAGAGAAATCTGATCAACTTCAATGTTAGCAAATATATAAGAATTCCTTTCTTTCCAAAACTAGAATAATGTTTCGCCTTTGAAAGCATGTGATATCCGAGAAAACGGTGAGCCATTCTAGTCTTATTTCTTAAAAGCACATCTTTGCCAAGTAAAACACTCCAGCTTAGAATGGGAATAAGAAATAATGTATCCAATTACAAACCCTTTAGGATTTGCAATAATACTAGAATAGGTGCGAGAAGGTTTCCACATGACCACATAAGGGGCATTTGGGGGAAGACACTCCTAGGTGCACTAATTGGGTACCATGCAGAAGACCTTGGTGTAGAACACACCACAAGAAGTGAGAAATTTTTAGTTCCACACATACTGAAACCAAATTTTAGCAAATATCCTTTGCGAGCATGCCCATTTTTCTTAGCTATGGATTAAATTTCTTGATTTCGTTCTTGGTTTGTACTTCATTTAAAAAATATTGGAATTTGTAAAACCCTAAAATATTTCGAGTCACGTGCGATAGATAAAATGCTAAAGTACATATTTGACTCAAGAAATAAGCTAAAGAAAATATAAAACCCTACGTGAAAGAGAGGGAACATTATACTTAATTGAATTAACAATAAATGCCAAAGTATGATAGACTAGAAAATTGATAAATAGGAGGAGGAAACTGTTGTAACCCTACTTAGAAAATTATGTGAGTGTCGGATGAGCTAGGACCAGGGTGCCTAGACGGGAAAGGGCGCGTAGGTCTTTAGAGACCTCTCTGAGTGCCTCGTGGATCGTATAAAATCCCAAGATCTGGTTGTTCCCATATCGTAAGGTATTCACTAACCTTCGATGTTTATCGCTTATGTGTCGCTAGATGATCATTGTATATACACCTAACCTAGAGAGAGAGAAAGATAACCTATAAAACCCAAAAACACATCAAATCCTAAAAAAGAAAAAAAGATGCAAATGGGAATTCGGATTGACCTCGGCGGTCATCCGACTGATTGAACTTATGATCAAGCGTAACAATAAATTTTAGACTCCATGTAGTTCTTGCTCATGTGTGCAAGAAAACGTGCCCTAGATATATCTTTGTACAAGATGTACTTGATAGCGAGAGATGGCTAGATGTAGCAAATGTAGATAGATGTGTGGATGGTAAAATGAACTTCCCCTCCTATGCATGTATGTAGAAAAATGCAGTCCCTTTTCCCTTGAATGAAGCTAGATGGATGCTTTGATGCTCTTGAAATTCCTTTAGATGCAACCTTAGGTGATGATAGTAGATGCTTAGAGCTTGGTCCTTTATTATGGTCACATAGCTTTATATTTATATGATTCCCTTAGTTGAATTTCACAATTAACAACTGAAAGGCCAACCCATAAGAAAACAATATGCCCAAAATATAAAAGATGCCTAAAAGGGGCGAGTAAAGTAAAGAGAGACCGAGGGTGCCCAGAAGGATGGGGGTGCACGGACGTTGGCGTCTTATCTAGGCGTTGGTGTCCAACATCATAAAATATAACGTAGTAAAGTATCAACTAGGATGTAGGGTGTAAGAGGCCAAAAAGAAGACATGACACACAAAAAAATGCCAAAGATAGTTATTAATTGCTAGTGAGGAATCATATGAATAGTGGTATGTGATTAAGACCTAGTAATTAACCCAAAGTGCATGATTTAGTGTCTACAATTTACTCTTTTATGCTCCTTGTGATGCCTCTGGGAGGGCTAAGATTTAGCGATCTCTCTCCTCTGTTCTGTCTCTAGCCACATGAAATTTTTGTGGAGATTTTAATATTGTGCTTAATGATTTTGACAAATTGGGATGAACTCAACTTCAGACGAAGGAAGGAAAAAAGATAATGTGGTAGCACATGGTTCAAACATTACATCTTTTTTATCCTAATATACATTTTGTTGGGAACAAAGTTGAGGCTTGGCATACATGGTATAATCTTTGACAAGGTGTTCAAAGGATTCTCAACTAATTAGATTGTGTCTTAATTTCTTAAAATCAATGGTTTTATGTTCCTCATAATGTTGGAATCCTTGTCTCAGCTCATGCAAATATTTATTTATCTAATCACTACCCCACACATGGAATATAAGGTTTAGAAGAAATTATGATAAGTGAAAGGAAACTTATATTCCTAATATGATTTTGATTAAGAACAAATAAGTGGTTGAGGTTATCTCTTCGAGGTGTGGATTTGGTTCCTCAACCTCCCGAGTTATCTAGTTGCATTGCTTAGTGGAATGCTATATTTCTTCATGTCACTCACTTTATTTATCATTTGGGAAAGGAGGCTTATAAAAACTATTCATAGGCACTTTCAACATTTGGATAATGACATTTTACAATGCCATAGAAATTTAATTGCTAATCCTTTATATGAAGAGGATCAAATTGAGTTGGCACATCTAAGAGAGTAAAAACGTATCTTAAATTTACATAAAGCGAAAGGTGAGTGAAAAGGATAGACTTACTTGGTTTGCGTAAGGGTGATCAATGAAAAGTTATTGACATTTATCTTCAATTTTCAAATCTAAAAAATTGATGAGGATGATTTAATTATATGTCTAGATGTCATGCCACAATGTATCATTTATCCCTTTTTGATGGAGATAAAATCCTCTCTCTTGATGATTTATTCTCTGTTGTTAATGCCATGCATAATCGCAAAGCTCCCGTACTAATGGTCTTCCTATTGAATTTTATAAATCCTATTGGTCGGTGATTGGTTCAAATCTCCATCGAATGGGTATGGAAGCTTCACATACTAGTTCTATGGGTAATTTTACTAACAAAGCATACATTAAGTTCTTACCTATGTCTGGTGATTTTTCCTCTATATTTAACTGGAGGCATGTTTTGTTTCCGAATTTATCTTATAAATTTTTATAAAGCTATTGCCTTGAAGATCAAGATTTTCCTACATACTATAATCTCTTAGGAGAATATTGGTTTTGTCCCCTGGTCATTTTGTTTTAGATAATGTTATGAAAATTCTAAAAATATGAGTGTTGAGGTTCCCCTAGTTGGCGGTGGTACCAAGCGGTCGCATGTCTCTGAGTCTTCTAGTTCTGACCCGAGTCCGGATAGCCCTCGCCCAGTCCCTCCACTTGCATTGGCTCCCCCACAGGCGCTATGGATTGTTGTCATGAAATATAAGGAGAAGAAGGGGCGCTTTGTTGCTCCTACCTCTCAGGGGTCCTTCGGTTCTCCTAGTCCTTATGTTCCTTCGTCGTTGAATGGTTTTGTTTTTAACACTTTGTAATTTTTTGTTTCTTTCCTAGGCATGGCCTAGTGTGTTTGTGGCTTTGGGGTGTGCTCTCATACCGCCCGCTTTTTTTGTTGAGAGAATCTTGTATCATGTTTCATTTAATATAATATAAGATCTTTTCATCAAAAAACAAATTACTAAGCACTTGTTTGGGTGAGGAATCTAATAAAAAAAATTATTTGAAGCTTGATTTTGCTAAGGCTTACGATCATGTGGAATGAAGTTTCCTTTTAAACATTAGAGCCAAAATCGAGTTTGGGATAATTTTAGGTTTCATATTTTCATTTTTTTGTAGAGGCCAACGCTAATTTTTATTATTGGAAACTCTCTCCTATTATCAATTATGATGATCTATTAGAAAAGGATGCCCTTTGGCTCCGTATCTCTTTCTTATGGTAGTTGAAGCTTTGGGAAACGTTTTTAGAAGAAAATTATCAAAGGGTTTTCTTAAAGGAATTTCCTTGCCTTCTACTTCTAATCAAGTTCCTTGGAGTCAATTCAATGATGATACTTTTCTATTGCTTCAAGAATCTAAAGCAAAACTTTGATGTGGCTTTGGATTGCATTGATATGTATTGTAGGGCTTCGATGTTGAGATTAATTGGAGTAAGTTACAAGTTATTCGTTTGAGCTATGCCGCTCTTCCATCCTAACATTCTAAATTTAATTGGAAGTGGTTGTAGCCTAATGATTTTATTAATATTCTCATAATTCCTTTTTCTCCTCATGTTTCACCATCTCAATTTTGGAAAAAAATTTATATAGAGTGCACTCTAAAATGATGATGTGATCCTCTAAGCCTCTTTCTTTGGCTAGTAAATTTATAAAAGCTTCAAAAAATTTGAGTTTTGTACATGTTTATTTCTCTTCTTTTTTGGCCCCATCTAGAAGTTGTTATAAAAAAATAGAGGGCATGCTCAAGTTTGTTTTTGGGAATGGACATAATAATAACTTATTTCTTTGGGTTGCTTTGTTTGTTTATATGATTCCCACTTCACATTCTGGCATTGAATTCCCTAATTCATTTCTTCCAGGTTCTCTTTTGGTTGCAAAATGGATCATTCATGCTTTAGAAGGGGGAAGAACACTAGAAGGGATTATTAAAATGTAAAGTCAAAAAATTGCAGTGGAATCAATTAACAAATTGTGTTCTTTCTCCAACCCCTCTTCGATTAAAGGCTCATTAGCTTGAAAAATATGGAAGTTTTGGAATTTTTAAAGATATTTTCTAGATAGAAAAACAATTGTTCCAAAGGAGTCCCTTATGCAACATTTGATTTGGTGGTTTGGACTCGTTATTATTGAAGAGAAAATTATACATTGTATCATTTCTCTTAGACATTCCTCTTATATCAATAGATGCATTCTCGTTCTTACTAAATTTTGGAATAAACATGAGCGTAAATGATATGAGTGGGTTGAATTCAAAAGATTATCTTTGGATAAATGGTCAAGACAAGTATATATTTGAATCTATTAGAGCTACACTATCAAATTTATGGGTGATTTCAACTCCTCCTACGGGTATGCACTTATAGGGACTCGGTACAAGTGGCTTGGTGGATGTATTGTTATGGAATTCTCTCTTAAACATGCTTAAACTTGCTTCATGTTCAATCAATTATCAATTCGTAAATTGAATAAGAATCAGCACACTAATGATTCGAGATGAATTTTGTGTGATTCGTTTTAGTAGAATTTGGAAAATTCATATTTAGCCTAAAATTAAACTCTTTACTTGGTCTATGTTACATGTTGGTTTACCTATAGGTGAGTGATTGGATTACTTGGGGTTATTTCTCCTCACTTTGCCCAATTTGTAACAACGATGACTCTTTTCATCATGTTTTTTTGGAATACAAGGTGGCTAGAAAATGTTCGCGATGGGCTCTAGCCATGCTTGGGTTGTAAATGGGTTTAACTCCCACCAAGGAGCTTATTATATTTGGTGAAGATATTCAGCTCGTCATGATCGATATTGTTTATCATAGCTTATAGGTGTAATGTATTTTTGAAATATGGAAGCTTTGAATGGATGTCATTTAGTTCAAGATGTTGACTTTTCCTTTGGTATTTTGTTCAAGATTTTTCTTTAGTCATTTCAGCTTTTGTGTTGAGGCTAAGATATTTAGATTAGATATCTCTTAGTACTTACAAATAATTAATTACTGGGATTGATAAGTTTAATTTATATGTGCTTCTAAGTTTATTCTTCTCTTTCAAGCTCTTTCTTGTATTCTTTACTCAATTGTTGATGTAACTTGTTTCTTCCTTTAAGTTAAAAAAATCACATAAAAAATTAAAATACCAATTATATGCTCCCCACATCGTACTTTACAATTGTTCATATAATAAAATATGTTACTTTATTCCCTTAAAGCAAAAGCATATCACTTCAAAGTTAATTATTCCCACTTTATGTAATGCTTATCTAATTTAAAATGTGGAATAAATACAATACTCTTTATTTGTGCTTGGGGTCCTATTCTCTTTTTCTTTTCTTAAAGATCTTTGATGATGAAAAACATGCACAATTATTTGGGTTCTCCTTTTGATAAAGAAAGAGATTACTATCTCCTCGGTGCCCATTTATTCGTGACTTTATCTTTACTCCATTATTTAGTTGGATTGACCTCGATGGTCATCCGAATAAGTGAAATTATGACCAAGCACTTCAATACATTTCAGAATCCATATAGTTCTTGCGCTTGTGTGCGAGAAATCATGCCCTAGATATCTATTTGTGCAAGATGTACTTGATAGTGAGAGATAGCTAGATGTAAAAATGTATATGACATGTGGATGGTAAAATGAACTCCCCCTCCTATGCATGTATGTAGAAAATGCATTCCCTTGTCCCTTAAATGAAGTTAGATGGATTCTTTGATGGTCTTGAAATTACTTAGATGCAACATTAGGTGATGATAGTAGATGCTTAGAGCTTGGTCCTTTTATTATGGTCACATAGCTTTATATTTATATGATTCCCTTGGTTGAATTTCAAAATTAACAACTGGAAGGCTGATCCATAAGAAAACAAGATTCCCAAAAGATAAAAAGTTTCCCAAATAAGGAGAGTGAAGTAAAGAGAGGTCGGGGCGCCTGAAGGACAGGGGTGCTTGTCAGAATGGCGTCCTATCTAGGTGTTGGTGTCCAATGTCGTAAAAGATAAAACAATAAATATCGACTACCATGTAGGGTGTAAGATGCCAAAAAGAAGACATGACACACAAAAAAATGCCAAAGATAGTTGTTAATTGCTAGTGAGGAATCATATGAATAGTGGTATGTTATTAAGACCTAGTAATGTGCCCAAAGTGAATGATTTAGTGTCTAGAATAATATTTTTATGCTCCTTGTGATGCCTCCGGGAGGGTTGAGATTTAGCGGTCTCTTTCCTATATTTTGTCTCTAGCCACATGAAATTTTTGTGGAGATTTAACATTGTGCTTAATGCTTTTGACAAATTGGGATGAACTTAACTTGAGATGAAGGAAGGAAAAAAGATAATATGGTAGCACATGGTTCAAATGTTACATATTTTCGATTCTAATATAGATTTTGTTGGGAGTAAAGCTGAGGCTTGGTATACATGGTATAATCTTTGACAAGGTGTTCAAAGGATTCTCAACTAATCGATTATGCCTTAATTTCTTAAAATCAATGGTTTATGTTCTTCATAATGCTTTGGAATCCCTATATTAGCTCATTCGATATTTATTTATTTGATCACTACCCTATCACATGGCATATAAGGTTTAGAAGCAATTACGATAAGAGAAAGGAAACTTATATTCCTAATATGGCTTCGATTAAGAACAAAAAAGTGGTTGAGGTTATCTCTTAGGTGTGGATTTGGTTCCTTGACCTCCCGAGTTATTTGGTTGCATTGCTTAGTGGAATGTTATATTTCTTCATGTCACTCACTCTATTTTTCATTTGGGAAAGTAGGCTCCTGAAAAATATCCATAGGCACTTTTAACATTTGGAGAATTACATTTTACAATGCCATAGAAATTTAATTGCTAATCCTTCATTTGAAGACAATTAGATTGAGCTAGCACATATAAGAGAGTAATAACGTATCTTAAATTTTCATAAAGTGAAAGGTGAGTTGGAAAGGATCAACTTACTTGGCTTCATAAGGGTGATCAATGCAAAGTTGAGATCTTTAAGTTCCTAAAAGGAAAACCTCCTTTGAATCATATTAATGTTATTCATGATTGAGGAAAGAATATCACCGATCGATGATGATACTATTCGATATTTTTATCGGCATTTCTCTTCAATTTTTAAATCTAAAAATATTGATGAAGATGATTTTAGTACATGTATATGTCACGCCAAAATGTGTCATTTATCTCTTTTTGATGGTGATAAAATCCTCTCTCTTCACTATTTATTCTCTCGTTGTTAATGTCATGCATAATTACAAAGCTCCTGGTATTGATGGTCTTCTTGTTGAATTTTATAATCCTATTGGTGGTGATTGGTTCAAATCTCCATCAAATGTGCATGGAAGTGTCACATAATAGTTCTATGGGTAAGTTTACTAATAAAGGGTACATTAAGTTCTTTACCCGTGTCTCAGTGATTTTTCCTCTATCTCTAACTCGGAGGCCTATTTTGTTTCTGCGAATTTATCTTATAATTTTTTTGCTAAGGCTATTTCCTTAAAGATCAAGTTATTCCTACCTACTATAATCTCTTAGGAGAAAATTGCTTTCATCCTGGGTCATTTTATTTTAGATAATGTTATGAAAATTGCGGAAAGTACTTCTTTAGGTGAGGAATCTAACCAAAAATTTGTTTTTTTTAAAGCTTTATTTTGCTAAGGATTACGATCGTGTGGATCTTGCGAATGGATCGTAGAGTTGCAGAGAACAACTAGAAATGATATTCAATATTCTTCATAGTATATTAGCATCGAAACTTACAAATAAATAGGTGAGGTTGTTCCTAAAATTTAGGAAACAACTCACAACAATAAACTATATATGTAGGTTGTTTAAACAACCTACGTAACAATAATATAAGATAAATAACAGATATTAATCCACATACAAATATATAATGTGAGAACTATGCAAGGTATTCCTAGCATTCCCCACCTTGGTTTGAACATGAGGAAAACACTATCTTCAATGAAGCAACATGTTGCTCCGTAGCTTTGCACATGGTCTTGATCATCAACATTGACTGTGGGAACTACATCATCTAGGGACCAATCAACCTATTAGATGAATACATGAATTGGGACTGTTCAACCAATTCACATCAACCATCAAGTCAATTTGATCAAGAACACTTCCTGCTATAGTATCAATGGTACAAATCTCCACATCATTATTATCACAGGGAAACACATAAACTATACTACACACAGGAACATGGATGCACTTTTGTTCTTATTCATCACACAAAACAAAAGGTGTCACTAAAGCGTATGCGGCCTCTGAGGTAGTGACAAACTCGAGGATGTTGATTGTCCTCCTACCTCCATTGCCTCCATCCTCCAATAGACGATGTTGCTTACTCGAAAATTGGACGTTGAATCTCAATAGTTTCCACATTGTGATTTATTCTTCTCTCCCGTTATGTGAAACACTTTATTTTTTCGGACGTCAGTAACACGAGAAAATGTGTTCGTGAGGTGATTTTTTATTTTATTTTTAGGAATTTTTACAATGACATGAATTTAACACTTGACAAGACAATAATCACCTATTCTTTGAAAAATATGACTTGTTGACACCTTAACAATAATAAATGACTTACAATGATGAATGGTAGACTAATAAAGGCATTATATAAAAGACTATTTTGACATGGACAATGCCTCATGAGACATACTCTTTTACAATATAATGGAAGCTAATTTTTTGAATTTTTTTATGCCAAAACATTACAACATTAAAATTCCTATGGACTCATAATTAAACAATACTAACCAACTCCTTTTGACTATCTCAAAATTGATGTATACTTTCTTTGTAGACTCTAATTTTGATAACACTAACTATACAATTAATAGTCTTTAATAACAAAAATAAATTTTTTAACACTCCACTAAAATGTTATACAATATATGACATTAAGACAAACTAAATGGAACTAAATGAAAAATTACTACAAATGAATCAATACAAAATTGACAAGACTCGTGCTAATGACTCATATCTTTAGAGACTTTAGTTTGCATGGCAATACCAAATTCACTTGACTTGAAGAGGCACTTACAAATATCTTGGGAGAATGAGTCATTAAGAATGGGGAAGAATGAGGAGCTTAGGCTTCGAGAGGGATCCAAGAAGATTGATACTTCAAAATGTAAACAATAATCTTCCAAATGTAACATGTACACTTTCGAGACTATTGAAACTGCGTGCACATTTCCCATAACAAACTTTGATATTAGAAATGTAAGGATCTCCCTTATGACTCCACATGAATATACTTGAAGGCATGTAAGAGAAGAAAACACATAGATAGAATTCACATGATGATAACAAGCGAACTTATTTGCTATGTTAGAAAGTGTTGCTTGTCTATTGGACAATATGTTTCGGTCAAAATGATCGCTAAAAAAATATTTGTGAATGAATATGGTTAGAGTACCAAAAAATAAACTCTTATGGTGAACCGGATCTCGATTAAAGCCGGGGACGGAAGGTATTCTTGGATGCCTGTGATCTCCTTGAATGCCAAATGTATGCCAAAGACACCTGAGAAAATATATATTATGTGAAAATTCTATTGCAGTCACTGATTATTAATCTCCTATCTTAACAGATTATTTAACTGCCGAAAACTAATTCACAACTAATATCGAAAAATAACACAACTGCAACTTCACTAAAAAAATACGGAAATAAATGCGTAACACAATGAACACAATATTTTTAGACAAATTGTCCCTAGGAAAACCCCTAAGGGAAAACCAATTATACAGATGAGAAATTATATTAACTTCTCGCAAATTAATAGATACAAATATTCCTTGCCTCTTCTCAAGCAAACTCCAACAATCTCCCAACTTCTCCCGCTAATATTCCCCCACCGCTATCCCCAACGCTATCACCGTGCCCTTGCTAACACCGAAAGACTATTTGCTATCACTTTAAACTCACAAAATAATTTGCTAGCACTACAATTTTTTTTTTACTAAACTTGCCTTCTCCAAATGCCCAATGACCTCCTTTTATACTACTCTCATTGAAAACCAATGACTGAGATTGATTCTCAATCGAAAGCTGAGATACATAACAACTTAACAACCATAACAAATTTGGTTGCAATGTGTCACTAAAGGAAATCAATAATTAGAAAATAATTAATACATCCTCAACAATAAGATAAATATTATCTAATCTTAGCAAATGGACGAACATTTGTCCAAGCTAACAAACTAACACTCCCTCTCAGTGAGGAAGTTGTTACGCATGAGACCCATCTTATCTCTCGAAGAAGATATTTTTTCCTTCCCCAATGCCTTAGTTAGAATGTCTCGCTACCTGCTCCTCAGGTATGTATCAGTAGCCGAACAATATCTCGTTGACACAATCCCCGATGAATTAGTACCTAATATCTATATGTTTAGACCTATCATGAAACACTGGGTTCTCATACAACTTGATGCAACTCTAATTGTCGCAGTGTATCACAGTAGTCTCAACCTTCTGACCAAACAAGGCCACTAACAACTTACGAAGCCATATAGCTTCACATGTCGCCATGCTAGCTACAATGTATTCTGCTTCTGATGAACTCAAAGCCACAGACTTCTGCTTCCTGCTGAACCAAGAAACAACTCCTGATCCTAAACTAAAACAACACCCTGAAGTGCTCCTTTTGTCTATTGTACTTCCCGCCAATCAACAATATAGCCTATCAACTTGATTCCTTCACCTCGAACATATCTGATCCCATACTCAACTAAACCACACAAATAACGCAACACATGCTTAGCCATTGTCCAATGCACTCTCTTTGGCTCAACCATGAACTGACTAAGAGAGTTTACTGCAAATGCTATATCCGGCCTAGTGTTGACCAAATACATGAGCAAACCAATTAACTACTTGTATAAGGTGGGATCTACATCTTTGTCCTTAGATGTATCTATCTTCCTCCAATTAGTGATCATAGGTGTAGACATGGCTTTGCAATCCTCCATCTCGAATCTCTTCAAGATTTCAATGCAATATTTCCCTTGACCAAGGAAAATCTCTCCATCTATCTGCCACACCTCCATGCCTAGAAAATAGTGCATGAGTCCCAAATCCTTCATCTCGAACTCTTCTGCAAGGTCCCTCTTGCAATCCTCTATGAGCCCTAGTGTACCTGTAAGAAACAAGTCATCTACATATAGAACAAGAATGAGAGCCTCGCCCCCAACCACCAAGTAGTAGAGGTTACCATCTACCTCACTCTTCACAAAGCCCATTTCCTACAAGTATGTATCAATGCGCTCATACCACGCTCTAGGACCTGCTTTGAGTCTGTACAAGGCTTTCTTTAATATGCACATGTGGGTCTCTTTGTTGTGTGCTATAAAGCCTTCTGGTTGTTCTATGTATACCTCCTCCTTCAATTCACCATTAAGGAATGTTGTCTTGACATCCATTTGATGGATCTTCCATCCCATCTACGTTGCAAATGAGATTACAGCTCATATAGAAGTATACCTGGCCACTGGAGTAAATGTATCCTCATAGTCTATTCCCTCCTTTTGATAGAAACCCTTTACCACAAACCTTGCCTTGTATTTCTCGATGCTACCATCTGCACCGTGCTTTATCTTGAAGATCCAACGTGATCCAACTACTACCCTATCTATTGGTCTAGGCACTACCTCCCACACATCATTCTGCATTATTGAAGTATATTCCTCAACCATAACATCTCACCATACCTAATGTTGTGTAACCTCTTGATAGCTGGAAGGTTCACTATCTACCAATTGGTTGACTAATGCCACATAGTCATTGAACTTGGCTGGTTCTCTCCTCTATCTCATACTCTTCCTAGGAGCTCCCACAAACTCCTGAGTATCCCTTTGTGTGTCTTGAACCTCACGGTTCTTGCTGCCAATGTAGAGGATGAAATATCAACATCTATATCTTCTAGATGCATATCCTGCTGCACTAGTTGCTCCATACTATGTGAATCTTCACTACCTGAGTCTATGCTTGTACTAGTAACTATACTTGAGCTTTGTTTCCCTTGACTTGGACTTGGAGATTTTGTTGGCTGCTCACTTTGATCATCTACTGGAAAATATCTAGACCTTCTAA
Organism: Taxus wallichiana var. yunnanensis; assembly: GCA_018340775.1. NCBI lineage: Eukaryota > Viridiplantae > Streptophyta > Pinopsida > Cupressales > Taxaceae > Taxus > Taxus wallichiana. The sequence continues at coordinate 591,528,970 of CM031236.1, forward strand.
ACATTTTTTCCTCCATGAACTTGACATCACGTCTAACAATAATTCTTCTAGTCCCTGGAATAAAAATCCTATATGCCTTTGAAGTTTCACTGTACCCAACAAGGTACCCCTTCTCTGTAGTCTGATCTAACTTGGTACATGTATCTTCTAGAATATGACAATATGCCAAACTCCCAAATATCCTAAAGTGACCTACATCTGGCTTCTTCCCTGTGAAAGCTTCCTCTAGTGTCATCTTCCCTAGTACCTTGTGTGGAACCCTGTTTTGAATGTAAACTGTTGTACTACATGCCTCTGCCCATAGGTAGCGGGGCATTTCCTAGTCATGTAGCATAGCCCTTGCTGCCTCCGATATAGAATGGTTCTTCCTCTTAGTAACTCCATTCTGTTGTGGATTATAAGGAACCATCCACTCTCTCTTGATTCCTTCTCTGGTACAAAAATCCTGGAAGTCATTTCCTTTGTACTCGCCTCCATTATCTGACTGAAGAACCTTTATCTTCCTTCCTGTCAAGTTCTCCACAAGAGCCTTGAACTCTTGGAAGCAACTGAAAACCTCATCCTTGGTCTTTAAGAAGTATATCTAGGTCTTCCTGGAGAAATCATCAATAAAAGTAACATAGTACTCATATCCTCTGAGAGACTTTGTCGACATTGGTCCACATACATCTGAATGTACTAGATCAAGAACACCCTTAGATCTATTGTCACTCCTTGGAAAATATGCTTTCACAAACTTCCCCAACACACATCCCTTACATACATCATCATGCTCTGTGCTCACCTCTGCAACACCTGTCACTATCTCAAAAAGTAATTTAATTGCTCCATGATGAATATGGCCCATCTTCCTATGCCATAGCTCTCCAAGATCTTTAGGATTACTGCTGCTCATAAGTGCCTTAGGAGTATCAAACTGTAACCTATAAAGGCGACCACTCCTAACTCCAATAGTTATGGGTGATTTCCAATCCTTGTGATTAATCAACACATGTGTCCCTCTAAAAAGTACATTATACCCTTTATCTTGAAGAACAGATACAAAAATCATATTCATACCTAATCCTGACACATGCAAGACATCATGAAGTGGAACTATCTTTCCATTCTCCCTCTGAAACTGAGGCAGTGCTTTTCCAACTAGGTTGAGCTTGGACAAGTTCCCCATAGAAATTTGGATATTGGTGTCCTCCTCCTCAGAATCGGATGAGTACTCTCTAACTCCTGTCATATGAAATGACACCCCACTATCTATATATCAAACACACTGTGAGGTTGAGCTGACCATACAAGCTATGAGTGCAAACTCATCTTTCATTCTACTTGAAAGTTCTTCTACACTTGTTGAAGTTGCTACCTACTTCTTACCCTTCTTTCTATCCGAGAAATCACTGACATAGTGGCCAAACTCATGACAACCAAAGCACTTGACCTTAGACATGTCCTTCTTCTTCTTCTCACTTTGATAATTTGATCCTTTGCTAAATCCCTTCTTTGCTTTCCCTTTTCCCGTTAGGGCAACATTTTCTTGGTCTCCCTCACTTTTCTGACTCTTGTTAGCCCAATTGACAAGACTTAGTCTAAAATCCTCCTGAGTGAAATCAGTCCATAGTCGATCCCAAATCGGTAAGGTGTCTCGCCCACTAACAAATTGAACAAAAACATCTCAATGTTTAGTAAACACATTTAGGGCTATCCATACCAGCTCATCATCGCTAGGGCTATCTCCAACAACTGCTAATTCGTCCTTGACAAGTCTAAGTCTGGTGAGGTAGCTTGTAACATCTTCTCCCTTGTTCATTCGAGTATTCTTCAACTTTTCTCTGAGAATCATCTTCCTATTGGTGGTAGCATTTTGGTACATATTCAGAATGGCATCCCACATCTTATTCACCATATCTAACTTGGAGATGTGTGGAACAATATGATCCTTGACACCATCAAAGACAATCTTCCTCGCCTTGGCATGCTCTTTCTTGTATGCTGCAAGTTGTGTTGCATCTACAAGTACAACTACAACAAAGGGTAACATAATCCTTTATACCATTCTCTTCCAACAATAAAGAAATTTTGGCCTTCCAAACACCAAAATTCGAGGCACCATCTAATCTGTCCTGATCTCTCAAACCAGCTGAAGCCATCTCAAAGGATAAAAGTAAAAAAAATTTAAAGAGATCAAACTAGGTTATAGAAACCCTCAATTTCTTTCCTAGGGAAAACCTTTTCTACCCTTAACACAACTCTGATACCATGTGAAAATTCTATTGCAGTCACTGATTATTAATCTCCTATCTTAAAAGATTATTTAACTACTGAAAACTAATTCATAGCTAATATAAAAAATAACACAACTACAACTTCACTAATAAAAATACGGAAAGAAATGCGTAACACAATGAACACAATATTTTCAGACAAATTGTCCCTGGAAAAACCCTAAGGGAAAACCAGTTCTACAGATGAGAAATTATATTAACTTCAGCAAATTAAGAGATACAAATATTCCTTGCCTCTTACTGGCAGAACTCCAACAATCTCCCAACTTCTCCCGCTGATATTCCCCACTGCTATCCCCAACGCTATCACTACGCCCTTGCTAACACTGCAAGACTATTTGTTATCACTGCAAACTTACAAACTCATTTGCTAGCACTACAAATGCTTCTACTAAAATTGCCTTCTCCAAATGCCTAATGACCTCATTTTATACTACTCTCATTGGAAAACCAATGGCCAAGATCGATTCTCAATCGACGACTGAGATACATAGCAACTTAACAACCATAACAAATTTGGTTGCAAGGTGTCACTAAAGGAAATCAATAATTAGAAAATAATTAATACATTCTCAACAATAAGATAACTATTATCTAATCTTAGCAAATGGATGAACATTTTTCCAAGCTAACAAACTAACATATTATACGTCCTGTAATATCCATATATAAATCCTTTGATTGTGCATAGGTCTGATTTATGACTACAAGGAGAGATCTACCTATAACCACGATCCGGGACTCTCATCGCTCCGATACCAAATCTTGGGAATGGATCAGAGAGTTGTCAGAGAGAATAACTAGAAATGATATTCAATATTCTTCATAGTATATTAGCATCTCAAACTTACAAATAAATAGTTGAGGTTGTTCCTAAACTTTAGGAAACAACTCATAACAATAAACTATATACGTCATTTTTAAACAATCTACGTAATAATAATATAAGAGAACTAACAATATATTAACCCACATATAAATATATAATGTGAGCGATATGCAAGGTATTCCTAACAATGGAGTTTCCTTTTAAACATTGTAACCAAAATTGGGTTTGGGATAATTTTACGTGACATATTTTAATTCTTTTTGTAGAGGCCAATGCTCATTTTTATTGTTGGAAACTCTCTCCTATTATCCATTATGACGATCAACTAGAAAAGGATGCCCCTTGGCTCCTTCTCTTTGTTATGGTAGTTGAATCTTTGACAACTTGTTTAGAAGAAAATTATCAAAGGGTTTTCTTAAAGGAATTTCCTTTCCTTTTACTTCTAATCAAGTTCCTTGAGTCAATTCAATGATGATACTTTCCTATTGCTTCAAGAATTTGAAGCAAAATTTTGATGTGGCTTTGGATTGCATTGATGTGTATTGTAGGGCTTTTGATGCTCAGATTAATTAGAGTAACTTACAAGTTAGCGTCTGAGCTATGCCGCTCTTCCATCCTAACATTCTAAATATAATTGGAAGTGGTTGTAGCCTAATGATTTTATTAATATTCTCGGAATTCTTTTTTCTCCTCATGTTTCACCATCTCAATTTTGGAGAAATTTTTTAGACACAATGTAGTCTAAAGTGTTGAAGCAAGTCTCTCAAAGATCTTTCTTTGGCTAGTAAATTTCTAATAGCTTCTAAAATTTTGAGTTCTATGCATGTTTATTTCTCTTTTTTTGGCTCCCTCTAGAAGTTATAAAAATTAGAGGCCATGATCAAGTTTGATTTTGGGAATGGACATAGTAATAATCTCTTTCCTCGGGTTGTTTGGTTTGTTTATATGCTTCCCACTTTTTTACTAGCATCGGATTCCCTAATTCATTTCTTCAATCGGCTCTGTTGGTTGCAAAATGAATCATTTGTGCTTTAGAAGAGGGAAAAACACTAGAAGGGATTATTAAGATGTAAAGTCAAAAGTTTACAATGGAATCAATTGGACATATTGGGTTCTTTCTCCAACCCCTCTTGAATTAAAAGATTTGTTATCTTGAAACAAATATGGAAGCTTTGGAATGCTTTTAGATATTTTCTCTCTAGGAAAATGACTATTCCAAAGGAGGCCCTTATGCAAGATTTGATTTGGTAGTTTGGAATCGTTATTATTGAAGAGAAAATTCTACATCGTATCATTTCTCTTAGACATGCCTATTATATCAATAGCGGCATTCTCGTTCTTACTAAAATTTGGAATAAACATGAGCGTAGATGGTATGAGTGGGTTGAATTCAAAATATTCCACCAGCTAAATGGTCAAGACAAGTATACATTTGACTCTATTAGAGCTACACTATCAAATTTATGAGTGATTCCAGCTCTCCTCCCACGGGTCCGCACTTATAGGGACTAGGTACAAGTGGCCCAGTGGTTGTGTTGTTATGGACTTATCTCTTAAACATGCTTCAATTTGGTTCATGTTCAATCAACTGTCGCTTCGTAAATTGAATAAGCATCGGGACACTAATGATTCAGAAATGAAACTTGGGAGATTCGTTTTAGTAGAATTTGGAAAATTTATACTTAACCTAAAATTAAATTCTTTACTTGGTCTATATTACATGTTGGTTTACTTATAGGTGAGTGATTGGATTACTTGGGGTTATTTTTCCTCATTGCCCAATTTGTAATGACTGCCTCTTTTTTTATCATGTTTTTGGGATTACAAGGTGGCTAGAAAATGTTGGCGATGGGCTCTAGTCGTGCTTGGGTTGTAAATGGGTTTAACTCCCACCAATTAGCTTATTATATTTTGTGAAGATATTCAACTTGTCATGATCAATATTGTTTGGCAGAGCTTATGGGTGTAATATCTTTTTGAAATATGGAAGCTTCGATTGGATGTCATTTATAGGAGTTCAAGATGTTGACTTTTCCTTTGATCTTTCATTCAAGATTTTTATTTAGTCATGTCGTTGTTTTGTGTTGAGGCTAAGAAATTTAGATTAGATATCTCGTAGTAGTTGCAAATAATTAATTATTAGGATCGATAATTTTAATGTTTATGTGCTTCTAAATATCTTTTTCTCTTTTAAGTTCTTTCTTATATTCTCTACTCAATTTTTGATGTAACTTGGTTCTTCCTTTAATTAAAAAAGAATCACATAACAAAATTAAAATACCAATTATATGCTCCCACGTCGTACTATACAATTGTTCATCTAATAAAATACGTTACTTAATTCCCTTAGCAAAAGCATATCACTTCAAAGTTGATTATTCCCACTTTATGCTATGCTTATTTGATTTAAAATGGAATAAATACAATACTCTTTATTCGCGCTTGGGGTCCTATTCTGTTTTTCTTTTTTTAAAGATCTTTAATGATGAAAACACAGGCACAATTATTTGGGTTCTCCTTTTCATAAAGAAAGAGATTACTATTTCCTCGGGGCCCATTTATTCGCGACTTTCTGTCTACTCCATTCTTGCTTTCGACTACCCCAGTTTTAACACAAATTCCTCTCTTGTGTTTTTCAATAGATAAAAACTCTCAATTTTTTTTTGTCAAGTTTATTCGAATTCTATGAAAGAAGACTAAGAAAAATGAGATGATCTCACTTTTAGTAAAGTATGAGATTGACATCCGATTACTTGTGTTTGAGGCCAATCTATTCCCAACGTGAACTCTACTCTGTTGTTAGATTCTCATTCACCATCTATAAAAGAAATTATAATCTCCCTGTTTTCTTACAGTCGTCAAATTCAGACATACAGATTTCTTATTCTCTTCAGTATTCTCTCTGTGCTTTCTTTAACAATGGGCAACACCTGCTGCTCTACATTTTGTTCCTCAGAAAATGAGATTGTAATAGATCTTACGACTGTTACAGAAATGGTGGAAGATGTCAATAGCCTCGACAACTTAATCTCTATCATTCAGGAATGCCTTGAAGCCATGGCCAACAAAAATGACAAGGTAAAGCACAACTTTTGTCTCTCTTACTCTCTATCTTGTAGTTATGTTACAACTTTAGAATATAATATTCATACATTTTGCAGGGCCAACACAATACAGCCGCACAAGAAACTGGTAGTTCGTCTTGGTTTTCTTCTTACACAAACTTTGGCAAGAATTTAGTGGAAGAGGTGTTGAAGCGTGCAGAGAGAAATCGTTGCACGGTATTGAAGTTCATCACTTTGTATTATAAATGAATCCTGCTTGTTCTTTTTGCTGATTAATATTTCTCTGTTTTTGTAACAGGCGTGCTTTAAGTCTAGTTTTAATCGTGAAACCCGAAAAGTTGTTATTGATTTTTTCAAAGAAGCGTCTCAGATTCACTCCCTCGCAGCAGGGTTGTGTGTTGTCGGATATTTGTTGGACCAAATAGATCAAATTTCCAAAAACAGGGCTCAATGTGTACAACTCCTGAGATACTTGTGTGCGATGGACAGGCACGTGAAACAATTAGATGACCAACAGCAGCTCAGTCAAGCTGTGCATTTCATTTTCGAAGGATGCCTTCTATGTCTCAGACTAATGAAATCTCAGAGACTATCCAGGTAATACTTGGCTAATTTTCCACTGTATAAACTATAAAGAGAGAATTTTTACTATAAAGAGAGAATGTTTGAAGTAAAATGTTTTTTTTTTTTAGTATTTGCTTATGATTGTAACCATAGTTACCGGATACGGTAAAATCTTAAAGATTGTCCGTATTTTTCTGCATTTTCTATTCAAGTGAATAAAATTCTGTATTTTTTATATTTATCGTTTTCTTTGATGTCGGGCTATTTCCACATTTACAGACCATCGTTTAATACTCTCAGTACAAAAGTTACTACCTTGATTGTAATTGCTTATGATTGTGTAGGCTTTTTTGTGCTTCGGTGGATGCCGGAGATCTTCAAAATCTTGAAAACCAAATAAAACATACATATCCAGATCTCATTTTGGGAGCTGTGATTGGCGTTTTGGAAAACATGCCTCGTTTTATTCCTCCCATGCAGGGAGAAGATGTCAATGCAGGTAAAGAACATGGTTTTTACAATTATCAATAGTTTTCACAGCTACATGATGTGTTTAACATAAAACAATTGTGACAAAATTATAAGCTTTAGTTCAAAACTGATATATTTGTGCAAAAGCAATTCAATATTTTTAAACCTTATTTACCATTTTATCTGAAACAAGGCGTGCTGTTTATTTTTGACTTCGCAGTTGGAATAGGAGAAGCCAAAGATAGAGTAATTAGTCTTCTCAGAATGGAACCGTCTGATGAATCAAAGAGAGCGGTAGTACTGTACGGGGTTGGAGGTGTTGGCAAGACAACACTGGCAACTGATGTCTTCAACAGCCTGGACCTCAAGGCCTACAAATTCTGCAGGCTTGATATGGACCAGAGCTGTTCGAATGACCATGTTAAGGAGCTTCAGCAGCAGATTTTACAAGACGTGTTTGGTGATAAAATCGATCTGAGGAGTTGTAAGGAAGGGCAGGACCATTTAACAAGGGCATTTAGAAAAGCCATTCGCCCCATCTTCATATTCATTGACAATGCTCTCACAGAAAGTGACCTCACAAAGCTTTTGCCAGAGGATTTGTCCTGCCTTCCAAGGGGGATGAGGATGCTTCTAACCACTAGAAGATTAGATCAGACTAACATTTTGCTTAGTACAGGTATTCAACGCTTTGAATATAGGGTGGATTTCCTTTCTCATTCAGACTCTAAAATACTTTTGCGTAGAAGAGCTCTAGGCAGTGCCAGCGCATCGTTTCCGGAGGGCGTAGAAATCATGGATGTGGAAGAAATTGTGGAAATGTGCCAAGGCGTTCCTTTGATTATACTCTTAGTTGGATCTAAATTAAAAAATGTGTTGATGACATCTCAGTAGTGAGATCTGTGAAGGAATTCCTGAAAGAGTCGTTAATGGAAGGAGAAGGAGAGATGAGCGAACGTGTAGTGGACGTTGTGTATAATAGTTTGGATGAGATTTCCAAACAGGCCTTTCTCGACATCGTTTGCTTCTTTAAAAACAAGAGCCGACGCCTTGTCGGTTATGCAGTGGGAAACGTCCAGCTCCAAGTGTTAGAAGATGCGGCTCTTGTAAATGTATCTCATAATTTTTTGAGTAAAAGATGGGAACATTTGACAGATTGCAGAAAATATATGGATGCACAAGAGGGTATAATCAGTATCCATGATGTGATTGAATCCAGAGGAAGGAAGATGTCAAAAACAGACAGAATCATGGAATTAGGAGGATTGATTGAAGCTGTCGAGGATAGACAGGTATGTTAAGCCCTCAATTTTGTTTTTTTAAACTTAACTACTGATACATTATATCTTAGCTTTGTAAGTTAAAAATATCATAAATTTGAACATGGCAAAGAGTTAATACTAATTCATTGTATCGTTGTAATTATTTTGCTGTAATTTTTATATAGAAACTGCAAAAGTAAGAGGCATCTGGATTTCCGGCAGTGGTGAATACGAACTCCAAGCAAAGTTTCTAGACTTGATGCATTCTTCCTTGAGAGTTCTACATCTCGGATATGATATTCGAGTGAGTGGAAGATGCCTTCAAAGGTTTGAAAGTCTCAGGTACCTCGATGATAGTTTGCAGAACACATGTACTTCATCTATGGATCTGGACAAACTTGAACGATTGGCCGTTTTGAAGGGAAGGATTGACAACAAATTTGCTGAGGCAAGTGCTGCATTACTGTCTATCTTGTGGAGAAATTCGTTCTTCATTGAAAACTATAGTCGTTTACATCTCATTACAATAATGCAAAGCCTTTTTTGTTGGAAAACCTTGTGCAGTTGCCGGCGTCGTTGCATAGACTAATCTTGGAAGGTTCTTCACAGCTTCCTAAGTTAGGCAACCTAACTTCATTGGAAGAGTTGGATTTAAGTAGGTGTCATGTGTTGTACAGGCTGCCAAAAGTTTCGGCAAACTTAGATCTCTGCGCTTCTTAGACTTAGGAGAGTGCAGAAATCTTTCCATACTTCCGGATAATTTTGGCAACATATCCACTTTGCAAGCCTTATCTTTATATAATTGTTCTGAATTGGCCAGCCTTCCACCGACCTTCGGAGAACTAAGATCTTTAAGTTTTCTAGATTTAAGATACTGCGAAACTCTTACTATATTGCCCAACAGCTTCGGATACCTATCTTCATTGCAAGTCCTGAATTTAGAAAACTGTTCGAATCTGGCTACATTGCCGGAAAGTTTTGGCAATTTATGTGCTTTAAGCAGACTACACTTAAGCTCCTGCTCCAAATTAGAAAGCCTTCCAGAGTCTTTTGGGCAATTGAGCTATTTGACATATTTAGATATGGATGGCTGTAAGAAGCTGTCCAGCCTTCCAGATAGTTTTGGACAGCTCAAGTCTTTAGAGTATCTGAAAATAAACTTGTGCCCACGACTGGAGAGAATCTGTGGTGACTGCACAGGCCTGACTTCACTGATGGCAGTGGAAGCATCATTTGCAAGCGGTTGAAGGGCGAGGCAATGGACGTCTTGACTGAGGTGAAAAGCTTGATGTTGTTCAGAATGTACAAATCCGACATGCTGATTCTGCGGTGGGAACAAATAAGAGAGCAACATGCTTTACTAGCGTGCTGCTCCTTCTACAACAGTGACAGACAAATGGCAGTGGTAATATGGACACTTTTTTTTTTTTTAAAAAATTTAATAAGTTTTGGCAGGTGTGCGTGCTAGGCTTAGAATCAAACTTGTTTGTTATTATTCATATTTAATTTTATAATTATTAATTGTATTGCTCTTTTGGCATCCAGCAAATAGACCTTTCGTGGACTATCGATACAGTATTATTTCATCCTCAGAGCAGATATTTGCAGCTTGACGGTAACCGACGGCTGGTGGAGTGGCCCTTGTCTCGCCGATCAACAGGAAAAAAAACTTATGTGGCTCTGTTGTTGACAATGTGTGATCTCTCTTCGACTTCCAATACTCAGGCTTTGAAAAGAGTAAACGAGGAATTAGAATGTATGATGGAGAAAAGCTCTGCTACACAGGATTTCGCTATTATTTACATGGAGGCAGGGGATTCTCTGGAGAAGAGCGAAGAGCATATCCGGCAGAGGCTCCTCCTCCTACCCAGTTGCACTCGTGCATGGGTCACTCCGGATAAAAAAACAAGTGAAATATTCAAGTATGCTGTGTACGCGTCAAGAAAAGAGTCACTCAATTATGCAGAGTCGCGGTCGGCGTCGTCTTTTCATACATACATCGTCACTTATAGCCTCGACATGAATCGAGAAGGTGAAACAAGTGTGGGGTGTGTCGATAGATACTTTCCCGACGACTATGCTTCTGAATTCGACGACGATGAATGGCAAGGACTAAGGGAAAAGAATTTGGAAGCAATAATAGACCCCGGATTTGGGTTGGATGGACAGTTCCACTCTTTAGATGATATCTTTATGTCAATATCAGATGACAGGTTTTTTTACCAGAACTCGGACGAGGAAGAGGAAGACGAAGAGGAAGAGGAAGACGAAGAGGAAGATGAAGAGGAAGACGAAGAGGAAGACAAAGATTCTACTTCATCTCAACCGAGGTAGAGGAAGACGAAGAGGAGGGTGGTGGTGGTGGCAAGGAGAGGAGATGGAGTCTAATAATGCAAATACATTTTGATGATGTTTTAAACAAGGTTATAGAATGGCTAATCTCATCAAAGGAGTTTTATGTACTCTAAAACTTGAATTGATGTTTAGATGAGTTTTATTTTCATGTTTGTAGTGTGTAGGAGCAATTGAATCACTACCTTACTGTTGTTAGTGTAAGATATTTATTTTCCTTGTATTTGTTTATTTACTTGGAGCTTTCCTACACTCATGGGATATACTTGCTTAGTCGTAGCAGTTGTGTTGAGTTATCTTACCAGTTAGGTTGAGTTAGCTTACCAGTTGTGTTCAGTCAGCGCACTAGTTGTGTGGAGTCAACTCTTCTTCTAGTATCACTTAGTGAGAGTTATTCCCCACTGATCTAGGAGGAGGTTACACATTCACCTCCTATATGTACATGACTTGCATCAGTCTATTTCATGGAGAATATGGAGCATATGGAGCATTGAGTTGATTTGGAGTCATTTGTGCCTAGTGAGTTTTGGGTATATTGCATCTTATTGTTAGTTATTCCAATTTCTACAATTGCTCGTGAATTCATTTTTCATTAGAGATCCAAAAACTCTAATATGGTATCAGAGCGGTTCTGGTGAAATGTTTGTCATTATGGAGTTATTTTCATTTTTCAAATACTTCATCTGTCAACTAACAATTCATGTGCAAATAGATTTGACTCTTTGATTTAGTGCACGTGCGAGTTTGGTGTAAATTTCAAGGGTTTATAAAAAAAAGGGAGAGTCATCACAAAGTTATTCTCCTTTGCCACGATGCCTCGCACGCTCATGGCTCTGCACTGCACAGCCTAGAACTAACTTGAAGATGCATGGATCTGATTGCAATGGATGTTTTTTGGGCCCACATGACCTGTATTGCTTGGATCTAACTGCATTGGGCATTTTTCACATGTCTGAGGCGTTTTTTGCAGGGTTGAGGCTTTTTTTGGCTTGCAAAGGGTGTTTTTGCTAACTTGATGGGCGTTTTAGACCCTTAAGGAGTTGTGCAGACCCCCATGGCACATTTCAAACCTTTGGAGGAGTAACACGGCCCATACATGGTGTTTTCAAACCCTTGGAAAGTGTTTGACGCCCCCAAACTGTGTGCAACTCCTAAGGTGGTTTTGGACGACACATATAGTCATTTGCTGGTTTAGAAAGGCCTTCCAAAGAACTTTCCATTGTCCTACACACCCTGGTTTCTCCCCACTACATTTTCCTTGGATGGCGGCGCTCAGCAACAACAAACAACATTAAAACATAATTTGTTTTTAGGTTTCCTTCTCAAACCTAAAGCAGCTCTTGGTTCCTCTCTACACGTGGACTCCACTTTCAAGGAGTTTATTGCATTACTTTTCTTAGTTTGACTTTACCTTAATTTTATATTAGCATTTGATGCTTTTGGAAAATAAGTCATTTGAAAAAAATTGCATTAGGGAGAATTAAGTGGTTCTTTAAAACTTGTATTTTCACCGAACGAAGACAAAGTGTGAGGCCCGGTTTGGCTGAGGCCAATATCCCCTCATAAATTAAACCATTGCATTCTTCTTTCTTTGCCATTTCCAAGGAGTATACGCACGATCCCCTTTCCTCTCATTTCTAGCATTTTTTAATTAGTTTGAATTTTTTTAATTAAATAGGCCATTATTTACGGGAAATTGTATTTGCTATAACTTTTGATCGATAGCTCGGATTTGAGCAATTGTTTTGGTGAAAAGTGCATGTTTTGTAAATGCACTACTTTATAAACTACCACATTTTAGGGGGGTTCTAGCATAACTCATTGGGGACTTGTAATTTTCGCACTAAGTTATAAAGTGCCATCTGGGATATTTTTGGGGGTTTATCTGCATTATGGAGTCTCTAATGCAGTTTCACCATTATGTTGTTATGCTCAACTCTGAGAATTTTATGTCTTGGAAGGAAAACATTATCAATCATTGCACTATGCACGATTTGCTTCCCTACCTCCATGGTCTTGTTCTTGAGCCCGATGAGCCTTTACAGAAGTATGAGTGGTTTAACCACAATGATGAGGTCAACGACCTTCTCGGTATTATTGTTTCTACGGATACATTGCATTTGTTTGAGCACACTGAGTGCCCTTTCACTTCCTGGACCATTATTCGACAACTGTATGGCAACCTTGTTTCACCATTTGAGAGTGATGCTTCCTGGACCACTCTAGTGCCTCCATAGATTCTCCCCCTCTCACATCCCTTTCATTGTTGAGTGTTCCTCTGCACCTGTTGCTACTCATGAGTCCCATGTTGACCATTCACCACAGGATCTTGCTATTGAGCACACTCTCCCTATTGTTGCCTCCACAGCTCATTGTCGCCCATGTTCATGCTTCCATTCACTCTCCGCAATAGTTTTCTATTGGAAAACCTTCCTCTGAGATAGATGTGACCATTGCATCTCATGATCCATTGCATCTTGATTGCTCAGATGATGACATACCACATACACAGGTTTACTACCCTTGAGTGCAGTGTTGCTTCATCTTAGAATTCCAATAGCTCTTTGCAGTAGTCTTCTCCTCCTACTTCATGTTGTGATGTTTATACATTCTTGTCAGACATTGCTTTCATTGAACAACCCCATTGGGACGAGTATCTGCCCGACATGAGTTTTCTATTTGCATATTCCACTTGTGTTGCATTACAGGAATATGCTCCGATTGAGCCATCACACATTCTGGAGGACCCATTCATCTCTCTCGTTGGGAATGCCCACCTTGGGACATTTTTCACTTCCACTATTTCAGAGATGTTTCACCATCCACCTTTTCTTGTGGATCCCTTTGTGAGGATTATTGGGCCCCCACCATATTCTCTCTCAAACATGTATACTGCAGTGGCATTACCATTGTCTTTTGTGCACACGTTTGTCAAACTTATGCCACCTTTCAGTTATAGACTAGATGTAGAGATCAAATTACTACATGTTTCTTCTTCCTTTGTGGAGTGGGCTGATTTTCAGTGCTCATTTTCTGTCCTTCCCAAGGAAGGAACGTTGCTCGGTGAAGGTGGATTCTCTTCAGTCTTTACGTGGAGGATCACATCATCGATGCTCTTCTTAGGGGACCTTCTTGTCCTCACTTATTTCTCTCTCTACTCTAGAGGATGATCATTGTATGTGGGTACCTCATCATGATGAGTTATTAGGACACACTACTTCTTCTTCTCCAAGTTTCTTGTGTGAGTTTCATGTCTTTCTTTTGGGGGGAGTTTTTTCCCATCGGGTTTCTCCTTTTCTCGCACTTAATGAGAGATTTGCATTGTATGTTACCTCATCATACCATGTTCTCGACCCACCTTCCTTTTTCACTGCCCACCTAAGTTGTGCTTATGGGGGTGTTAGTGTAGGATATTTATTTTCCTTATATTTGTTTATTTACTTGGAGCTTTCCTACACTCATGGGATACACTTGCTTAGTTATAGTAGTTGTGTTGAGTTATCTTACCAGCTAGGTTGAGTTAGCTTATTAGTTGTGTTCAGTCAGCTCACTAGCTATGTGGAGTTATCTCTACTTCTAGTATCAGTTAGTGAGAGTTATTCCCCACGAGATCTAGGAGGAGGTTACATATTCACCTTATATATGTACATGACTTGCATTAGTCTATTTCATGAAGAATATAGAGCATTGAGTTGATTTGGAGCCATGCGTGCCTAGTGAGTTTTGGTCATATTGCATCTTATTGTTAGTTATTTCAATTTCTTCAATTACTCGTGTTTTCATCAGATATCTTGAAAATCTAATACTGTTACTCCCCAGCGCCCTCTAATCAAGCACCACGACTTCTCCTAGCCATCTTGTGAGGTCTCTAGCTTTATGCGCAGTCAATGGAACCGCCCTACTGTCCACCACTCTCCTCCCTCTCCACCACCATAACTTGACCAAGCTCTTCTGCCATTCCCACCTGGGTAGAGTGTTTCCGCCTCCGCCGAGTGTTCGACCCATAAAATTTAGGGCTATGGGCTCCATTAGGGTTTGACATGTTCACAATATTGATGAGTCCAGGGTTTTCTTTTCCTATGAGGTGCTCATTCATTAGATAGAAAATATAATATGTAGTAAGAAAATGTAAAGATAGATCCATATATAATGTAACCTAGAGTAATTGTAGAATATATGAAATAAAGGAAAAACTAGACACAGATGATATGATGACTAGTGTAGTGTGTATGACATATATGATGTGTAGATGACTAATAGATTAGGGATGCATAAGATGATATAGGAAGTAGGATATGTATAGAAATGATGATGTAGGATGTGTGACATTCATGATAGAATGTAAATGTGTAGAACCTATGGTGCAATATGTGGGTTAGTGTAATGGGAATCCCTCAAAAGTAAGTGTGAACCGAAGCAAAGAGTACGTCATCGGGTAATGAGGGTGGTGGGAGATGTGATTTGATATGCCTATAGGAAAGAACAAAAAAATAGATATAGAATGTATGATGTAAGACTATGAAATGATGTTAGAAGAAGGGGGGATGCGTGATGGCTATCCCCCCCAAGTGGTCATGAAGGAGAAATAAACCGATATGGCTGAGGGATGAAGGTCCATTGACCGGTGCCATGGATGATGAAAGTGGAGGGCCACGATACACGAGTGGGGATGTAATAGATAAAATTGGTGTCGGCGAATGGAATCTATGTGCGTGTGAAGGATGAACGAAGGATGAAGACTGAGATGGTGAAAAAATGATGAAGTTTTGTCACCAAGGTGGGTCATGGGTAGTGCTAATGTGACACATACGATATGAACGAGCCTGATGGGCTGAATGGGGAATGGAAGGAGGTTATGTAGAAAATGAAAGGAGGCATAGTTGCTAGAGATCATGAATAATATGGCTCAAAGTATGACAAGAGTCGGTATGATGCCCTTGAATCCGATGGTAGTGGAAAAATGGTTGATCATGATATTGTATTAGTTGAGAAGGAGGATAACGACAATTAGACGGTAGAAAAATGATTTGATGATGAAGAAGCTAGCCAAGAATGTCTTGTGGTGTAGCATTGGAAGGAAATATAGGGGTGAAGGTAATGGTATAGCTGGAGGGTCAGCGAGGTGACTGGTAGGGAACGTAGATAGGGCATGAGGTCTAGGAGTAGTATAAGCATGCGAGGTAGAAGTGACCTTAAGTTTCTCGATCTCAACAAGGAGAGATGCAATTGTGGATTCCATGGAATGACATTGAATTTGTAGTGCTTGCATAAAATCCAATAGGTGTGCGATAGATGGAGGATTGTAAGGGTGAGAATCATCAATTATGTTGGTGGATATAGAGCATATTGAGCTGGTGGTGGATCAATATTAATGCAAGAAGGTAATGGAGGAGAAAGATATTCTAAAGGATCATCAAGATAAGTATCAAAATTGTATTGGATAGTGTGAAAAACTTGATAAGGGAGGGTATGTGGTTGGTCATCCAAGTAACCATGAATACGTAAGATATACATGACCATGGCATATTGTTCATCTATAAAGGGAGGTAATGGACATCCGTGAGCATACCGAATAGTGAATTTTGGTGAATAGCAAAGAAAGGAGCTGCTACAAATGTGTATGTCACCAAATGGCATGGGAAAGGAAATATCAACGAAATCATCATCAAGTGTCCCTCTAATATAATCTAACCAAGATTGGCATAGAGTGAGTGGAGAAGTGATATAAGAACATGCAAGATGAACAACAAGATGGAAAACACATAGGCCATATGCAGTAGTGAGGATGAAAAAACCATGATAAAAATTTGGATCGCATAAATGAGCATGCAAGTCATCAAAGTCAAAACTAAATCGAAGGAGACAATCATGGGAACATATGGTGGTCGTACATGACATGTCTAGTGGTATGTGCTCGCAATAAGAATTATGTATGAAGAGAGTGCAAGTGAATGATGGGCATACTAAGGAGGAGGAGGATGGAAGAGAGGATGGGATGATATCCATGGATGGTAAAGGTCCTTGGTGTGGCACAATAGCGGTAGTAGTAATAAATGGTGGGGAAGATATTGTGCTAAGCATGTGAATAGTGGTCGTAAATGGCATCTCATATAGAAAAGGGGACGGGGAGGAATATGAAAATAAACCAAGTATTGTGGAGTAGGCGTGGTAGATGGTATCTGAGCATTGCTTTAAAGGGTAAAAGCACAATAAAATGTCCCACTTTTTGGTATGGTTTGTACCTTAGTAAACATGAATTTTCAGTTTAATTAATTTTCTAAAGTTAATAGCCACAAAACCGTACACATTCATGAAATTCTATGAACTAACGAAATGTTGTGTTTAGAGTGTAGAATACATCTATATTTTTTAAAAATATTTGGCAATAAATCTAGTATTTTTCTTAATTTTATTCATATGTTGTTTCTTATGTTATTAAAGAGGAATGACTGTCCCTCGGTGGTTTTTTAAAATGAAAACTTATCTTTTCACTATGAAATTTTAGATATATGTTCAAGATTATAATTTTGACGTGCTGTCAAAATTTCATATTTTTTTGACTTATAATTTTTTTAATTAATTATTTAGTAACTATATTTTAAAATAAATGGCATCCATATTTCACTATGCTAATAACTTTTAATATTTATATCGAAATTTATTTTTTTTTTTCATAGGCAAGAAGAAGAATTCAACAAATACTAAGTATATTTTTTTCAATTTTTTTTGATATATTGTACTATTTTTCAAATTTGGTTGATTGTGTACTATTGATTGTCCTAAAATACCGTATGTTAGTAAAAATTAAAAAATAAATAGCAAAACAGATTTTTAAAAAATGAAAATTGCATTTTTAGAAAGCCAATAAAAATATGAATTTTGTGTCAAAATTTTGTAAGTTAACTATTTCGTTTACCCTGATTACGTGGCATCCGAGTGGCAGATTTTGGCTCACAATTGTCCCCCAAAAGGATTTGGAGCCAAAATGTGCCATTTGGGCGCCACGTCACTGCCACTCAGCATGGTTCGCGCGAATGTGGTTCGCGCGAACCCCATTTCACGCGAACCCCCTCTGCGCCACCAAAGCGCCGCCAAAACGTCTCCTCCTAGCTTTAATGATTCGCAATTGCGTCTCCCCTTCTAAATTTAATATTTTACAAGTTACTTACTTAATATTGTTCGCTTTTTATGTTTTAAATTTAATTTTTTACATATTTTTTTGTTTTAAAGTAAGTGTGTTTTTTTAAAATTGTTTTTAACCAAAAATATGTAATATTAAATTAGAAAAGTTGTTTTACATATTAAATATAAATTCTATTAAATTTAGAAAAGTTGTTTTAAAGTTATAGAAAACTAAAATTAAAAATAACATAATTTCTACTGAGATTTGTATATAAATAGAGTTGCATGCATGCATGCACATATAGTTTTGTATCAAGTTTACTCTTACACATTCAGATTTGTATCAAGTGTGCAGGTGAAATTTTTTGAAGTGGATGAATCATGGGAAATGCAAAGAATGAGAAACGAAAATATACCGAGGAAGAGAATGCAGAGAAGAATGCTAGAAGATCTATTCGTAGGAGGGCACAAAGAGAGAGAGAGAAGACACAACAAGTGAAAGACAACAACTGCAAAATTGGTACATATGTATAGAAACCCTTGATAGATCCTAATTTTTTTTTAGTTCTAAGGTTTAAATATGATAATTTATGTTTTTTAGATTGCGTAAAGGCAAGGGTTTTGATAGGATCCCATGTGTATGTTTATGGACACAGATCATGATGCGCAACATTATGCTGAAGTGATATCAAAAGTTATGGAATTACTTCCCAAAAAGAATGTGAAACACTTGGTGAAGATGGATTTACAAAAATTAAAAGAATTTTCCGAACAAGAACCACTATCACGAAAGAAAACAGAAAAAGTGTAGAGATAGTATATGGTGAATTTGTTAATTTGACTACAGTTGCTAGAGCACATTTGTTGGTTACATTCTTGAATCATGTTGATATGAAGGAAACATTAGAATTGTTAGGTGTTGATTTTGGACGGAAAAATTCAAAACGTGTAGAAGAAGAATTTGTTGGGAATGTTTTTAAAGGAATAAGTTCTTTGGGTACAAAAACTAGGTCTGCTGATAAGAGTATTTCTCGTAGAGCAATATTAACTTCAGTTGTAAGTGAAGATACAACAAAGAATCATCATGTTACCGCCTTTGCCAAGGCATTGGGTTTATCTAGAAAGACGGTTAGCAGGTATGCAAAAAGGAGGAAGACATTGGATGACTCTACTATGGAAGGAAATTGGGCACTAATGTGTAGAAATCCACGTTCTGATAAAATAGAGGATAATATTGTGAAGATAGTTTCTAATTTTTGGACTGAGAGGACTCGTCCTTCTCCGAATGTGAGGGATGTTTTAAAACATAGGGTAACTCACAATAACTATGACGAACATATAAAACATTGGCTTGAAATAACTCAACATGAGATGTACATAAAGTTTACAAAAGAAAATCCAGATGTTAAGATTGGACAACGAATGTTTGAAAATTTGAAGCCTTGGTATGTGCGAGTTGATAAAGTCCTTGACACATGTTGTTGTCGCTATCACGTTGAGTTTGATTATCACTATCAGGTACATAAAAATTTATAGATTCATGTATATATATTTTGAGGCGTGCTTTCATTTATATCTATATATTTAAAATTTGTTTAAATATCGTTTTTTGAGACATGTGATTTAAAATTAATGTATTTCAAAATCTATGTTTTTTTCAGGTGTATAGAAAGTTACGAGAAGAAATTGCCCCACCTACACGTGTCAGTGAATTCATAACTTCAATTATTTGCAACGTATCTGATGATCATGTTGATGATCGTATGACTTGCATCAAAGGTGTCTGTGACAAGTGTGGGGACTTGAAATTATTGCCAAAAACAAATGAAGATTTGGACACAGTTTAACTGGTTTGCTTTAAGAGGTGATATATATAAATTTATGTTTTTAAATTTGGATGTTAGATTTTATTTTGATTTTTATTTTATTGCAAATGAATACATGACAATTTGTCCATGTTATGAATTGATTTTGTAGGTTCAAATACATAAAATATTCAACAAGGCTTGGAAAAGATGCAACCAGGTTGGATTTGGTAGAAGAGGAAATCCCCATTGCTACATTCATGCAAAGTTTCCGAAGTTTAATTAGTCCGTACATCAAACATTCTCACTATTCAAAGTGGCAGGCTACACAATTCAAGACTAATAGGGACACATTCCCTATTGGTTCCATATTGTCTGTGGTTGATTTTGCTGAGAATTACTCATTTTCTCATCAAAAGAAATTCAAACACAGTATTATCATACTGACCAGGTTACTATCATGGTTCAAGTATTTTATAGGCATGCACAATTGGATTTGGATGGGGTTGAAAGTACATATGTGAAGCGAATGATCAAGAAGGAGTATCACTTCTATATAAGTGATGACAAAGAACATGACACCCACTTTGTGCAACATTGTTTTGGTTTGTTCTTTCAATATCTTCATCAGCGAGGAATACAAATAGATCACCATTTTGTTTGGTCAGATGGTTGCGCATCACAATTCAAATCCTCTCGCCCTTTCTTTGCACTCAGTTGTTATCATCGTCATCACAAAATTCCTCATTTATGGAGTTTTTTTGAGAGTGGTCATGGGAAGGGAGAACACGATGGTGCGGGTGCATGCATCAAACGTGCTCTAAAGAAACAAAGCTTTGATTATGAGGGAGATCGATTAATTGATGCCCACACCGTTGTTGAATGGTGTAAGAAACATTTTGCAGTTCAGGTTTCAACCTCACAGGCTTCAACCTCACAGGCTTCAACATCACACACTTCAACCCCACACAGAGTATTTTGGGAGATAACAGGTACATGCACATTTAAAACATAGATATGTAAATCTTGATGTGATTTATTAAGTGAACTACAAGTTACTAACTTTAAATTTTTTTATTCTGATTTTTGTTGTTTGTTTTAAACTTTATTGATCTTTTGAGCATGATTAAATGAAGGTATTGATCGGAGGACAAAGTATGGATGTGAAAGGATTCCCAATTCTAGGTCTTTGCACTCTTTGATGACTATGGATAGTAATAACTGGACAATCTGTACAAGAGATTATTCTTGTTTTTGTTATGAATGCATGAACAAATCATATTCAAAGTGCAATAGTCAAAAACATGGGTATGTAGGTGAGTGGAAGCAAGTTCCTTTAGTTTTGGATGACACATATGGCTCAGATCATGATGATAGTTTTGAAGATGTGCCATTAATTTCAACCGATTATGACCACATATCTCGGGCTAGTTAAACAAGGTATGTTTTATCCGAAAGGATCAAGTATAATTTGATAATTAAATATATATGTATATAATTTATACTATACATACGATCATTGAATGTTTCTTTGCATTTTGTTGTAGGAGATGTATTTGCAGTCATTCTTTGAAGAAGCCGATATTGAGAAAGTGGAGTACTACTTATTGCGTTGCACAGAGGAGAGAACAAAGCTAACATGTGAAATAACAAGTGAAGTGATAACATTTTTACTAGCTCGGTTGTAGTGCAAGGAACATACTTACAACAAGTGAAAGCCCTCCAAAGTGGGATTCACTTTGTTGATTACAAACCAGACAAAAAGGTGTATCATTACACCCATCACATAATTGCTACAGGGTTACAATTGCAGCAGGTGAAGACTACAAATAGTAAACGCAAAAAATGGAGACTAGATGTAGAAGACCATGAAAAATTTTTACAAGTCATTGAACAACGAGCAGAGCCACTTGGTATTATATAGAAGGACATGGAATAAATTACTAAACCTTGTTGGTAATAAACTATTAAGCTAGATAGCATTGTATTTTCTACTTGAAGGGACTATGGAGACCACTATACAATAAAGTTGTTTAATACTTGTGATTCTTACTTGTTGTGAGATGGTTTATGGTTTACAAGTATTGTGATATGGTTGTTACAGCTAGTATTGTGATATGGTTGTTTGAGTGTCAAAGTAAATATGAAAATTGTTAAATTCAAAGTAGCACGAACAGAAGTAGATAACATTTTAAGTAAAATAGCTATGGACGAATGAGATTTCCAATTATCATGTCCAATCAATACATGATTTCCCATAAACTACTAATGACTTCTAAGGAGATAGAGCTCTAAATCTAGTCATGGCTGATGACATGAAATTATTTTACATGACTGCTGAGAGGTTGTGCAGATAGATGGTGATAATATGAGATTTAAAGAAACATAATGATAATAATGTCCATAAATGACCAGAATCCATGATCATTGGAACTTCAGAGTGTCGTACAGTGATAGCAAAAGAAAGGAGTGCCTAATGCATCTCCCATAGAGAAAATAAAGAGATCAATGTTTGTATAGTCACTAAGAATGATAATGTTACCTCTAGAGAATGGGCTCAGATACTAGAAGCCTTTAGAGTTATCCTTGGAAGTGCCAGTAACAGAGTACTACTGTCTATTCTCCTAAAATCTAAGATCAAAGATCTCATTGAAGAGGTAAGAAAACTGGCAATACTAGAGAGGAGCAGTTATCACCCCAAGCTGACAATTGGCCTAATAAATAAAAATGTGAGGGAAGGCGTATTACCTGACAAGTCGTCTTCGCCAGCAATGTCACTGGAAGATGTGGGGCACTTGATAGCCTGCCAAGAGAGGTCCGGTAGGTCTAGGAGATTGTTGTAGGGCAATGAAGGAAGAATGAACTAATCAATCCAGTAGGTCTAGGAGATCTTTTCAGTGCTTGAATCTTGAAGACTCAATGAGGGATACACACTTTGGTTGCCAAAAGCCAAGGTGATCCTGATGACCCAGATATCACATCTAGCCACATGAGAAATCATTCTAATTTGTGAATAGAAAAATCCCAAGAGTCTAGCCTCTGCATCCCAGGTAGTGTGAAGGGATTGGGCTCTATTGCAAGCAATAGTTTTTACAGTCAAAGCCACAATGAAAAATTCTGAGGAGTGACAGTCGTAAGGTTTATTTGAGTCTCACTTGAAATTTGAGAGCTTAATAATCATAATGTCAGCATTGTCATTCTTTTTTATTTTTGGATTAAGGTTAATGGATGCCAAATTTATTGGGGAGTCACTTTATGTAACTTGAAACTGTGACCCAGCAGAGGCCGTTGTGCTTTAGCTTTAGCCTACCAACCATTGACAAACAGCCCTCGGGCTGTCAACATTGTCATTCTGAAGCAAGAATTGGCAAGGCCAAAATAAGAAGTAAAAAAGATATGGAGAAAATAAAGGTGTTTGGTTAGGGACCAATCTCGTCAATAGTCAGAAGCAAGGGTACACCAACAGTTAGGAAGCTCATAAAAGGCACCCTTTTGGTATTGAAGAATTCAATTTTTCAGCCAAGCTGTTGGCCCCGTCACTAGCACTGTCAATCTTGTAAGCTCTTTGTCTGCAATGGCAGAACATTGGTCCTATTCTAATAATGTTGATCTATAGTTTAAGTATGCCTGTCTAACAACACCGTTAGATCAAATAAGATAAAATTAAAAGTAGTATGAAGACAATCATGTGAGATATATGAGATGCTCTGCTAGCTGTATTTCAAGAATGAATTTCACGAAGAGTTGCTAGATTGCCACTTAATTTGCAATGTTATAACTTTTTGTACTGCATTACAAATCTCTTTTTTGTTGCATAATGAAGCCAGGGCTGCTTCTTTCTTTTTAATGGGGTCAGATATATGGGAGAGGGAAGACACAAATCACCCATGCTTACAAGCCTAATCATACTACACAGAGGGAACATGTTTCGATTCAATACCCTAAATTTAGGATCAAATACTGTGCACTACCCATTATTGGTGTGCATTCACCATACAGACAAATATCCCCAGTTATTTGCATAAACCATAGAGGCCAGTTTTTAAATCACAGACAAGTTAGTGTTCCACCTTGATGTTAGACAACAATCCTTAACAAGCTGTAAACACATGTTTTCGACTCGCAATTGCTTGATGTTTGTAGTCAGTCAAATGTGACTCGTTCAACACATTGGGATTGGTGGAAAAAATTGAGCAGAGGATTGTGTTGATGGAAAACTTAGGTATATCAGACAATAAACATTTGATAGAGGTGTGTGTTGTATATAGTCACCATGGTTTAGAATAGGAAGGCCTGCTTATATAGGTGTGCCCAACGAATCCCATTGCTATTTCACATTTCACTTTGGTAATGTTATTTGCTTTCATTTACATCTCTATGTAATTAACGAGAGATAATACAAAAGATGATTTCCAACATCTTTAGGCCAAAATGATCTATGGGACCTATCGAAGTGTTTTTACCATTTGGAATCCAGTTTCAAAATAAATTTCCCATGTTTTGTTTGATTGTGGTGATCTAACATTTCTATATACTAAGTTGTACTGATGTGATCATATAGGAAAGAAAGGACCAGCAAAACAAAACAAGTAAAACTTCCTGACCTCGCCAAACATCTGGCTGACTTCAGGTGAGGTCACAAAGTCTCCTCCACTCCCAAATACATCTCGGTTCATATAAAACCCAGTATTAGGATTCGTTAAAACTTCACCCATGTTTCTCAAAATCGTCTTAATTAAAAATCCATTAAAGATAAACAACCTAGATGGACATGTAATTAAAACTGGGTTACAAAGTTAGATCTGCAATAAATTTGGTATCTGAGAGACAGTTGTAACTATTCATTTACCAACTAATTACAAAACTAAAAAATTGTGTACAAAAAGCTCTGACATGTTGGAACACACACTTCATGGAATACTAGGTAAACAGTGAATTTATAATACTGGCAGATGGGTATGTGATTTAATCGATATATTATGATATAAAAAATATTTTAATTCAATACCCATAAACTGTAATTTATAATACATTTATAAAACCATAATTTATAATTTTCAAATCCTAATTGAGAAAAATCTTATAAAAAACTTGATTCCAATAATGGGGTTTACAATTTTGTTTATACAGGAGCTGTTGTCGGCATTTCAGCTGCAATTCTGCTACTACTATTTTTGGTTCAAAGTTATGGTACTGGTAAATCAAGATGAAAGAAGTCTTAGTGGATCGGGGTAGGGATAGTTCAGTAGGACAAAATGAGTGTCCTGCATATGAGGAACTGCAGCAGCTGGAATTGGCAAAGGAAGTAGGGGCTGTGTTTGTTTTAGGGAAAACAACACTGAAAACAAGTAACAAGACGGGGTTTGTTGAAGGATTCATTGTGGATAAGTTGTACGGCTTTCTTCAGAACAACAGTAGATCAGCTATGTCCACTCTGAGTGTACCACCTGCACAGCTCCTCCAAGTGGGAATGTTGTATGAAATTTGATGCATATCAGCTCCAAAATAATAAGCTAAGCGAGGGACTGCATGGCAACCCCAATTGTAAATCAGTAGTTTTGTTTGGGTTTGTATTATATTGTATCCACAACGTCAAAAATGTTGACGTGATATCAAAAATATCATTTGGAGTGACTATAAGTAAAAATAAAACTAATACTACTTGGTATTTTTTTTTAGTAAGGAAAAAAATTAAAACGTCAATTGTCTTCTTTACTTTTTTGTCCAGTTTTTCTGCATTTCCTTCTCTGCCTACGTATTTTTGTTTTGGTCAGATGGTTCACTATTTTAGTACTTATTATACAAAGAGTTATAGTTTTCATAGGTTGTTGCCACTTGATTTTGAAGTCTTCTAGGTTGTTTATGTCTCTGGAGTTGTCAGGAAGATAAACAACCTAGATGGACATGTAATTGTTTGCATTGTATGGTATGATCTTTTCAGGTGCCTGTGTACATTGCTGAGATAGCTCCTAAGCACTTGCGTGGAGGTCTTGGGGCAGTGAACATGGTAAGATCCTTGCCCATTATCAGTTTTTACTGAAAACTCAACCTTGACACTGTCCTTAAAGGTACCAAATGGTCTATGATATTCATTTGCAAAATTTGAGTTATAACAAACTAAGAGACCATTTGTGGAACAGCTTGCCCTAACAATCGGTGTTTTCGTGGCATATCTATTGGGAATGGCATATCTATTGGGAATTGATGATTTTCACCATTGCCAAATCTATCTCAGTTAAATTGGTGTTCATGTACATACAGGCTAAGATTGGTAAAGATGTAGACTTTGAAGCTTCCTTACAAACCCTTCGTGGCTTTGACTCTGATATTTACCTTGAGGCAATTGAAATCAGGGTAATACTTTCACCTAAAATTCTATCCATTGTTTATTTCCTTTACACCATATCTTAACTGTTTTTTTTGGCTTTGCATTGGGGTCCAAGCAGAAAGAAACATCTTGTACTGTTTTTCCATTGCCAGACCATCCTAGTAAACCCCCTCCAAGCCTTTTATCTCCTCAAATGAATTATTCGAGAAACTTACATAACCAGGGGAGTGCCCACTACATCTCAATAGGCGGCATAAAAGCGAACAAACCAAAAAAGAAAGCAATAAATATATAAAGTTCAATGCCTAAAATAGTAAAAACCCAAAGGCAAATCAAGGAGGCACTCTCCTGTCATTGAACTTTTGGTCCCAACTCCTTAGAGGACCTGAATAACCAAATTGATGATGCTGAAAAAGGATACAGAGATTCATGTCCTCATAGAACTTGCTGTTAGAGAAAGTAGCCAAATATGGAATTCAAACAGTTGAAAGAATCAAACAGTGGAAAGAAGAAGAACAAAATTGAGTAATTAAGACTTCATCTAAATTAATTTGCATTTAAACTAATGAAGTTAGAAATGAAAACAATTTCCATTTGCTTTGTTTTCTGGCTTTTTCTTCTATAATGGTTTTAGTTTTATTTGCATTCTCTGTTTTTGCATAGGGTCTATGATTAAGTACCATTGTAAGCTGCGGGATAACCATTCTTCTAAGAACTTTGAAGGTAGAGACATGACCACAACTGTTGCAAATGAATCCTAGGGAAGTGTAATGATTTGAATTTTGATGGTACTCAAGTTCACCTTTGGAAATCCAGAATTAAGATGTTGCCACTGGGCTTGGACAACATTTCACTTTGGAGCATGGAAGCAAATGTAAGGAAAAGAAGTAAATGAAGTCTAGACAAAGTAAACTGCTTTCCTGCATATTTTTAAATTTAAATGAGATATGATATAACATGTCTATGACGCAAATACTTCAAAAGAGGGTTTGGATCAATTGATTATTACATATGCAAAGCTTTTCTAGCTGAAGAAGCAGGAAACTTGGAGCATCGAACTCCACATCAGGCAGCTTGTCTCTCGACTAATACTTAGCAGCAGGAGGATCAGAGGTTTCAAATAAGCATTTTGTTGTGACACTACTTTGAAGGTTATGTGAATACTATGGGGTGACTTTAGCGCTGAAACATTAACGCATGAAGTAGGAAGGAAATATGCAGGACAGAATACAGAGGACTATAGATCTCCTTGCAACACAAGGTAATGGCAAAGTAAGGAAGATTATTCTAAGTGGCAATGGAAAAGACTAAGCCCCTCGAAGAATAATGAGGACACAAAGAAGAAAAGAAATAAGGGCAAGTGATTTCATGTGGTGTTAAAATACATCACAAGAAAGAATGCACGAAGTCAATTCGATAAATGGCTTAAATAATGAGGAAAACAAAACTGAAGGTAATCCAATCTCATTTACAGTTATTCTAACCAAAGCAATTATTTTTGCAGCTACAACACTTGCAAATTTCTGCCCTTCAAAGTGTAGGTACTTGGACTTGGAAGCTACTTAACATGTGACATAAAATGCCATTCTTATAGATGATAGAAAGCATGAAACGGTACATTTAAAGGGAAATGACTCATTAAAGATGCCTGATGTACATAAGGAGATTCATGATGTATGCGTGCCTTGGCTGATAAACTATTGGCAATACATTTAAACACCCTGGTTTTGGCACAGTCTAATTCAAATGAATTTGCTCCTAACAATGTTGATAGTACACTTGAAGGCATAAGTGAAGGCAACTTGTAGAAGTTATGTAGAGAGGTGCTAAAAACAGGGTTTGGAGCTGCAGATAATGGAGTTTCTTAAGGAGACACTTGGCATCATAGAGTTTTGTATGTAAGTTCACAATCGCTTGAAATGTCTAGAGGGATGTGCTTGTAAAGGCCTCTACTCGCATTGCCAATGAAGTTGGGCATTTTTATGGGTGGTTAAACTTGAATTTAGGATGACCATCTGAAGATATATAGTAGCATAACTACTGATGGGGAGGCCAGGGGGCTGAGTTTCTCAAACATACCATAGGTCTATCTGGCTACACTGCTAGTGGATCTCTTCATTGATTCGTTTTTCTCAGGTTTACTGCCTTCCTAGTCCCAACACATTATTCATCCAATTCATAAGCTGGGTGACATATTTGATCCTAATAGCAGGAAGACAACTTTTTTTTTAAAAACATTTTACATGCCCAAAGTCTAAACACACCAGGCATAACACAAAAAGAGCTACAACCAAGCAGTCCACGAATTCCCAACCGCAAATGCAAGACAGTTGTGACTATCACACCGTTGCGAAAATGCTATATGCTACTTTTTTGGATATGTGCCTGTTTGCTTTTTTGGACAGGGACAGGTTTAGAGGTCAAAATCAAGCCAGCTTCAGAAGAGTTCACAAAATAGCTGACCATATTTTTACACTTTGTCTTATCATCAAATCAAAGCTCAATAATATCCTTTACAGTAAACTGTTCTTATGTGGATTTTAAATAAACATTTATGCTTCCTCATTGAGAGTTTAGATGATGTTGGGATATAAGATGGAGCATTTATGAGATATTTAAGACGCAGTCTCATGGAGGGGAGTACTGCTGTCATTTTGTCCAGTTTAAGGGGCCTCATTAACCCTCTGAATAGAGATTCTTTATTTTCCAGCACTTTAAAAAATACCCAATAACTAATAATTCCATCTGATTCAGATATTAATTTCCATGCTGGCCAAGAATGGCCAACGGAAATTTCATAGTCTAAAAGACTAAAACCTACATAACCAGGGGAGTACCCACTGCATGTCCAATAGACTGGCATAAAACTGAATAGAACCAAAAAAGAAAGCAATATATATAAAGTTCAATGCCGATAAACCCAAAGGCAAATCAAGCAGGCACTCTCCTGTCATTGATCTTTTGGTCCTAGCTCCTTAGAGGACACGAACAACCAAATTGATGATGCTTTGAAAAGAATACAGAGATTTATGTCCTCGTAGAACTCGATGATAGAGAAAGTAGCCAAATATGGAATTTAAACATTGAAAGAATCAAAGTGTAAAGAAGAAGCACGAAATTGAGTAATTAAGACTTCATCTAAATTAATTTGCATTTAAACTAATGAAGTTAGAAATGAAAATAATTCCCATTTGCTTTGTTTTCTGGCTTTTTCTTCTATAATGGTTTTGGTTTTATTTGCATTCTCTGTTTTTATAGGGTCTACGATCAAGTAACATTATGTTGAAATTAAATTAGAAGGTTTGGTGAATGAGAAGTGTTGAAATTAAATTAGATTGAAAGAAAAACCTGAATGCACTAACATATTAGCTCTCCTAGAAACATAAATGAGCATATATAAATTTTCATACATATTTTGTATGTGTGATTGAATTCCAAATGACAGACCAAACATGGCTACAATATCATACAATTACTGTAGGGAACAGGAACACCAAAAATGGCAAAAAGTTTGTGTAAAGAAACATCAAGAGACGTTCTCTCCATTATGTATAAGAACTGAATTTAATTTCAGAAAAAACCATTTATGTGCATTATGTATAAGAACTGAATTTATTTTAGACTGGGAATATTTGCAAATCCCTTTTCCATTTTCTTGATACAAACGTCTTTGAAACATTTCACAGAAAAGCATTCGAACTCGATAGTAAAACTCAGATAACTATGCCTCTAAATCAAATAACATATACCGTTCGGCGTTCACATGTCATGAAACACATGCGATTGCTAGTTATATACCTATTATGATATCATCAAGAGACAAAAATGAAAGATAAGGGGGTGTCTTATATTCACATCCATAATTGTAAATACACGTGTCTAAGACATATATCAAAATATAATAATAATGTCTAGAATGAGTATGAATATATATACATGTCTAAAATCTCTAGAAGTATGTCTAAAATGTTTGAAATCTATAAAATATCACTGAAGTCTCCTCCGTGCACTAGGGCGAGTGCCAGACCCCTCACTACGCTCTGCTGCACCCTGCATGTTAAAAAAAAGGAATATACATGTCATAAACTATATATAGCATGTACCATATATTAAAATATATAAGCAAAAATCTACAACAATTTCT
The DNA here is from genome assembly GCA_018340775.1 of Taxus wallichiana var. yunnanensis. Lineage (NCBI taxonomy): Eukaryota > Viridiplantae > Streptophyta > Pinopsida > Cupressales > Taxaceae > Taxus > Taxus wallichiana. Next base: position 591,559,188 of record CM031236.1, read on the forward strand.
TGATTAATTCAATACATTATATAACTGATATGTACAATTGATTACCTTAGTATCTGTCCCTGCGTGCGGATGTTGGGAGTATCTACGCTACCCGTAGATCTCTGTCCCGTAGATCCCTGTGAAACAAAATAAATAAAATGTAAGAAGTTGATAAATAAGTTTTTTGAATAAAGTTCATTAATTTCTAACATTTCAATTTAGATTAAATATTAATTATATTAAAACACATGTATTTATACCTCTGCGGAATGCGTCTCCAAATGTATGGGATTGTCATCCACGACCTCAACACTAGCAAATATCTACTTGAACTAAGCCAAGTTGACTCGGACCCGAAACATCAAGATCCATGTTGTTCTCGGTCGAAGAGCTGTGTGTATGTGACATGGGTAGATGGTGTGGGCTGTGAAGCTCCACACACCTGGAGCGAAGCTTTGAACACAAAAGTACATGTTTAATTTTAATATTAATAAATTGTAAAGTAATGATCAATTAAAATAAATTCTAATTATATTAAAGGTTTAATTTTCACACACCGGAGCAGAAATGTGCTTGAACATCGGTGTGACAATCCCAAATACTCTGAAGTCTATCATGCAGTAGCGGCGGTAGTACCACGACTAGAAGATACACTCCCACTCTGCTCTATAAAATCTAAAACCCCGATAGAGAAGAATATTTGCAATGCTTAGCAATCACCTCATCGCACGCAACAAGTCAAAGCATCCATGATGCGTCCTGGCCGACGTGCTGAGCGGGATGCAGTAACTAGCTCAAAGTCATCTGGGAAATCAAAGATGCACGAGCGTATACCTCGCTGCATGCATCATCTGGTGCTTCTAGCACCTCCACTTTCTAGTATCGCGTCTCTCGAAGGTACTTGACCCACACGGTTAGAAGAGATCACTTGGGTCTCGCGAGCAACCCAGCAAGACCCTCGATAAGCGACCTCATGTGCGGTCATAACGACAGGTGCTACGACATCCCGGCTTTGATAAGAATGGTTGTGGCCTTGGTACAAGCTGCGCCAGTCACAAAAACTACGGAGCTCCCTCCTTTCTATATGCTTTCACTGTGGCTAATACGGCCACGCCCACCCCCAAATAACTAGGGATGTCTAAATAGTTCACCTTTAGGTTTAAGTGAACCTCAGCATGTAGCATCATTATGAAGTATAACGGTAATTGGTCATTATTCAGAAATTGGCCTTGAGAGGCCACAAATCTAGGATAAATCAAAGGGGCACATAGGGGACATGAACATTTGTTTACATAATATGCCCTTATTTTCCGTTTATCTGCATAAAAACTCCAACAAGACCTCTTAACGACTTCCTTATCGGAAAGTCGTGATGTAATCTCATTATAACCTACATCTCTGAGAGACACTTGATTTTAGTGAATCCATAAATTTTTTTATTGATTCGAATCAAATGGATTATATGTTTTCAAACTTGTCTCTATTCTACGAAGATCAACCAAAGTATTTTTCACAATGGGCTTTATCTTGCCCAACCGTAGTTGGATTTTTGAGAATAGATTGCAATTTTGCAATCTCTAAATTGGTCCTCTCAAACAAATTAGGAGTTCCGTAAGAAGCCATGATGTAAAAAAATGAAAGTAAAATTCTAATTAATAGTACTTTTAATTAAAAAAATTCCTAAGATATTCTCCTATATTAATGAAAACAAAATATGAATTTTCAAGCTTCAATGCAACTAATATAGAAAATAAATTACAAAATCAAATAAATTACATAAATTACAAATCACAATGATAACAAAATATACCAAGTGATGTTGCGAGTTCGAAATGAAAAGTTTTGAATACATTTACATGATCTTAAAGTCAAAGCAATGTTTGTAGAAGAGAATGTAAGTTTACCTGGGCACAAACCATTATCAAAGCAGAACAATTGAGTGGGATTCACCTTTCCCTGGAACACAATTTTTGTGCATATGATACAGAATTAGCGCAATCAAATAGAACACCAATCCAATTTTAAACAACAAAACACATCGGTAAAAGACATGTCTAATGCATCTATATCTCCACATGTACAAGTTGACCACTTATGCATGCTTAAAAATAAAAAAATTGAAATTACTTGTAATCTATTATTGATGTCATCACAGTGTTTGTATACAAAATCAGGGATAAATCAACTTTACATTTCAAGGAAGCTGTTTATTTCAAGGAAGCTGTTTAACTTTGGCATTATCTTATTTAACTCATATGACTGAAATTTCCCATCACATTTCCCATCCTTACTCCTGTCAACATTGTTTTTGATAGTGCCTTACAATATCACTACAATACATTATCTAAAACCTCTAGATGCTACTGGATACAAGAATATAATCTGAAAGTTCAGTGATATCATTAAAGCATGTGCTTCTCAAGTGTAGGCATACATGCAGCCAACGAGTTCTAGGAGGAAACTACTGCCAATGAGTTCTTATTTATTTATATTTATATTATCTTATCTAGAAGCTTTGAAGCAGCCCTAAAGGCACATTAAAACAGATATTGCAGAAGAAATATGCAAAGCTTCTAGCGATGCGAGTATTAAGGTTTGTGAAAATGGAATATCTCCATGATATACATTATTACGCGTGCACTCTGCTGATGTCGGTTCCAATCAACAATTATGCCACTATTGGGATCTTAGTATGGCATAGGCAGTGTGAGCTACACAATATACTCATTTTTCTAGAAACTAAAAAGATCCTTTATGTTACAATTTGCAGCACATAAAAGAAGCCCTTCAAAAAAATACATTGAACAACGGGGGCAACCAAGAGGACCTTGGAAAAATGTACAGGTAACAACCATATGAATTCTTCCTTAGTCGTGGATCAAAGCTAATAGAAATAAAGCTAGATAAAATTAGCTTGAAACTACAGTATAATCGTCCATTGTAAAAAACAATTTTCTCTGAACCTGGTAAAAGAATACTTTTATTGTCTGATTGGACGTACATAATGGAAGGGTATAAATATTGCCTATTGCCCTCAGAGTTTCTCATTTAGAGACCATTTACAAGTAATGAGCGCTTTTGTAATCATCCAACTGAATGTCTATTATGGAACAATTAACTGAGCTCATAGATGAATTCCATCACAGCATGACTCGCATCACCACAAGGACTTTGCAATATATCAATACATCGATGACATAATGAGAATCACAGAAAATCTAAATGAGAAATATATATTGGCTATGGTGCTACAAGCACTGTTTATAAATGTGTTCTAAAGAATTGTAAGCCAATTGTTGTAAAGAGACTCTACAGTCACCACACACAAAGCTTGCGTGAATTTAAAACTGAGCTGGAAACAGTTGGAAGCATTAAACATCGGGATCTTGGGAGTCTGCATGGATCTTGGGAGAAGGGTTTGAATTAATGACTTAATGAGAGCATGTAGAAAGATTTTTGAAAACCCTAGAAAAGACTATATTTATGAATGATAGTATGGTGATGATCTTGTAAATGAGTTAAAAGAATCTAAAAATTGTGTATTTCAAGTTGACAACCATTAAGATGTTTGAATAAGAAAGCATAACCTTTTTCATAGAGTTTGAAGGATGGAAAAGTGCCAATAAGGTCTGCAAATTCTTGTGAAATCATCAATAAGGTTATTAGAATCCAAATAGGGAGAAAGTAAACAAGAATCTATCTCACTCCTAGATACCCTGTCACAGGGGTTTTGAGAGAAAGAATATTGTATGTGGATGGAAGTAACCTTGAAACCTAATGCAAATGGAAAATTAATGAGATTAGGGTGAGATAAGGAGATCAATAAGTGTGAAATAGGGGAATGAGAGATTATTAGTTTAAAATTTTCTAAAACTCAGACATGACATTATATTACCCAATTTAGAGGGCTTGTTGGAAGCATTCTTAGAGAAATAGTCATAATCCATGCCTTGAAGAATCTATAGAATCCTTAAACAGTGGAAGATTGAATTATGTGGGCTTTAGGAATCATAAATAGCTTCCTTACTTCAGGTTGCTCAGAAAGAGCTTGCTTACAACATTGATTTGGATCACCAAATACCAATGATTGAAGAGCAAATGGGAAAGCTCGAAGATAATCAAATGGTCCATTTTAGAAGATTGAAATTGTAGTTGTAGTTATTATGTTCTAGATTCTTTTCTATGTACAGGTAACAACCATATGAATTCTTCCTTAGTCGTGGATCAAAGCTAATAGAAATAAAGCTAGATAAAATTAACTTGAAACTACAGTATAATCGTCCATTGTAAAAAACAAGTTTCTCTGAACCTGGTAAAAGAATACTTTTTATTGTCTGATTGGACGTACATAATGGAAGGGTATAAATATTGCCTATTGCCCTAAAAAATCTCCATGGCTCTCGACCCTCCTAGAAATGTCCCTAAAAAATCAGAATCTTTCTATTCAAGCTTCTTAAACAAGCCATACAAATTACACAGGCAGTTCCCTCTTGTGTTAAAAATTTGTTTAAGAAAGTTAAAAGAGTTAAAGAAAAATTACATTACACATGTATTTTGCTGATTTTTGAATGAAAATTCACATGTTTTACAGAATAGAATTTCCTTATCAAAGCCTGTACGATTTTGAATAAAATACCTGGCTCATCGTTCTGGGCTTCGTCATCATTGGGCTCGCTTATGAAAGGGCTCTCGGCTGGTGTGGTGGGCTCTGATCCAAACTTCGGAAGGGACCATATCAATCATGTAGATGGTAGGAACCAAGTCATGTGGAGCTTCATGAGGTTGATAATCAATCCTAGGAAAAGGAGAAGGAAATGTAGGGAGAAGTAGTGTAGTTATATAATCATCTATGCCTAATGCAAGAGAATGAACGAGTGAAGGTAAGTGGTCTCACAGCTCCCTAATGGTGGTAGGTGGAACTATGGGATCAAGAGGGAGAGCTTTGACTTCTGCTACAAGTTTTGATAAAGTAGTAGGATTAATAGTGCATAAATAGGTGGAAACAACATCTTCAATATTGTGAGGATCCATTCCAGAAGATGGAAACTGAATAAATGAAGGGAAAGGTCTATAACTAGAAGTAGTAGTAGGAGTGTCAACAAAAGCATGGCCATGGCTATCAAATTTTAAAGTAGTTGAAGACTTAGAAGAAAAGGATTTCCTATGACATTTACCCATGATGGGTAAATGCAAATGTAAAAACCCTAGAAGGTGCTATGAAGAAATGTGGGGTTCACCAAAATGATTAACAAAAAATGGAACTAAACTATGAAAGGATAGTCACTATATTAATCTAATTAGGAGGACTAAAATGATGTATAAATGAAACTAAAATAATATGGAATAATAGTAAATAATTATTCTAAGTGAAATAAAACCTTGAATATGTAAGAGAAGGAGGATAAATGGCTTAAGCTAGACCTTGAAGAGACTGTTGTAGGTTGTCATAGGTCTAGAAATAAAATTTGGAAGTATAGAAAATCACTCAGAAGTCCTGTGAAGAAAAATATGGAAGATCCGAATTGACTCGGGCGCCCGGTGCCTGCAGGATTAGGTGATAATCTTTGTAAATGCTCAAAATCTGGATTTATACTATCATAAGGTATCTTCTAACATTTTCTATCTACCACACTAGGTTCATTTGGCTGTGGTGAATGTGGTAAATAATCAAATGGCGACCTACAAAAGGAAAGGAAGTATCAAACCTTAAGAAAAATAAAGATGTAGATTGAATAGGTTGGAATGACCTCACCACCAAACTAGTGGTCTTATCACTGAATGCTACACTACATTTCAAGACCCGGATGTATTTTTGGTGAGTGTGTGCATGTCGTGCCCTAGGTGCTCTTGTGTCAGTCACACTTTGTGAATTAGCAAGCAATAGTAACTATAGAAAATGTAGTGGCATGTGTGCATGAATAGAATAGAATCCTTCCCCCTATGTTGTGTGTGTTGATGTAGATATCCTAGCCTTGATTCATAACACTATGTGGATGTAAGTGATGTAATGTATGCAAATCTAGATGGATTTATAGTAGTGTGTGATGTTAGGACCCTCATTATGGTCTTATAACTTTATATTTATAGGGTTCTCAAGCTTAATTTTGTAATTAATCCTAACATGGCCAACTGGGAAAAGGATAAAGATGAAAAATGGCTAGAAAGGCCCCAAAAAGAAGTGGGAAAAGAGAAACATAGATCGGGGTGCCCAAGATGGGACCAGGGTAACCCAGTACAGGCTTGAACGCCATAATTTTGGGCTAGAATGATGGGGAAGTTACGAAATGGATGGATATGTGTAAGAAAATACGTGGGAAGGATGAAATAAAATATAAAATAAAGATGGCCAAAATGTGGGATTAATTAGTACTTTATTCACTTGAGAACCTTCTAAATAGTAGTATAAGACCGGGTTAAATAATGCCTAAAGTGCATGGTTTTGTGTCTATAGTACTGAATTTTCACAATTTTGAGAATTTTAATTTTCTCGACGTTTTGGACCTGAAAATAGAGGTAAGGGCGCTAGTGACCCCTAGGACAAGAGAGCCCAGAACTAGGCACTATTGTCCAACTTCTAGGTACCCTAGTCTTGTATCTGGGTGCCCTAGTCAAGAATGTGTGTATTTTGTGTAGAATGATGAAAAATCAGATTTCTAATGTAAATGAATGTGATAAGCTTGTGTATTTTTACCTATAAGGTGTTCTAATGTTGTGTTTGTTATTTTTTGTCTTGTACATAGGTATATTCACTCAAAGGAATTCCATGGAGGGCGTCAATTGAGCACTTTGCTTAGAATAGGGTTGTCAGATGAGGATTGCGATGTCATGGACCATTCTAGCCTACAACACATAGAACAGATGTTGGATGTTCCCCATAATATTCCTAAATTGATTGTGCTATGTGAGAGATGGTGTGTAAATGTGTGTACATTTTGGTTACTGATGGGGGAGATGACTGTGATGTTAGAGGACGTATATCAGATATTGTGGTTACCGATTGTCAGCAAGAGAGTACAGGTGATGTCAATGGAGGACATGGATAAGAAGATGCAATCTATGAGATGGTATTTTATGGGGACTCGAGTACCTGCGAGGCCCATATTAGTTTGGATGCTATTATGAGGTTTGGTGTTCCACACTTGCAGAAGTTCATAGTAGTTGTTGTTGCATCATCTATAAAAATGGAGGGGGTGTAGGCATCTTGTATAAGATGCATGATATATGTCAATGTATAGAGGAGGAGAGTACAAGATATATGTGGGTGTGGTTTATGTTAGCACACCTATTCAGAGATATATACTTCTTTACTCATGATGGTCATGAAAGTGGGATAAGAGCTATGACTTTATTACATATGTAGGTATATGAATATATAACAATTTTGAGGATAGTTGGGTCTCCACGAGCAGAGTGAACTAGACCTGAGATATATGCAAGAAGGTGGGTCAATATTTGTGGTCGTAGGATGGATACATATACTTACATGGAACTAATAGCTAGGATGGGGCCCAAATCAGTTATATGGAGGCCATGTCGTGACTATGGAGGATGGCCCAAGGATGCGGTAGAGTTACGGTGTGTTCGGAGGACGATGTGGTTAGAGGATAGATTTCTAGGTGTGGCGGATCTCTTCTAGGTGGAGAGGGTATCGCGTCAGTTTGGTATGACTCAGGATGTGCCCCCAAAGCCATATATATGGTTGAGAGCTATTAGGGTGTCGAGGAGGGTTGGAGCTAGACTAGGGCCCACAACAAAGAAACTAGCTCCTCCTAGGAAAGATAAGGTAGATGTGGTGATAGAGGTGATAGATGCAGATGATGCAGGGTGTACATAGGAGTACCATATATGTTGGGTGACACATCGATTGGTATTTTTATTCCTGTTATTTACAGGTCTAGGGGTTACTACATGTAGGAGGAGGAGAGGGGGAAGCTCATGCCCCCGATAATGTGGTGGTAGCGTAGCGTAGTATAAGTATATATATATATATATATATAGCTATGTTGTGTGTTTTTTGGCTTATGTTTCAGTAGTGGTCATCTAATGTGCTATGTTGTTTTTCATGTAGATGATGCGTATTGGTCCTTGATAGTCAACACATCCATCCGCACATTGACACGGAATGTGCCGATCAATGTACTTGGTGGAGGGATACTTGAGCAGGTGGATGAGATCATTGGGAAGCATGCCCATTTATTTGAATCAGTGGTCATAGTAGTAACCACATGTATTATTTTACTAGCTAAGAGGGATGAGGCACATGAGGAGACTCGACAAGCTAGAGAGGTGCTCGGTGGTTGTCCTCTACCACAAGATGTATTTATTTGATACATGGTTTTTAGCACTGTTAGTTCTCAAAGAAGTCTATAGATAACACCTTATTGAGTAGGCAAGTGTAGAGGTATCGAGGTTGTGAATGGTAGTGCAGAGTTAGTGGCGAGGCATCTAGTTCTATGGCTCTCGTAATACCCAAGAGCGATAGTGATGATGAGGTGTGATGGGTATTATTGTATATGATATAGGGTACTTTCCCTCAATGATGATTGTATCATATGTATGGACACATGTGATTTATATATGATGAGCTTATTTTGTAGTGTATCGATGTTGTATGATTTGGTGATTATTGTTGGAATGTATGTGATGTTTTTGTGTATTGTTAGTGTTAGTTGATATAATATTCATGTAATGATGACAAAGAGAATGTGACGAGTTAAGTTAAATGTTTATTAAATAGAATAGTAGAATGAATGTAAATAGAGATGATGTATGAGGATCGAGCTAATGTGTGGTGATCGTAAAGGTAATGTAGTCATAATATGTTAATATGATGGGTGGGGTGGAAGTAGTCATGCCCCAAACGTATGGATGATTAGGCTCATTTATTTAAGATCTTTGAACAATCAAGAATGAACCGTGAAAGGAAATATTGTCTCATCATGAAATGATTGAGTTTGTTAGATGAGCGATGGAGTGCATGATGAAAGGTTCTTAGAGAAAAACCCTCAACATTCGTGTAAGAACCATATTGACACAAGTGTGTCATCAGGGAGTAAGATGATAGTAATCACCTACCAAAGACCAAGGTGGCGTGAAGTGGTGGAATCATATATAATTTAAGCAACATGAGTATATGAACTAAATTGAATTTTGTATGGAGCTGTGGTGGGATTTACTAGAGTGGAGTGTTGTGAGAACCAATGTGAAGTAGTAGTGTGATCCGGTGGATAGAAAGAATGTGATGGGTGATATGGATGAAGTGAATGCAATGGATGTGATGATGTATCAGTGTATGGATGCGAGTGGAGAACACGTATGAATAATAGACTACGGAGGACGTACCATAGCTTGAGCACCATATGTAGGAGATGACTCGGCTATAATAGAAACTCTATGATGAGGTAGAGAATAAATGGATTGCTCATGTGGGTGAGAGCCAAAGGAGATGATGCCCTTATCCTCTAGTTGTTGCAATCTATCATGAAGGTAAAGGTAGCCACTATCCCTAGGGTTGTCTATGCGATGATAATTACAATAAGGTTGGTCACGTTGACGCTATAATCGGTGTTGTGGATGGTGTTGGTTGGAGGGTAGGTGAATTAATCACTCATTAAGTATAACATGCAACACATCATGTGGTCAAGTGTGATGAGAGAAGTGCAAAGGCTCACGCGACCTAGGTAGAGTGGTAGGAGGAGTAACCTATCGTAGAGCCGGAGAAGGAGTATACTTTTATGGTGGAGTGGGTTTAGCTTGTGTGATTTTATTGTGAGGAAAATATAGATATTGTGTAGGATGCTCAACCAAAGGAAATGACAGAGAACTATATGAGGCAATATCCGTAGAGGTGTGTGGAGGATCTATAATGTGTGTTAAGAGAAGATCTTGTTTTAAGTCAATAACTTTATACCATAGAAGAATGAAGGACTCACATGTATGATATGGTAATCATTTATTGAGTGATGGAATTAGATCATGATAGAAAATGAATTGCTTCTCAAGATCTATGGATTGGAATACTAACTGAAGCACACAAACATTGAATCGTAAAATCTAATCCTTGATAGGTTTAAAGGATCCCTAATGCAAAGTAGGTAAGCATTCATAAGTAACTTTAGGACCATTGTTGATTATAAACCGATGGAGGAAAGTGTCCTCCATGTCATAGAAATTACTAATGGACCGAAAGGGAAGATGCGTGTACCATTGTAATGCCTCATCAATAATATTGTAGCAAAAGGCCTTAAGTAATAATCTGACATTAGAATAAAAGGCCATAGCCATACGGTAATGGAGAAGATGAGCATGAGGGTCACCAGTACCATTAAAACATGTGAATGTGGGCATGATCAAATCCCGAGGGAATGTAGAATTATGAATCTTCTTAGGGATGAGGTTACCATGTAATGAATTTTTATCAATGGAAGCATAGTAAGCCCTACTTTCTAAAGTGAGGGACTGAACTTGAGATTGTAACTAACCTACGACATACATGAGAAAGATGATATCTTGTGAAGGAATATTGGAATATGGAAATATTGTATTAAGTGGTTGTAATTTTCCATTGTGAGTGATCATAGGAATATCCAGAGGTGACGTGGGAGATTCTGATGGTAAGAGCACACTAGGAGTAGGTGCCAAGGAAGTTGTAGAAGGAGATATAGATGGAATATCCATATAAATTATAGGACTAGCATCAAAACATCCTTGATAGATGAAGTGACCGATGGAGACACCTATATAGAAGAAGATGGATTAGGAGACATAGAAGAGGTAACAAGAGGAGATGAAAAAGTAGGATAAGAAGAAGTGATAAATGGTGGTGACTCATGCATAGTGCTATATGAAACCTTAGGAGAAGAGAATAATGGAGTAGGTGAGTCACACTTTTCAGTATTGAAATAAGAAGAACCATGACTATCAACCGCCTCACTATTATCTGATAGAGACACAAAAATGAGAATGTCACTAAGAATGAGATCAATAGGATCATCAACATAATGTGAAGGAGCATGCAAACTAGTAGGATATGTATCATGAGAAGAAATGCCATAAGTGGTAGAATCATGGTAAGGAACTATATTAGTGGTTGGAGTAGAAGAAGAATCAGTATGCACATGTGAGTGATTGTCAATAACAAGCACATAATCAATAAGATAATCATCTAAAGTTTCTTGTGAAAGGTTAGAAGGAGGATCACAAGTAGTTGTATAGCATGGTCTACAATGAGTAAAATCTATGGGATCCTTGACAATACTAATTCCTCTAAGAGAATACTCAAAATGAGTAGGCACATATTATTTTCCATATAAAAGTTGTTGTTTGATATGATTGGGTGTAGTGACAAGAAAACTATAATATAGAGCTTTAATTTTAATGATGAAAACCTCATCATAGATAGGGTTAATGATAAAATGAGACATGATGGGTGAAGAAGGTGAACTATCCTTAGTCGTTAGGGTGTGTTTGGATCCTAGGGAAAGATATTCGAAAAGACATGTTCACCAAAATGATTAACTAAAATGTTGGAATATTAATGTTATTCTAATAGTTAATCTAAGAAAGTAACAATAATGGAATAAATGATATGATGTGTAATGTAAATGCTAAATAATTTTATTTGATATTCAAATGAAATAGAATAATTGAAAGAATGGGGATAAAATACTAACCTGAAAATAAATTACCTTGATTTGATGTTGGACTAAACATGATGAGGTGTGGATGAAGTGGAGCATGAAGGTGCTACCCAAGAAATTGCAGAAACTAAAGATCCAACTGGATTAGGGTCACTAGGAGAGGACTGGGGTGCCTGTGGGGACCCTAGTCTATAGTTTGGGCACTCTGGTCTACAAAAAATCTTAGGATCTGAATCTGATAGTGTCGCTAGATCTTCGTAATATTTTAGTCCTTATTGTGTTACTACCGCAGTAACTTTTCTTATGTCACTTTAACCGTGTGATGAAGATCTACCTAAAAACCCCATACAAAACATCAAATCCCTAAAAAATGAAAATGCAAATGAAAGGGTTGGAATGACCTTAACTACCATAATGGTAAACTTATAACTAAGTGTTGTACTACATTCTAGACCCAATGTAGTTTTGTTCTTGTGTGTGTAATTATGTGCTTAGGTTTCCCTAGTGCCAATGACATAGAAGTAGGGGGCAATAACTAGATGTAAAATGTAAATGGTGGATGGAATATAATGAATACAACCCTTTCCCTCTATTCTTATCTGATGTAGATGTAAATGATTCCTGAATGCAGTCATTTTCTTTAGTAGATAGCTAGCTCTTGATAGTAGATAGTCTACCCATAAGATAGTTGGTATGTTATGTTTATATAGGGATATCTTGCTCAAATTTTGACACTAATGACCCAACATGCCGACTAGTACCTAGGGAATGAGACAAAATACCATAAATACAAACCTCAAAACTTTAAATTAAATGCAAGTACTACCGAGAGACCAAGGTTCCTAAATAGAGGACTAGGGCACCAAAAGATGCCCCAATACCTTTCTAGGTGCCCTAGTCAGAGACTAGAGATGAAAAATGACTAAATAACAACACCTAAGACACCTTGAGAGATGACCAAAATTATGCAAACAACTGATGACTGTGCAAGACAAATGATGAAAATGACCAACTAACTGACAATGGGATTAGTGGATGAGCCATTAGTGAATACTTTTCTTACGAGATCCATATATAAAAAAATATTCTTGATAGTATAAATGTAATATTAAGTGTGTGATTTTGTGACTACAAGAGCCAAAAAAGGTTTGCATCAAGGTATGAAAATCCATTTCACCCTAATCAACTCACCATTGCCAACATACTCGTGGGCCATATAAAAATAAGAGCTTTGCAACAACATATGGACATCCACTAAGGAATAATATGCATTATTTTTCTCAAAAGTTGATACATTGTTCTCTCCTTAGATAATTCTGCATGAATGTGATGTGATTTTTATTACATTGCCTAAGGATGAATAAATTCCACTATTTATATTGTTTTCCTGTCTACCATGCACATTTTTTATTAAATCAAGTCAAGGTTGTTGAAAACATCTTATATTTGAAAGCCCTCAATTTTTTAAAACAAAATGTTTCTATGTGATTATAACTTGAATCTGGTTATAATTGACATTCATTTCCCTTTTTTATGTTTTTAAGTTGTAAAATACAATGATATTTTGAATATCATGTATCTTTTAACTTGGAGATTTATGATATACATCTTTCCATTCCTTCCCATCATTCTTTTTAATGACCTTCAATGTTTGTTATGCTCCAATTTTGGTCTCTTTTGTTCTTCATTTGTGCCTTCCTGTTAGCCCTTCCTTCCATTGCTTAATGTGCCACAACTAATCCCTTCTCTTTCTTCTCCATGCAACTTCTCTTCATTTCATATATTCTTTTATCATCCTTTCTATGCACATGTTTTCTTCTCATCCAACATGATGTTTTTGATTCTCTATTTTCTGGCTCTTCCCTTACGTCATTAGAACTTCCCCACCTTATCTCTTTCAGCACTACCATTGCATTCCACGTATAATTTTAGTTTATTTTCTCAACCCAATTCGCTGACATTTTATACATGTGTAAATAAACTTAGACTTGGACTTATGTCAAGATTTCGTAATTCAAATATCCCACCTATTTCTTAAATTCCAATATCCCTCTCCCAACAATATGCACTTTCCTCTCTCGACATTCATGACTACTTCTTTATTTTCCTCTCTATTACTTTTATCTTGAGCAAAACATAAGTAATAATGGTGCTCACAAATAACCTTCTCTCCTCACTCGCATTATGAACTTTTGTCTTTTCCTTTTACCATTTGATGTACTGTCAATGCATCCAATGATTGCAATCTCACCTTAATTGGCATAAATTTAACCCTGGTTTGAATGTAACTTTATGTCTCGTCGTAATAGATTATAATATAGTTTGAATGGGTAAGATTCGAGAGGCGTAAAAATATATTTGAAAAATAAGAATAAGGGAAAGTGTAGCTATCTATGGAACATGTCTCCTCTCACCCTTCATGGAAATGTATGGAAAAGGAGACCTCATTATTTCTTGTGTCCTAACCGAATGTATCATCTCACCCTACATGGATCAAGGTTTTGACATTTGCCAAGTTATAGTTATGAATGTCACTCTAGAACCTCTATAATTTTTCATCTCTTGACTAAATAAAAAATAAATTTGGTCTTTTAGCGTTCCCTTGTTTTTATGGATTTACAAAAAATTTAACATATAGACAATAATCTAAAACCCAAACTTGGATTACTATTTTAAGAAAATAAATTTCTAAGATATTTATTGTTTTCGAAGAGGTGCTAATTTTTTCTATATTAATTTATTGATTTGAACATTTAAAAAATCATAATTACACTGAAGGTATTTGTATGTAACTAGGTTTTATTATCAACAAAACTCAATGGTCAAGATCATCTTAAACGAGTGCAAGACCATCACAACTATCTCGTCCATTAATTTTTAGGGTTTCTTTGTCTCTTCGATTCAATTTTTTTAATTTCCTGAATAACATTTTTTCAGATGCAACCTCTTATGTTTTGTGAATAGCTTGGTTTTAGTGACCATGGATGTACACATTTTGTTCCTAGGTGCTATTTTTTGGTGCAGGGTGAGAGGGTTTGATCCAGGTAATACTTTTGTTAGATAGTGTTCATTTCCAGTGCTCATGGGTTCCAATTGTATCACCACTATTATTACTATCATATTGTGGTTATGTGTGACAAGTGGTTACTTTCTTCCTCCATAGCTATTCCAAAATATATTTATATTGATTGTGTTTACTTTCTCCATATCCATAAGAAGTGTTGCATGCATATGGTGATGAAATAAGGTTTATCGTGTTCATTTGGAGAAATCTATTAGTTGAACAAAAGGGTCGGTGATACAAATTAATGTTGAATACTTAACATAAATTTAAAGATGTATTTATCATGTTTTCCTTGTTCATGTATCTAATAGAATTTCTCATAGCTAGCGGTTATAGGATGGACAGAGTTTTCCATCATGCGCTTTTTGTAGGAAGGTGTTTTTGCTTGTAATTTGTGTAGATTTCAAAATTTGTATTGGATAAGTATGTACTTTTTCATGATTTGGTTTTGCAAAGAACTACTTAGACCTCCCAGTCCCATTTTTCCTATTCTTCAATCCCTTATTTCTTTAGGTAGAAGTATTTGGGGACTTCATTTTCTTAAAAGTTGTTGATTTTTTGGCTCCATTGGAAGAGGCATTAAGGATTCTCCATAGAGTTCTTCTTCAGTAAAGTTAATCAGATGTATCATAGAAAATTATTGTTAAAGGGGAGAAAAATTCTTTTATTTCATTTAGATATGTAAGCTATATGTTAAGAGGCATCTATGTATAGTAGACGTTAGGATTAATCCCCTTTGAATGGAGAAGTGACAAGTAGTCATCTTGTAGTGTGCATGAGATGAAATGATTAATCATATTGAAATAATTATTTTCAATTAAGCCTTTGGGTGTTCATCCATGCCTTACAGATTGGGTTTACCTTGGTTGTTCGGTGGTTGAATATTGAATAGAACATAGAATATATAGTCAAAAACATGGTTACATGATTTTTGGATTGTAAATATTAATTACAATTAAATTTTTGATTCAACTCAAACATAGATAATTTATTTTGCTTTTATAATATATGTATCTAAATATCCTACTTAGAGAGACCATGAATATTGGGACCTATTATTGGATTATAGGATCCCTTATATAAGCAATGATTTTTCATATTTTGCCTACACCTTTTGAAAGGACAATTGTAAAATTACGGCTCATATATAGTAAATGGTCCTAAAAGTGTAAAGACTGAATACAAGTTGTTGATGTTTGAAGTATCATCTTCGTGTATAATTTGGAGTACGAATGTAGTTATCACTAGAACTTTATTTGAATTTTATGATGTTGGAAGATCAATTGAAGAGATTTAAAGCTTTATTGATAAGTAATCATAGTATACCAGATGTTTTTAATTAGTTAACATAATACTCATATAACAAAATGGATCCATGAGGTACATGTTTATGATAATTTACAAGTGGAATCATGCAAAGATATTTATCTTTTCACATAGTGTGAAATTTTTGTTCTCTACACTATATAATACAATCAATCATATTTTTTTGAAATTCTTGGGATTTTCAAGGTCGAGTTGTATGTCATTCATTTGAAAGAAATTGCTTCTATCTTTCCTCAATACATAACTTATTGTATAGTTTGTTTGTAATGTGTGCTAGATACATATGAAATTTATTTCAAAAAGGCATGAAAGAAAAATTATGAAGGTAACCCAATAAATGCTTTTATTTACATCGGTCTAACTTATTAAGCAACGAAAATGCAAGCTGAGTGGGCCAAAATTTGATACATACATACAACTTTTTGTAGGGCCTAATTTTCAGCATTAATCACCCACCATCATGCGTATAGTAATCCCTCTTCTTAATTTTGAGGAAAAGTAATCCATCACGAGTATAATATAGTGAATCTTAGAAAATTATTCTTTGTGATAAATTCTTGAAAAGAGAAACAACTTGCCCAGGATTCATGAAAGAAGGACACCAAAGTTGAAAAATAAATTAAGGATTTATGTATGAAAACAATGGATAAAAGAAGTTAATGTAAAAAGGTGAAAACATGCTAGTTCATATTTAATCCAAATTAGGAAGAATTAAAATTTATGATGTTCGTTAACATTAAACATGTCTTAGATTTTTTGTTGTTGAAGGAATGTTCATTTTTTCAATTAATTTCTATCATGCGTAAGTGATTTAAAAAAATAAGGATATATGTTAAACCCTAGATATTTCAGAGTCATATATGATAAATAAACAATAGAGCACAAATTTTACACAAGAAATAAGCTGATAAAAATTGAAACCCTAAGTGCAAGAGAAGGAATAGGAGACTTAGCTAATTTTGCAATGGATTCCAAAGTGTTTTTGATGGGAAAACTGATGAATAGGAGGATATTGTCACAAATGCACTTAGAAAATTTTGTAATTGTCAAAATAAGTTGGACTAGGGTGCCTAGGCGTTAGAGACCTCTATTGGGTACATGTGACTATGTAAGAACTTGAAACTGATTTTTCTTGTGTCACCTGGTGGTTGATAACATTCATTTTTGGTCATCTATGTGTTGCACTATGTCCAAAAAATTCACCTGTAACCTGTAAAACAAATGATATGCTATAAAACCCAAAAACCCATCAAATCCTTAAAACAATATACAAATAAGGAGTCAATGACCCTGGCGGTCATCCGATAGAGTAAACTTACGACTAAGTATTGCACTATATTTTAGACTCCATGTAATTCTTGTGTGTCTGTGCAAGAATTGTGCCCTAGGAGGCCCTTGTACAGTGCACGTAATGGTAGGCAATAGCTAGATGTACCAATGTAAATAGATGTGTGGATGGAATAGAATGAACTTCACCTTCCTATGAAGTGTGTGTAGAAAATGCAAGTCCCTTGTCCCTTGTATGAGTGTTAGATGGATGCTTTAGATGCTCTATGAACTATATGTAGAATATGTTTTCAAGTTTGTTTTAGTGTGTAGGGATGATCACCCAAGATTATTGATGAATTTATTATGACTCGATCAAATACTACTTCCTTTAGAGGCCTAAAGAGGTCATTTTTTCCATTCTATACAACCAATAAACATCCTTCTAGAGCATTCAGGAAAATCCAAAGCATCTGAGGGTGATGTAAGAGAGTATTGAAGTTTTTGAGGTAGTTAAGGAAAGTTTAGAAAAAAAATTGATTTAAAAATGATGCAAATCTCTATATGCATCCAATGCACTCAACAAGTTATTATCAACAAGTAACTCCAAGACTACCCTTATAGATTAAAAACAAATCAAATTCTCAAGCTTTGAATAGACAATAACATGAAAAAAATAGTTTGATGGCCTTGTTTGATACTTATCTAGAAATGTACTTTACTCTCAAGATTAATTCAATACTATAATGACCTTTACAATGATGGAAAACAAAATAAATTACCAAACCTTGTTGTCTCTTCCACAAATTATATTCTTGACATACTTCAAGCTAGCCTAGATGGCTCAATATATAGCACATTGTACTTTAAGCCTGAAGTGACACCTCATTCAATGAACCTTTTTATATACCCCTGATCATAGTAATATCAATTAACAAAATGATTCCAATCAAAGAAAAACCCCAAACTTTCTTTCTTTACCAAAATTTTCTGTGTAGGCTTCTTAAGAGTAATATTGATGGATGAAACTAGTTAGGAGAAACTCAAAATCCCAAGACAAACTAAAACTTGATTTTGGTACCCATTAGGCACATTGAGCTTTGTACCCAATATTTTCCTCCAACTCCCAATATAAGTCCCTTTTCAACACCTTCTCCTTCTCAAGTTAACTAACTCCCTAATAGCCTTTTGAGGGTTTTCCCTGCATAAATTTTGTTCTATGATGATTTGAACAAAAAAAAGGCATTCTTAGACACCCATTTCCATGTTTTTTCACCTTGCAAAGTTTCATGGTCATAATCTAAACATAAAACCCTTTTCTTACAATTTTTTTCTTCCAATCAAGTATGGTACTATAACAACCCTCCTATATCCAAGACTGTCAACTATAACTGAGTGTGTAGAGATGATCAAGCCCTAATTCCCTTTATATATATGATTACACTATCTATAGATAATTTCTTATCAATTTAGGCCTCTAACTCTTCAATTTAGTCCTCCAAACAAGGGAAAGGTTTCAAAACCTAACTGTAGGTCTATGTTAGCCCGATAATACATAAACACTTATACCTTCTAGCCTACATGATACCAATGCCTCAAATTTTGTCTACAAGTTTGTATCCACCTATTTCTTCTTATTGTTCTAACAATGGAGTTTACTTACTGTGTTAAATCGGTAGAATCAAGGTTTCATCAATCTAAGACACAAACATACCAAAAACAAAGTTTCATGCAAATATATGTTATCTAACCTCCAAAAAAGTGGATATACACCCTGAAAATGACCCTTTTACCAATTCAATACCCAAATCCAACCTAGCATTAATCTAATTATTGAAGCATGTTCAGAACTCAACTTGACAAGGTTAAAATAAAGTTATACTTTAAGTGACACGTGTATTGTTGGATTGAGAGTCGGGTTGTAGAGAGACAATAAATGGGTGAAGTTTTAGACTGATTGATTTCCTAGTAATTATGAAGAGGAAGAGGAAGAAATAAATAAAAAATATGACCATTCTCACAATACACATGCACAATAAAGGAGGCAACACAAAGTAATGGTGTCAACAGTTACAAGTTCAAACTCTTTAAAGGCTACTAAGGAACTGTGATGAACCACACTTAAGGGGGAAAGACTCTAGGAATCAACCTTGGTATCCAAATTTATCTCACCCTAGAAGCATGTGTAGAGTGTCTAACACCATTAAATGTAGACAAGAAGCTTACATATGTCAGTGTACATCACGTTTAACTATATTGTTGTCCATGACAAGCTAGGAAGCAACACATGGCTTGTAAAAACACTTGAATAATGTACATGTATGATAATGAACATTTTTTCCTTGTGAAATTCCAAACAAGTGGAAAGTAATTCAAAATTTACAAACTACAATTAGGACAATGCACTTGCATAATTGGCCTCAAACCAACGATTTATCAAGCAGGGAAAGAGAGATTTCACAACATGCACAGGTAAGACTATGGATATTTTACATGAGAAGTTCCTAATTGATCAAGGATAAATCCACGGTTAAGAGAATGATCAACCGAACTCTAGCAATTGGAACCCACCACCTTAGATCTATATACAACCTAACTTTGAATTTAGACATCCTAATAAGAAAAAAATAGCTTTTGAGCCCTGAGTGCAAACAACCCAAGATTCTAATAACTCAAATGATTTCTCTCAATTATCACAAGAAACTGGTCTCTCAAGTATAATTTAAACATGTAGACCACACATGGTAGCCCACATTGTTTATGCGGAGGCGGGGAATTCATTAATGAGGAAGAGTGAAGAGCATATCCGCCAATGCTCCTTTTATCAAGGTGTAGTTACGCTTGCATACTTGCCGATAGAAGAAGAAGTCGAGGGGTTAAATTTGATGACCACCTATGCATGGCAAACATTTTTTTGGTGATAGTAATTTTTTAATACCACCTTCCAAAATACAAAACAATGTTATTTATAGTATCTATTCTATATTTATTTAATTATTGTAAATATATATTTGTATATTTTTTATAGTTTATGTATAAATATATATATAAAATGATGGTCAAATTTTAAATATGTAAGTTACATGTGATGGGTATTACAAATATTTATAATTATTTTACAACTAAAATCTCAAAAAAAAAACGTCTAAATAACCATCAAATTTAATCCCTAAAAGAAGCCAACTATTTAACTTTGATGTGTACAAGTTGTTTGAAAGTGGGTCCAACGATGCAATTCTTTCTTCCCACATGTGTATTGTTGGATTGAAAGTCGGGTTGAAGAGAAACAGTATAAGGGTGAAGTTCCGGACTAATTGTTTTCCTCGTGATTACAAAGGGAAAAAGGAATGATTTACGAGCAATGATTGATCGGAGAGGTGGGTTGAAATGAGTATTCACCCTTCTTGACAAGATTTTTGACTTTGAATTTTGAACTTTTTGACTCCCTTTAATAGAATCAAAACTCCATGGACCATTTTTTAGGGTGAAAACTCACAAAATAGATGGCGAAGATAATACAATTTTTTATTGACTTTTTCAAGAAAATAGAAAAAAACTATTTAAGTCGGAGTTCAATAGAATTCAAAGTTACGGATGAACTGCCACGTGATGGTCAAACAACGTAAAATTTAATGTTGAGAATAAAAGTTAACTCGCTTTATTACACCCTTCCCTACAATTATAAGAATGCCTTCAAAAAATTAATTAAATAATAAACCAAATAAACATGTACTTAACACGTATTATAAATGGCGAAGGAAGAAATTCATATATTAGAAATAAAGTCATAGTTAATAATCAATGACATCATTATGTATTATCATGAAAATAGTAAACTACATACGAAACATATCACATAAATTTTTCTTTTACCATTATATATGGATAAAATCATAGCTTGGAAATTTCTAGGCCTCTCTTCCACTACCTTTCATCTCAACTACCACTAAAAACTAAACTAAATATAGTTCATAATGTGGACACTAACCTTGCAAGATCCAAAGTTTGACATCTAGTGGAGTCTTTAATGTGATAGATATTACAAGCATGAATGTGATTTGTGTATGTATGTGTCATGTTGATGGATCTAATCACCGCCACCTATAGTAGGACCACAATACTGCCATGTTCTAGCCCTACAAATGATGGTCACCAATTTTATCATGCTTTTGGTTCTAACATATAATGTAGGGATTTGATACATTCAACATAAGATGTAGGGATTGTGTGACAGACAGTAGATAACCTACAACATACTAGATAATAGAATTTTGAGATAATTATTTCACACAAGCACTATGAATTGAAAACCCAATTCTCATCAAACAAAACTACTCCAGAGTTTTTGAAATCATTAGATACAAAAGAAGAAAACTCTTTTATTTTTTTGTTCTTTTTCCCAGGCCATGCCTCTAAATGGGCAGCGAAAATTCAAACAACTATATAGTAGTAGCCCAATGGCAGGCCCAACCATAACATAAAAATTACCAAAAACAACAACAACAAGACAAAAAAATTAATCTATATAAATGGCTTGGGCATGTTTCTATTTTTACATACACATGGAAAGTTAACATTTATAATGGAGTGGATAAGGGTTACATAAATGAAAATATTTATATATCTAAAATATTTCCACACAAGCATAATTTAGTCTATAAAATTTTGAATAATTAATGCAAAGCCACAAAAAATCCACTTACCTTATCCCAAAATATATCAAACCACAAATCTATTATTATTAAATACCAAAATCTGAAATCTTGAGTTCGTAGGCTCGAAAAAAAAATCGCAAGCTAGAACAAACCACAGGCTACAACTACAAATCCCATCATCCTGTTTCACACACCCAAAAACAAAAACACCCAAATGCAAAAGGGCACAAATGAAAAATCAAGGGCATCAGTCAATTGGGGTCAAGTCAAGCTTACCATGGTTACCTTAAGCCCCATAAAGGATGGCTTCACATTCAAGAACCCTATAGGGGATCAAAATAATATTACACAATAGAAAAATCCAGGGTTCGAATCCCCACAACACACCCAAAAAATGGATGCAAACAAAAAGACCCTCAGAAATGCACAACAAAAATTTTATAAACATTGAGTCAAACTCCGGAATCCAAGCTTTCCTATTCTAATGTAACCATCAGGTGCTCCTCCTCATCACTTTCCTATTAAAAAACATAATATGCCTTCTCAACTTAGATTATTTTGGCCCCATTTAAGGTGGGCCAGCTGACATATTTCATTGACATTATAGGCATTCAATATAATAGCATTTTGTGAGTGAAAATATAAATTTGGGTGATGATTTATTTGGGGAAAGAGATGATACCTTGTGAGAGGAGGACATGGCGATGGTGAAGGCAAGATCATGGACAATTTTGGTTGTATATCGAATGGGTCCACTAATTGCAAAGAGCAGGTGGAGAAGAGGAGGAATGGTTACAAATTGTTGATTTTGCTTTATCTTTTCAATTTTGTGGGTGTCATCCATTTCCATGATGACTTGAGAAACCTAGATATGATAGCTTCCCCTATGCAGAAGCACTCTCACATGCAACATCTTGAGGCCAATGCCTCTACAAATCACAGAATTAAAAAATTACATTTCTTGTACTAACAACAGAGGAAATAACACAAGCCATTAAGATTTTAATTCATGTCCTACTACAATTTGGTGCCTCCATTTTTTGATGCCTATCAAAATTAGCTAGGGAAATCTCATAAAGAAACGCCTTCCACGTAATTAATATTAATATTATTATTAAATTTGTTCTAGGTCTCCATACTATCTGTGGAATAGGTGTCCTGAAATTGTCTCTTGTGTTAGTTTTTTGAGGGTTATAAGTTATTGGTGAATTTTGAGGAGTAACTACTATACTCTATTGAGTAGAAGGACCGTGGAATGGAATTGGTGCTGGAGGAAGCCCTTGTAAAGTTGGTTGATTGTTTTGTGCACCATTTTTATCAACTTCATAGTCTTCATGAGATATCTCTATAGAGATAACTGGAACTTTATCAATACTTCCATCCCACGATTCATTCTCTATAAAATCAACATCTCTGTTGATAATAACCTTCTTGGTGATGGGATTATATAGCTTATAGGCCTTTGACTACTCATTGTAACCCACAAAAATTCCTTTTCACCTCTATAATCCAATTTCTTTCTCAAATATGTTGGCACAAGTGCATACATAACACATCCAAACACTCTTAAGTGTGCAACACTGTGCTTTCTTCCTCTCCATGCTTCTTGAGGCACATTGTCATTGATAATTTTTTTTGAACACCTATTTGATAGGTAGACTACACATGCAACCTCTTCTTCACAATACTCATTTGGAAAGTGTTTTTCCTTCAGTAGACTCCTGGCCATGTCCATAAGATTCTTATTTTTCTTTCTACCACATCGTTCTAATGAGGTGTATACCTGGTTGTCAACTACTTATGTATTCCATTTGTCTTGAGAAAATTTAAAAACTCATTTGAGATATATTTACCACCTCTTTCTGATCTCAACACTTTGATGAAATGACAACTCTACTTCTCTACGAGGCCTTGAATTCCTTAAAAATCTCAAAAACATATGATTTGTGCTTTAGGAAGTATACCCATGTCTTCCTGTTGAAGTCATCAATGAAGGTCAAAAAGTACATGCTTCCACCTATTGAGGGTGTCTGCATAGGTCCACATAGGTCTGTGTGATGATTTTGAGGGGATCCTAAGCTCTATATGCCTTTCCAACCAAAAATATTTCCCTTTCTGCTTAGCAAGAATACAACTTTGACATGATGTTTTAGGGCTCAATCAATGGTATTCGATTCACCATGTTCTTCTTGTGGAGTAAATATATGCCATTAAAATGTAAGTTTCCAAGCCTTAAATGCCAAAGCCAAACCTGATTTTATTGATTGACTTGGAGTGCATATGGAGATGTCATGCTTGGAAATCCTCTTTTAGTGAGGTCTTAACATTCCATAGGTGATTTAAAGATAGCACCCACTAGGCTTAAAAATCCTTCTTGAAAATATTTTTCTTCATCCATGGGTGGTTGAGAGCTAGCACCTTGAAATTTTTTAGTTTCACCCTTCTTTGAAAAGTTCCTATCACCCACTAGGCTTGAAAAATGTGCTTGAGAATTTTTTTGCATTATGACTTGGGGGAACCTTAGCGCCAGCTAGGGTTGAGTAACACCCTTGAGAAGATTTTTTAATTTCTTGGCTTAGAGGATTCCTAGCACTCGCTAGGGTTAAGAAACCTCCTTGAAAAATGTTTTCCTCTTGTCTTGGAGAATGCCTAGCGCCGGCACTAGGCTTGAGAAACCTCCTTGAAATATTTTTCTTCATATTTTCTTGGAAGAACGTTAGTGCCCGCTAGGGTTGAGGAACCTCCTTGAAATATTTTTTATTTTCTTCCTTTTGAAGATGCCTAGCACCTGCTAGGCTTGAGGAACCTTCATGAAAAAAATTATCTTCTTTTTTTCTTGGAGGAATCCTAGCGCCCACTAGGGTGTTAGGACCTCCTTGAAAAAAAAAATCCCTTCTTGACTTGGAGAATTCCTAGCGCCCACTAGTCTTGAGAAAACTTCTTGGGAAAAAAATTCCACTCCATATTTTTTTAGAGCTAGCAACCACTAGGCTCCAAGATGCTCCTTTGGTGAGATCTCCATGACCCATACAAGAATAAGAGCTAGCAACTGCTAGACTCATCTCACTTTGTATTTTCAATGGGAATATTATGTTTCTTTTCATTTCAACCTTGGATATCAACTTGTTACTTGGATTTCAATCCAAAATGGTACATACTCCTTTCTTAAAATACACTTTGTAGCCTTTCTGTATCAATGGACCTATGCTCATGAGGTTGTGTTTCAACCCAGGGACATAATAGACATTATGAATGAACTTATTTTATCCTTGTTTTATCTTAATATTTATCGTCCCTTTTCCAATTACTAAAAATTTGTTGTCATTACCTAGTTTTACCTCTAACTGGACTAATCCATCCATGCTAGAAAATAATTCTTTTGAACCTATCATGTGGTTACTACAACCACAATCTAAAAACCATACATCTTTTGTGCTCTGTTGAGCAACATGACAAGTAATAAACATAGAACTATGATTTGAACTTCTAAAATTACATTCTTTTGAAAAAAATGCACTTTACTTGCTTAAATTGTAGATGAGAAATTGTGTTAGCATGCGCAAATGATAGGATCATGCAACCAAACAATAAAAAATATAACACAACTAATTATCTACCTCTGATTGAGAAAGATGAAAAGGAAGGGAAAAATTTACCTATACTTACCTACAAGTAGAATTCTCTTCCTTTGTTGCCTTGGATTTTCTCCTTTGATTTTTCTTGCTTGGATGTGTGTAATGGATGCTTCAGATTCTTGGAAAAAATTGGCAGCACCTCCCCTTGATCAATGGCTTGATTGAGCTCACTAGATTTTAAGAAGATTGCTTGAATTGCTAGAAAATTGGGCAACATATACTTGCAATTTTTTTAGAGATGTTTGCCATAGAGGGTGGCACCTCTATTTATAGTTGGAGGAGTAGAAATGGATGGTTAATATTTTTCCATGGTGGATTAGATCAATGGTTGAAAATGGATGAGAGGGGAGGGTGTAGAAAATTCTAGATTTCATTAGAATCCTCTATTGAATTTAAAATTCAATAGAATAGTATTTTTAATTTGAATATTTGAATAAAAGGAGGGAAAGATGGAGAGACTTATAGAATTAGAAGTCTCTAGATTTGGGGGCTCATTAAGTGGTGATTAGGTGAGATTAATTACATTTAGTGAGGTGATTAGATGGAGAGGCTAGGCATAGAATAGGTATAGGGTAGGTGGTAGGTGAGTGGGTATTTTTAAATTAATGGAAAATAGTTAATGAAGGTTATTTAGTATAATGAATGAAATATTAATAGTGTATTAATATTTCTAAGGATATATAGTAATTGGAACATGATTGTATATAGTATAATAATTAATTAAATTAATAATTAATTATTATAAGGTTTGTGATGGGGATGAATAGTTATTATGGGATAAGTGAATTATTTGCTTAGAATGAATGTGTCGACATTTTACATGTCTATATTTTTCCCCTCTTTGAAAGATTATTGCATAGCAATGAACATTCAAAGAAGAAGTGGAAGGTGAGAGGATGGTGATATGATGCCCCTTGAGGGGTTAGGCGGGAGGAATGAGTTGGGTAATGACTCGAAAAGAGAAGAGGTTTAAGCTAGTTGGTGGAGAAAGAGTAAAATGAGGATATAGAATATTAGGAGATATTGAGAGGTAAGGAGGGAAGAATAGCGAAGGTAGAAAGCTGGAGGAAAAAGGAGAAGGTTAGAAGAGATAGAAGAGTGAAGGGAGAGAAAGAAGATGGAGAAAGGTGGAAGAATAGGAGAGGGGGAGAGAAGAGTAGAGGAATTCTAGAATTAGGAGTTAGAATAAAGAGAGGGGAATTTAAGAGATGGGGATTTGGTGTGTGATGAGTGCGATATTTGTGAGGACGTAGATTTTGGGATGCTTCGGTCAAGGGTGATGATTTTGAATTTTGGATGTGGAGTAGGAGGATGCCCTAATTCAAGGGTATAAGATTGGATTTTGGATGTGGTGTGTGAAGATGCCTCAGTCAAGGATATATGACATGGGTGATTAGAGGATGTTAGATTGGATGAAGGATGAGATGGATTGTGAGGAGATTGATTTTAGTGTCAAGATATAATAAGGAGATGTGTTGTCATATTGTGTCCATTGTATCATCATTAGCAAATGTGTTGGATGTGGCATAAAGAAAAAATGCACCATGGTATAAGGACCGTGGCAATAGATTTTTCCAAATGCCCCTGTCCTCATATCATTGGACATATTAATAGTATGAGCGTCCTCATATCATTGGACCAATGAAAGTGGCCTCATATCATTAGCCTAAACAAAAATTCATATAAATAACGTATAAGCAAAAACATACTTGGCGCATGTGTTGGGTGAAGTGTGAAATTTTTGGATTTTGTTTTGCATTTTTTTAAATTTGGATTTTTTTGGGAATTTTTTTAACGTATGGAAGAGGGAATTTGGGGAATGTAGAAGAAATGGGAGGAGAAACATAGTCACGGGGTGAAAGAACGGGCACTCAGAAGGTTGGGTGTCAACGTCGTGGTGGTATATAAGGGGTTCGGGGACCACAGGTGGGTCATTTTCACCGCGCCGAGTTTGAAAATGAGATACCAAGAGAGGGGAAGATGGCATATGATAGTATTTTGGAGCACATAGTGGATCTTGTGAGGGAGTACCAGTGGCCAGCAGATGCAGGACCACTGGTGAGTAGTTGGATAATGTATTTTGTGCATTAATTATTGTGATTTTCAAGATTTTAGATTAGTTTAGGGATAAAATCTTCCTTTGGTGCATTGTTTAGCACTTACAGGTCTTAAAGTGGTATGTACATTTTAAATGGTAGCGCGTATGGGAAATATTGATGATTTGGGCATGGAATGGCACATTTGTGGGAGGGTAGTTTAGGGTTTAGTGCATTTGTTTAGTATTAGCATGTATGATATACAATAGTGCGTATGAGGGAAATAGTAGTGTATTTAGCTAATGGTCAGGTAAGGAATGGGTATTAGCATGTTTAGTGTGTTTTACCACATATAGGTGAGGGGTAGGGGTGTCAAGTAGCATGTATATTTTGTAGTAGCATTTTAGGTTGTATTGTAGTGTATTTGGTTAGCAGAGTGGAGGAGGGTAGTTTTAGGGTGTATGGGGAAAGAAGTGATGTGTTTAGGATAAAAATTGCACGTTTAGGAACATGGGGAAGTTGGGTTTAGCATTGTTAGGGTATAGGGTAGCGCATATAAAGCATAAGGTAACACATATAGGATAAATGGTGGGAAAGTAATTTTAGCGTTTATAGGTTATGGATTAGCGCATTTATTGTGAATTAGTGCGTATAGTTAAAATAGTGGTGTGTTTAGGAATTTTTGGAAGAAATGTGTAATGGGGAGTGGGAAGGGATGTTTTTACTTAATGATTAGAAATAGATATTGACATATTTGAGATGGGTCGGTGCAGGTGGTGTTGGCTCCTATCCAAGTGAGACACCATCGAATCTATGGTTTTACAACACTTATTAGGGGTGTCGATGTATAGGCCAAGGAGGATGAGATGTTATTGTTACATGTGTTGGGGATTCTTCACATAGCAAGGATGTCGGTCATGTGAGTAGATTGGGCTTTGTTGACAGCTTTGGCAAAGTGGTGGCATTCAGAGATGAGCATTTTTTTTCTCAACAAGAGAGATTACAGTGACACTAGAGGATGTATATCACATCTATCGGTTACCAGTGGAGGGTGATCCGATAGTGTGGTAGAGGGCGAGGCTGAGGGATAGCCTAGGATTATTGATAGATGTAGAGGATGCACCATGATATGGGATGAGGATAGATTTGGGGATGTATTTTAGACAGGGGTGGGTGGATTGGATACCATTGTTACTATGTTCATTGATTAGTTGTGTATTATTTCCAAGATGGTGGGGGAAGATGGTTCAACTTTGGTTTAGTAGAGGTGGTATTTGATGTGGTAGGAGGAAACTATTTTTTCTTGGGATCCAAAAGTGTTATTCTTTCTATACCAGGATTTACATAGGGTAGTGTATGGTGGAGGGGGGAGTGTTGGTGTAGGGACACTTTTACAAGGTGTGGAGTTATGATCATATAGCATTGGGAGGCCGATTGGGATCAAATAACAACGACAGGTGGGAGATCCATCGATGTATGGGTAGAGGATGATGAGGGGGAGACGGGAGAATTTGGGAAATTTTATTTCTTATTGTCGTCATTTTTATGATGTATATCCTAGGGACATCACATGGAGGCCATACTGATAAGTACGAGGTGTGGGAGGGAGATCACTACCATCTAGGGAGGATTCAATCACCCTTTTATATATTTTGTGGTCACCTGTTTATAGTGGAGTGATATCGATGGATAGGTTATTATGATAGTTTGGGATTATACAGGGTATACCAACAGAGGTCACCACATGTTTTCTCGAATGACACAGGAGATAGAGGTGTGGGGTGGCATGATTCCATAGAGGTGGTAGCTAGAGCCAGTTTGGATGAGGTACAAGTGAGTGTATGGGAACCACTACTGGTATTTAAGATGCAGGGGTAGCCCCAGTATGTTGAGTGGTGGGTTGGGATTAGGCCAACATGATGCACACCGAGAGGAGGGATGAGATTTATGCATGGGTGATGACAGTGTATAGAGCATTACCCTAGGTTTAGGAATTAGTGGTTCACCAACCACAAGTACAGGAGGAGGTGAAGATGGCACCACCAATGATTATATTGGGTTTCCCATAAGTATAATAGCTAGTAGTGTAGTCTTCAGTATAAATCCCAAGAGGCCAGAGATAGATGTGACAAAGGTGATTATATGATAGTGTCACTTCAGAAAGTGCTCCCTACGTAGGCACATATGGAAATTCCTTCAGGTGATAGCAGATCATGGATGGGGGAAGTTGGAGGAGGATATGGAGGAGGAGATGGAGTAGGAGGAGGAGATGGAGGGGGTGAGGATTTGCATGCGTGGGTAGAGATGTTGGAGAGAGAGATGTGGGCTTGAATAATAATGAGGATGAGATACCTTCATGGGTTTATAGTAGTGGTGGGTTAGAGAGAGAGAGATAGATATTGCATGGTTAGATTTAGAGATAGCCCGATTGGAGTAGGAGTGGGATCAAGCCATCTGGCACAATGAAAAATATTATTTGGATCGAGAGGCTTATAGGAGGAGGTATGATCCATTGGATGGGGGAGTAGGGGGAGTGGTGTAGAGAGTGATTCACATGCTGGGGGATAGTGACAACCGATAACTTCACATAGATTAGGACAGATGGGGCCTTCTGGGATACTATCATTACAACACAGATATCATCAAGAAGTCATAGTAGAGGATCGATATTATGAGGATAAAATGATGCATGACTGACTAGATTATGTGTGCTATGTGGATTATATAGTTGGATAGCGGACAGGTTAGGGATCAGATCGAGGATAGAATAGTCGATCCATAGCTTTTAGGAGTAATGCTAGTATATGACGACCTCCTCCAGCATGGGAGGATACAAGAAGTTATATATAGTGCCTATACATATGTATATATGTATGATTTGTTTTATGATGACCTAACATGGTCATGATTTTGATATATGTACATATGATTGATTTATTTTTTTGATGGCCAATTATGTATATGATGTAGACATTTTGGTTATATATGAGTATGAGCTAGTGGATTTTATCTTGATGATGGATATGATATGGACATTAGTAGATGGTTTTTTATTTTTGAGATGTTGATGATTGATTTTGATGACATTTATTTGGTATATGTTGTTTAGATGATGGATTATGGTTGTAGATGGTGTGTGTATTATGATTTCTAAATGGTTAGAATGTGATGTTTCTTCTTCTTTTTATGTTGATGATATATGTGAGTAGGTATTTATGTTAATTGATGATGATGATGTTTATTGTTATGATTAGATTAGCGATGTGTGTGGATTTATATGATGAAGTGATGTAATTTCTGAGGATGTATGATGATGGTGATATTTTATTATGATGTCGATAATGTTTATTGTGTGATTGATGATGATGTGTTGATTTACTTTATGATGGATGGTGTAGGATGGTGATGGTGTATTATTTTGATGTTTTCATGTTTATATATGTGATGGATTTTAGTTTATTGATGTTATTTGGTTTTCATTTTCATGTTTATATAGGATGGTGTCTTATGTGGTAGCTACATAGATGGAAATATATTTTAATTTAACACATAGTATGTATAATGGAAGTGAATGGAAAATTTTGTACAAATATTTACAAGATAGTTATTGTATTGATCATGACAGAATGATAGAGAGGAAAAGAGAGTGAGAAATGATAGGTGGGAATGAGGGGGATAGATGGAGAGAAATGAAGGCCTTGAGATCTTACAAGGGTTACATTTCTCGAAGTTGTGTGAGACTATGTGAGATATATTTCTTAGGAGAAATAGTAATGGTAATGTGACCTAAGTTGGGATTGAGAGATATTCCTAGTCATGACAGATCCAATGTGGCATAGATAGGATCAGAAGAAGTTCTGAATCTAGATAGTGGATAGGATAGATTAAGATGAAAATTGTGGATGGGGAGATGGAGGATGAAAAGGGGAGTAGCATGCCCCTAGTGTGCATTTACTGAGTGTGATAGATTGTTAGTAGATAAATGATTAGATTAGATTATACCATAGCATCGGAAACTGTTTTTCACTATGGTATTTTCCCAAGGCACCACTGAAGTGGTTTTCACCATTGGATGGATTTTATTTTTGTTTTGATAATTAGGCACTTAAGCATAGAAGCGATGAAGATGCATGATGTTAATGGGTTCATCTAACTCTTCTCATCTAGTGGTAGCAAGCTTGTAAGCACCGCACCAAATTTAGTGATGATGACATATGGTCCGAGCCAATTTGGTTCAAACTTACCTTTTTTTTGTGATAAATGTTGGTGTTTCATTGATTTTCCTTAAGGACTAGGTTGGAAACTTCAAATTCATGGTCTTTTACGCATTTTCCATAATAATGGTGGAGGTGGTTTTGATAGGCTTTGAGATGGTCAAGGGCTTGTAGTCGTTTCTCATCAAGGATCTTGAGTTCTTATAGGTGATGGACATGGTATTCTTCATCATTAATGAGGTGTTAGAGGGATACACGTAGGGATGGGATTTTGATCTCAATGTGCATAATTTCCTTGGTGCCAAAGAGAAGAGAATATGGCTTGGCACCGGTTGGAATGCGAATGGATGTGTGGTAAGCCCACAAGGATGGATATATTTATGTATGCCAATCGTGTCCTACTTGATTGACTATTTTTCTAAGGATGTGCTTTAGGGTCTTATTAAATGCTTGGATTGGTCATTTCCTTGTGGATAATAGGGGGTAGAAAATTTGAGCTTGATATGGAATTTTTCACAAATCTCATGGACATCTTGATTTTTAAAGGATTTACCATTATTCATGATTAATGTGGATGGGACTCCGTAGTGGAAGATGATATGGTTGAGGATGAATTAGATATTTTCTTACCTTTGACATAAGTGAGAGGCATGGCTTCAAAAACTTAGTAAAATATTCAGTAGTTGTGATAATGAATTTATGGCCATCAAATGAGGTGGGATTTAATTTTCCCATGAGATCTAGACCCCAAGTAGAAAAGGTCCATGGGGTGGTAATGGGTTGTAAGGCTTGTGATGGTGCATGGATGAGGTCAACATGCTTTTGGAAAGGGACACATTTATAGACATAGGAGCATGCATATTTTTCCATGTTGGGTCAATAATATCTAGTGTGGAGGATATTTTTGGAAAGGGCCAGACCATTGGTGTGGGCACCACAAATCCCTGCATGAACTTCCTGGAGTGTTAATTCATCCTCTTGGGAATTTAGGAAATGTAGCAGAGTTTCATCAAAGCTTCTATGATAGAAGGTATCTTAAAGGATAATAAAATGTGAGGCTTGTTGGATGAATGATTTACGATGGTTATGAGGGAGATTTGGTGGGAGGGTATGGTCATGTAAGTAAGTGTAGATGCCATGGTACCAAGGGGAATTAGGACCAATGATCTCACAAACCATCTCTGAATCAGGAGTATCGTAGGCAAGGATCATTAATTGCTCAATTAGAAATTTTGAACCAGAGATATCTAGAGACATGTCTAGAAGTGAGAAGATGGTTTCCATAGATCTACATTGATTTTTTGCTAGTGCGAGGGACTTGTTCAAACTAAATATATTGGAAGTAGGCTTTGAAAATGTCAACCATTCTTTTATAGGGAATCAATTTATCATCCTTGGTGGCATATTAATCATTCACCTATTTAATGATTAGTTATGAATCACCAAACACATTGAGATGTTTAATATTCCACTGGATAGCCCTTTTTAAACTAGTAAGAAGTGCTTCATATTTGAAAATATTGTTGGTGCAAGGAAACACAAGATGGAAAGCTTTAGGAATTAGGTCACCTTGAGGGGTAATAAATAGGATACCTTCTTCCAAAACCATGATGTGTAAATGAGCCATCAAAGTATAATGTCCATATGTCTAATTTGTAATTGTACATATGGATTCATTTGTGAACCATGTAGTGAGCGGTGTAGTATCAGATAATGACTAGTGCGTCCACCAACTGGTCAGTTAATACTTGTCCTTTAATAGCTTTTTGATTAACGTATTCTATATCAAATTCACTAAAAGCATGATCCATTTAGCCATTCATCCAGTAAGATCCGATTTAGAGAGTAAGTATTTAAGTGGATCAACTCTAGCTATGAGCTTAGTAGTATTGTTGAGCATGTAATGTCATAGCTTTTGATAGGAAAAGACCACAATGAGGAATGATTTTTCCATAGGGGTATCATTGAGCTCATATGCAATTAGTGTTCAAATTAGATAATAGATGGATTGTTCCTTTCCTTGATTATCATGTTTTTCTAGAAGGGCTCCTAAGGCGTGTTGTGTGGATGATACATAGAGTAAAAGAGGTACTCCTGGAGTAAGATGTACTAAAATAGGAGGATGCATCAGATATTATTTAGCTTATCAAAAGAGGCTTGACATTATTCATTCTAATGGAATTTTATTCTCTTTTTAAGTAGATGATGGAATGGATGACATTTTTAGCTAGCTGTGATATGAATCTCTTGATATCTTGGATCTTTCCCTGTAGGCTTCATAATTTCTTGAGATTCTTATGTGGAGGCATTTCAATTATGGCTTTAAATGTGTCTAGATCAATTTAAATTATGTATCTGGAGACAGTAAAACCTAGGAGTTTGCCAGATGTGATTCTAAAACAAATTTCTTAGGATCTAGACGTACTTTATATTCTCGAAGTCATTTGAAGATTTGGCATAGGACTACGCAGGATGTTCTAAACAAGTCTTAGATTTTTGTAGAATTTAATCGACGTAGTCTTCAACTATATCATGCATCATGTCATGAAAAATGACACTCATGGCACGTTGATAGGTGGCTCTGACATTCTTGAGTCCGAAGGGCATGACTCGATAACAATACGTGCCCCAAGGTGTAGTAAAAGTTGTTTTATGTTGATCTTTGGTGATTTTGATCTGATCATAGCAAGAGAATTCATCCATGAGGGATAACATCTCGTGCCTAGTTGTAGAGTTTGACGATCATATCAATATTTGGTAGCAGTAAATCATCTTTAGGGAAAGATTTATTGATTTCGTGAAAATCAATACAAATTCAATGGTACTAGTATTTTTGCCTACTGGGATGATATTGGAGATCCATTTAGAATAATCAATAGGTCGAGATAAAACCAACGTCAAGAAACCTCTATAGTTCCTCTTTGACTAGCAATGCAACCTTTGGATGCATTTTTGAAGCTTTTGTTTGAATGGCTTTGCATCTTTACGTACTACAAGATTATGGACCACAAGAGAAGGATCCAAAATGGGCATATCTGTGTAGGACCATTTGAATATATCTAAAAATTTATTTGAGGAGTGCGGTAAAGATGTCTTGTTCTTCTGTAGATAAAGATGCCCCCAGTTTGAGAATATTGGGTTCTTCTTCTGTACTAATGTTGACGTCGATGGTTTCCTCAATTATAGATGTGGAGCCATCTTGTAGAGATTCAAGAGCCGAGAGAAGTTAATCAATGACTAGATCACCTTCATGATTTGGGGATTCTTGAAATAATTCAGCGAGGGGATCTTCTTTGTCAAGGAGACAAGAGAAGGTGGGATAAGGGATATTAAATTGGGATGGAAAGGGAAGGGGATGCTCCTATGCTCCAAAGTAGGCTTCAACATTTAAACATACTTAGAAACCACTTTTATGATCCCCAGTAAGTAGATTATCATAAGTTCCCATGAAATTAATAATTGCTTCATCATTTTGAAATGAGTCAAGAGGAGGATGTTATGATCATTGGTCCAAGTCAATGAGTTGTGGATAGGTAAGGGTGATGTCGATGATGAGAATAATGGTTTTGGGGAAGATGTTAGTGTTGATGAGGTCTTCATATTGGCTATAGATAGAACTTGCATCAATATTTCAATGACCTCCTCAGTGATACTAGAAGTGTCACTCAATTCATCGTGGATGCTTTCACTAGGTGGGTGGTATCCTAGTCCATGTCCATCAAGGTTGGGGATAATGGTAGGGATTTGAGGGATGCCTTGCCCATAGCGACCTAGTCCTTGTTCTTCATACCCCATATGGGTCATAATCCTTCTAGCAATTTGATACCTATTATCTGAACAATAAGAAGGTATAGAGTTGTCAATAAGCCATGAGGAACCAGATGGCTCAAGGTACTCATCAACAAGATACCCAAAATGAATATAAGTGTATTATCCTAATATATATATTTTTGTTTGTTTAAATAGATATCGGTCTGTCGAGTCATTTTGGTAATGGCGGTAGATGGTCAATGTTGAATGTTTGGTATTCTCCACACCTGTTATTTTTATCTTAAATGGTGGTGTGGGTAGAAGGGGAGTAGATATGGGTGGGGTAGGTAAAAGAGGTACAGATGATGAAGAGGCATAGTGAGATGGAGATGGGAGACTATCGGGTGAGACATACGAAGTGGTGGATGATGAAGGTGAGGTTATTAGCACAGGTTCAATGATAGGACAATAAGATTCCTGATAATGTTCGGCCTCCAATGCTTGACAATACTTGAAGGGATAAGGGTCATCATGGATAGTAATTTTTGTATTGACATGTTCAAATTTTATACATTGATGGAGCATGGATGGTATAGCATTCATCTCATGAATCCAGGGCCAACCAAGCAAGAGGTTATGTGGGAACTAGATATCTATCACATGGACAAGAGTGAGGAGCACGACAAGCCCGAAAGTTGATAGGTAAATAGATAGTGCCCACTTGATTTATGCTCTATTTTTGTCATATGATTTAATAGTAATTATATATTTTTAGATTCGAGTCACTATACCCTAGTTGATGAGTAAGATTTAAAGTTTGAAGATTAAGGGCTGATCCATTGTCTATTAACACTCTTTTAACAGAACGTTGTCAATAAGGACTTCAATGTAGAGAGGAAGGTTGTGGGTAGGACCGTGTGGTGGTAAGTCTTGTTGAGTAAAGGTAAGTGGGATCGTTGGATATGGATAGAGATTAGACAAGGGATTGAAATTGTGTAGGATAAATATCGGTGGGAACACGTGCTTCTTGGAGGGCATGGTATAAAATGTCTTTGTGGATGGATGAAGTTTTGAGAAGGTCCATAATGGATATTTGCACAAGATTTTTCTCAAGTTGTTCAATGATATTATATTGTGCCTATGGTGTTGGATTGAAGATGATGGAGTGGCTCCTTGAACTACCACATGGTTCCTGCGAGTAGTGATAGCATACTGGGGGTTCTATGAAGGGCCTTTTATTTTAATGGTGGCTATTTGCTGGGGAGAATGGTGGATATTTCCAATAAGAAATGTACAAGGAAGGGGTAAATGAAGGTAATTAATATGGTTGGAATGATGAGTGGAAGATTTAGTTTTGTTTCCATACTTTTGTTGTCCTTGATTAGAAGCATTATTATGTCCATGATTAGGAAGGGGATTTTGATATATCCCAAGTTTTGATTTTGGGAGGAGGTGGAAGCATTATCTGCTATTTCGATCTCACCTCTGCCAATAAGGTCTTGAATATAGTTCTTCAATTTCATACATCAATGTGTGGCGTGACCCTTGATTTTATGGAACTTACAATATTTGTTTTCTTTTAACCATGAAGGTTTGGGTTAGGACTCATCGATGGGTTGAGCTTGTGGAAAAATGACCATATTGGTGGTAATTAATTTATCAAGGATTGCTTCCATGGATTCCCCAAGGGGGTGTATGTTTGCTGCCTTATATCTTGAGTAGATCGTGGTTGTCCTTTAGGGATGGATATAGTGGTTGTGGTATGGATGTGTTGGACTTTTTGGTATCTGTTACATCATCGACAACATTCTTATTCTTATTAAAGTACTTAGGTTTTTCATATGTAGAGGGTTGGTTGGATTGGTTATGATTATCATGGTAATATATCTTAATGAGGCCTTTTGCAATAAGGGCCCTTTCAATTTACATTCCCTTCTCAATGATGTCATCAAATATATTTGCACAATGAACTTGTAGATGGAAATCTAGTTCCTAATTAAGTTTGGACACAAAGATGGTAACTAGTTGTTTTTCAAGTATGGGCCACAAATACAGCTAGCAACAGCTTGCCATCATTTTAGGAATGATGAGAAACTTTCACCATTTTATTGCTTAGTATTGCACAAATCAATCATCGTGACATTATGCTCCATATTGTAGGAAAAGTGTTTTACGATTTTTTCTGATAAGTTGATGAATGTCGTAATAGAACCTTTGGGCAATCAAGGAGCCATTCTAAATCTTGACCACCTAGAATTCTAGAAAAGAGTCTTAATAAATAGGAGTCATCGTAGGTGACTTCTTGACAAAGCATGTAGAACTCCTTAACGTGTTCACAGGGATCTCCTTTTCCTTTGTATTTTTCAAATTTAGGTGGTTCAAAATATGGTGGAAAAGGGACTCGTAATATGTCATGGTTAAAAGGATAAGGAAAAAGTTCCTCGAATTTATATTGATGTCCTTGAGTGTTGAGTTGTAACCCTTGAAGTGTTTCCTTCATAGACTTTACTTCTTGCTCCAAGGTTGGTTCTAGAGGATTAGGAGGTGGTGGTTTGAAATTTGTTTAGGAGTGATAGGATTTGTGATCATTGGATGGCTACGCGGTTCGATTTGAGAGGATAATTGGGTGATTTTATTCCCCATTTGTTGTAATTGAGATAATACAAATTATTTGGATATATGGGTGTTGCTCTCTCTACCATCCCGTCGTGTACAATGTGACGGTGATTTGGAGTTGGTCGGTGTGTGGAAGGAGGTCTTTGACCGATGTCATAATTTTTGTTGAGAATACTATGGATTTGGTCATGAGTGTAATCAGGAGGAAGTTTTTCCCCCATGTGATATAATTGGAGTAAAATGCATCCTTATTCTTTTCAACTAAGCTATTTAACATTTATCTTTGTCTTCCTTCTATAAAGTAGATACTAGAGTCATCATTGCTACTAGTGTTAACCATAGTCTCTTCGTATTCTCCTCTTGGTTAGGTTTCTTTGTTATTGGCATCATAATAATTATGGTTGAATAGATCATTTTCCATATTGTGGTTATTGTTTTCATCTTCATTTCCAAATTGGGATCAGGTTATTATCCATCTAGGTGCCATTAGATTCTGATGTTGATGAGATGTGTGAGATGAAAGTGTTCTTGGGGTGAAGGATGTATGGATGAAAGGGGAGATTATGATTTCTTAATGAACTTGATGCTTAA
This sequence comes from Taxus wallichiana var. yunnanensis, assembly GCA_018340775.1. Classification (NCBI taxonomy): domain Eukaryota; kingdom Viridiplantae; phylum Streptophyta; class Pinopsida; order Cupressales; family Taxaceae; genus Taxus; species Taxus wallichiana. The sequence goes on from CM031236.1 coordinate 591,597,959, forward strand.
CCTTGGTAATCTAGACTTGCTTATAGGATGGAAGAAATTAGAGGAGAAAACAAAGAAAGGATGTGCCTCGTTACTAGAGGGCTTAGGATGTGCCTTGTTTATAAGGGCTTAGAAGAATAGGATAGGGGGTAAAGGTATTTTTCCTATATGCAAGATGATGATTAATAAGATTAAGTTGATTATAGCAAAAAGGATCGAAATTAGGATATTTTAGGATAGGTGTGATGATATGAGATTGTAACGAGATTTGGGATGGGTGAATTATATGATTGGTATGTGTTCTAGAACCTAGGTTGATTAGAATGCCAATAGGAAATTTCAAACGATTAGCAGGGTAAGCCTTAGGTGGTTTAAGATTAGTGATAGTATGCTTTGAAAGTAGAAAAAGATGTGAATATGGGTAATGAAGGTGGAATTATGAATTTATTTAACAAGATGGGAGTGTTGATTTGATTTTATATTTTTTTGTGTTTTTGTATTAATGTGAGGGGTTTAGTAAGAAAATATTTATATGATAGTGGTGTATGTATAAAAGCTTATGAATATAAAATTTGATTTATTATTTACAAAATGTGGGTATAATATTAGATGGGTAATGTATGGTCCAAAACTTGGATATTAGCAGTATGTAGTGTGGGAAATTATGGTGTTATTTTATTTTGAAAATTATGGGTAAAAATTATGATCAAAATTGATGGGTGATAAGTGTATGGTTTATTTACAAGAGTTAGTGTATGGATTGTTACATTGGTTTCAAAAAACACTCAAACAAGTACACTCATGCATGCACAATCCTAACTAGTCAAGTGGGAGTAAAATCAAGCTATAGCTTGCTTTCAATACCATATACGACAGTGGCACTCACTAAGTTGGCCCACCTTTATGTCGATATGTGATCAACTAGCGAGTAATCTTTAGTGGTTCCTTCCCATGTACTATAACTTGGTTACGACCGAATGATTACCTAGGCTAGCATAAAAGAGCTCTCAAGGGGCATCCCTTATATACCTTATGGTATGTGGGGCCCAAATCTATGTGGAAATGATGTTATTTGAGGCCTGGGTATTGGGACGTGGAAGCCCCTCACTTCACGTCATGCTTAAAACATGTAGACACTTAGCCAATAACGAAAGTTGTCCTTGAATTTATATACCCCACCAAACACGGGGTGTGTCTACGCATGGAGATGAAGCCCATGGTCATGAGACCCCTAGGACTATGGTAAGTGCATGGATATCACTTCCATGTCACATTACCCCCTATAAAAAGAAAAAGAAGGAAAAAAGGGAAGGAAGGTTAGCCACTTTTGATCCTCAAGATCATTCTAGGACGTGAGAGGAGAGCATACATGGCATCACCTTCGGGTTTAAACAAACAAGCACACAAAGTAAAAAAAGGACAACACACAAATTCAATTAAAATAAGTTATTCAAATGGGGGTCTTTGACAAGCGATCCTGTAAAACAAAAAGATTAGTAGTCTTAGTGAAAACCCCAATATTCTTGGACCGATTGGGCTACACAACACATGTTAGTAATCTTAGTTTTCTTAATATCCTACAACCACAAGTGTTAGTCAAAAATATTTATTATTTTGATCGAATGGCAAAACCGGTAGATTTTTCCCTTGTTTCTATGATTTTCCTACAAAAATAGAATATTAGACACTAGAAAATGCCATAAAACACAAAAATATGAAAGGTAATTTTTAACAACAAGAAAAAAATGCTCTATGTTATAAGAGCGCTATAACAGAGCTTAAATGTGATAAATTAGTAAACAGACATGCTAAAGTTCAAAAAAATTGAAACGTAAGGCACCAATTCTCAAATGCACTACTATAGGTTTTATACACTCTAAACTGTGAAATATATGCACTAAAGTTCAAAAACATACAAAAGCAAGGCATCGGTTATCAAATGTGCTATTACATGGTAGTATATGCACTAAAATGTATGTCGAGGCACTAATGAGTGACCTTGCATGTCAAATATTGCATCGACACGAGTTAGTTTATACGCGCTAAAACAAGATATAAATGAACTATATTATGTTTAAAAACGTTGATCGAAAATCCACTCTTGTAACCCTTCATAGACCAATAGTTAGAAAGTAAACATGCCAATACAGATGATAAACATGCTAAAATGTTACTAAGCACGTTGATGCATGAAAAATGCACTAAAACATTTTCTTATGCAGACAGAGATGAAAATGGTTAGGTAAATGCACTAAAACGGGTGACGAACGTGCTAAAATAGGGTGTATGTGCCGATATATCACAAAGAGAAGAAAAATTCAAATTTTTCACTTAAATTTTCACTTGAAATTTCTAAAATTTTGGGAGCTTGTTCTTAGTTAGTAATGTGAACTATTCCAATGAAAAATTAGGGGGTAAGTGCCACAGTGGGCACCAAAATGTAGACAAGAAATTGTGTTAGCATGCACAAATGATAGGATCATGTAACCAAACCAATACAAAATCTAACACAACTAATTATCTACCTCCGATTGAGCAAGATGAAAAGGAAGGGAAAACAATTTACATGTACTTACCTACAAGTAGAATTCTCTTCCTTTGTTGCCTTGGATTTTCTCCTTTGATTTTTCTTGCTTAGATGTGTGTAATGGATGCTTTAGATTCTTGGAAAAATTTGGTAGCACCTCCCATTGATCAATGGCTTGATTGAGCTCACTAGATTGTTAAGAAGATTGTTTAGATTGATAGAAAGTTGGGCTACATATACTTGCAAAATTTTTAGAGATTCTTGCTATAGAGAGTGACACCTCTATTTATAATTGGAGGAGTAGAAATGGATGGTTAAGATTTTTCCATTGTGGATTAGATTAATGATTGAAAATGGATGAGAGGGGAGGGAGTAGAAAATTCTAGATTTTATTAGAATCCTCTATCGAATTTAAAATTCAATAGAATATTATTTTTAATTTGAATATATGTATAAAAGGGGAAAATGGAGAAACTTCTAGAATTAGAAGTCTCTAGATTTGGGGGCTCGTTAAGTGGTGATTAGGTGAGATTAATTTTATTTAGTGAGGTGATTAGATAGAGAGGCTAGGCAAAGAATAGGTATAGGGTAGGTGGTAGGTGAGTGGGTATTTTTAAATTGATGGAAAATAGTTAATGAAGGTTATTTAGTATAATGAGTGAAATATTAATAGTGTATTAATATTTCTAAGGATGTGAATAGGATTTATGGAATATATAGTAATTGGAACATGATTGTATATAGTATAATAATTAATTAAATTAATAATTAATTATTATAAGGTTTGTGATGGGGATGAATAGTTATTATGGGATAAGTGAATTATTTACTTAGATGACTGTGTCAAAATTTTACATGTCTACATAAATCATACTTCTTTATTTGACATTCAGTAGCATAATGCCCATATTTCTTACAATAATGAAATTTCATATTAGATTTGTCATACCTTTCTTCATGGGACTAGTTGTGGAAATGATTGTGAGAGGAACTTTTGCCTCTACCTCTTCTTGAAAAATCGCTTGAGTTGGATCTGGAGCTGTCTTGATCACTTGAATATGGAGTTTGACCTCCTTTTGCTTGAAATCTCCTCTTCCTCTTATGTTCACAAATCTTCATCTTCCTTTGCTAACTGAGACTTGGCTCTTGAAGGCATACTCTGAAGAGGAACTTCCAAATTTATTAAGCCTTTGTTCATGGGATATCAAAGATCTCATTAACTCATCTACAGAGAGCTGAGTCAAATCCTTAAACTCTTCAATGACAACAATAATGGAGTCAAACTTGGTTGGTAGACTCCAAAGGATTTTTTCTATGATCCTTTTGTCTTCTAAGGTCTCTCCATGGGACCTAATCTGATTTACAACACCCATCACATGGGTGAAAAATGAATCAACAGTATCATACTCTCTCATCTGAATATTTTCAAAATCTCTCCTCAACATTTGAAGTTTGACAAGTTTTACCTTATTGGTACTTTGATAGGCAATTTCTAAAATATCCCATGTTTTTAGACCTAGTGGTTGCGGCTATTCTAGATAATATGGACATGTCCAAACCTTGTTGGATTAAAACTAAGGCTTTTTCATCTCTTTTCCTATTTTCCTTAAGCAGATCCTTGTATGCCCATGACAAAGCATTATATGTAGGTTGATCTTATGGTTCAAGGAAGCCATTTTCACAAACTCCCAAGTATCTTGACTATAGAAAAGGGTTTTCATTCTAATAGCCCAATAATCATAGTTTTTGCCATTAAAAATTAGGATTTAAGGTTGGAGAAGACTGTTGTTATTTCCAGCCATGGCTAAAAACGAAAAGCACAGATTTAAAAAGAAAATCATCTGGATTTAAAAGGATAAAATCTTAACCTATAGGAAAATGCGAACAACACCTGTGTTAGATGAAATCGCATGCCTAGGTTGAGGATTTTTCGCTCTATGATTATTTTTGAATCTGCTTTGATACAAATTTGTTGGTTAGATGGATGCAAGCATGGAAGGTAAAACAAAGAAGAGAAAATAAAAATATGCAAAATATATTGCTTCTATTAAAAATTTTCCAGAGCTTTGATACTCAAATTTTTCCTTACAAAATGCATACAAAATGCTCATATATATAGAGGTCTTTCAAAAGATAGCTTCATGAGCAAGCTCGAAAACATTAAATGTGCATGGGTAGGAGACAAGATTTTATAATTAATTGGAAATATTTTCCAAATTATTTTGCTGACAAAACTTAATTTGGTAGTTGAGATTACACAAATCCCAACAATTTATGGGTGTCTTCTATCTCTCTTGTTTTTAGAGAGATGAAAACTGACTAATTTTTCTCAAGTTTATTCCAATTATATGAACATGACTAAGAAAAATGATATTGTCATAGATTACTTTTGTGACCAACATATTACCAACGTGAATTGTACTCTCTTGTCGATTCTCATTCACCAACCATAAAACAAATTATAATCTCCCATGTTCTCTTACACTCATCAAATTGATACATTAAAAAACTCTCTCCTCACACCACTCATATCTCTTTAGTATTATCTCGTGCTTCATTTTTTCAAAAATCTTTATCTACCATTGCATCTGAAGAAAAAGATAAGGTCATTAGTCTTCTCAAAATGGAACCGTCTGATGAATCCATGAGAGCAATAGTACTATGTTGGTAAAACAACATTGGTAACTAATGTCTAGGCTTACAAATTCTGCAGAATTGATATGGACCAGAACTGTTTGAATGAGCATGTTAAGCAGCTTCAACAGTAGATTTTATAGGACATATTTGATGATAAAATTGATCTGAGGAGTTATGCGCAAGGGCAGGACCAATTAACAAGGGAATTTAGAGATACCATTTTCCCCATCTTCATATTCATTGACAATGCTCTCATAGAAAGTGACCTCACAAAGCTTTTTCTTGAGAATTTGTCTTGCCTTCCGAGGGGGATAAGGATGCTTCTAACCACTAGAAGATTAGATCAGACTAACATTTTGCTAGTGCAGGTATTCAACCCTTTTAATATAGGGTGGGTTTCCTTTCTCATTCAGACTCTAAAAATATTTTGTGTAAAATATCTCTAGGTAATGCCAACACATCATTTTTTTTGAAGGGCGTAGAAAGCATGGATGCAGAATAAATTGTGGAAATGTGCCAAGGTGTTCCTCTAGTTATAGTCTTAGTTGGATCTAAATTGAAAAATTGCATTTTTGACATCTCGATAGTGATTAATGGAAGGAGAAGGAGAGATGAGTGAATGTGTAGTGGACGTTATGTATAATAGCTTGGATGATATTTCCAAACAGGCCTTTCTCAACATTGTTTGCTTCTATAAAAATAAGAGTCAACACATTGTCGGTTCAAGTCTTAGAAGATGCGGCACTTTTAAATGTATATCATAATTTATGGAGTAAAATATGGGAACATTTGGTGGATTTTAGAAAATATATGGATGCTTAACATGATATAATCAGTGTCCACAATGTGATTGAATCATAAGGAAGAAGTAATATATGTTTGAATAGGCTGACTAGTCAACAACCAATGGGTTGTTTACCATTTTTGGGGTGGATTTATCATTAGTTGTTGACCAGTCAGTCTATGTAAACATATGTTATGTTTAGGCTCATGCGAAGAGGATGGTGGTGGTGGAAACGAGGAGAAGGAAGGTAATGGAGAGGATGGAGCTTGATAATAAGAAAAATTTTGATGATGTTTTAAATAAGGTTATTCTAGCCGTTAGTATTATTGGATTTATTCTAACCGTTAGTATTATGTTTTGAATAAGGTTATTCTAACCATTCGTATTATGTTTTAAATAAGATTAGATCAAACTAACATTTTGTTGAGTACATGTATTCAATGCTTTGAATATAGGGTGGGTTTCCTTTCTCATTTAGAATCTAAAAAGCTTTTGTGTAAAAGAGCTCTAAGAAGTGCCAACATGTCATTTTTAGAGGACGTAAAAGCATGGATGCAGAAGAAATTGTTGAATGTGCCTCTAGTTATAGTCTTAGTTGGATCTAAATTGAAAAATTGCATTTTTGACATCTTGGTAATGAATAATGGAAAGAGAAGGAGAGATGAGCGAATGTGTAGTGAACATTTTGTATAATATCTTGATGATATTTCCAAATAGCCCTTGTTATCCATATTTTTCCGCTCGGGAAAAATATTGGATCAACCACAACCCCACATGGAAAGAATCAGAGAAAACATGTTTAAATCTTGTAAATTAGATACAAAGGGACTCTATAATGGAATGGTCAAGCCTACGAAAGTTTAAACGACCATGTGCGAGAAGAAAGAGAAGAAACGACTCTATGTCACATGAATCTGTGTCTCAAATCTATTTAACAAACTCGAGAAGGCTCTAAAATGAAAAAAGGAAGGGTCAGGGAAGGAGGCCGTGCAGTGTCAGAAGAACTAGAGGCTCAAGAAGAAGAAGCGGTGAAGATTCGAAGTCTTCGGGCTCAAAACAGTTCAAAAAGAGTCCAAAAATCAACTAAGTGTGGAGGAGATAGTGGAGAGAGCCACATGTCAGCACAACACTTCTCCAAAGTTGAAACCCAAAAGGAGAGGCTCGAACAAGCACTAGGATTCCACATGTCCCATATGTAAAGGGGGGCCCATTGTTCAAATTGTTTTCCCATCCATTTGTATGGACTCGATACAAACTTCAAGGGGCATATCTTTCAACTTAGGGCTTGAAATATTGTGAGTCTTACACCATTGGAAATGTCTCGACGTCCTCTATACCATGGAAAGATAAAAATCATTTTTAGGGCCCTGGTAGGTGAAAATGGAAAAAAGTCTTCTAGGCCATTAACGTAGAATCCAATCTCTTCAACTACCAGATCTAATTCGATTCAATCTGTTGGGGAACCAGAAGTGACATATTGTGGGTGGATTTGTAGAAGGCATTGATATTCATTGGTTAAAATTTCAAAGTGAGATTCAATGCGTATCTCATGGTGGTTGGAGTAGGATTCGACTTTTCCCTCTTCTCTCTCTTTTCTTTCTATATATTATAACACTTCTCATTTTGGAAAAGAGAGACATTTTGGGCATAGAGAAACTTTGTCAAAAAAATTTGTTTCTCAATGCCATTTTTGAGCAGAAAACCTTCTCCCATACATGGAAAATTTATTTGTGCCTCTATTCCAGAAATGTAATGGTCTATGCACCTTCTAAAGAAATAAAAAAGTGTTTTTGTCATGTTCTTCAACCCTTTGCATCATTTTTTTGTTTCTTTGTGCCTCTCCCTTCTAGATTTGTTTTTCTGTGCATGTATTTCACATTTATAGGTGTAGGATGTTGTGTTTCATGGAGTTTAATTACAAATTTGAATATCTAGGCCGTGTTATTTATGTCTGACCTCCCTCATCTCCATTTTTTCTATTTTTTCTCCCTCAATAGAATATCTCGCTTCCTTTTTGGTGTATCACCACTTTAGTGTAGGCTCTATTTTTTCCCTCTTTCTCTCTCCTTGGTTCCTTGGAATGGTTAGATTAGGTTAGATTTAGTTTGCCTACATTGGAGTAGCTCATGGTAGGTAGTTTAGGAAGAGGAACCAACCTTCTCTGGAGAGCTTTTCCACTTTTGCAAGTTCCCACACCTTGGGAAAATTTTACTATTATGCAATCACACCAGATGATTGTCTTAAAAAGAAGACCTTATAACTCATTAGAGGGTGATGTGATTTTGTGCTAACAGTTTTGGCACGCCCTATGGGACTAGAGGTCTTCACTTTATTTCATCAAGTTGATGTGTTCTTGGTGGGATTCAACTTTTTGAGGCACATGCAAGCACATTTGGTGAGTCCATCTGGTCAAAAACCCATTCTCTGAGTTGCAGACCTTTTCCATCCATTTCCACTCATTTTCATCCATTTTCTTCTTCCATATCTTTCATTTTCTCCCATTCCATGAGGTTGTGCAATCATGACTTCATTCCATTCATGGAACTCACACTTGCAGCAATGTAGTCCACCTCCAACGCATTTCCAAACTCCTCCAAATCAACATTATAATCAAATCTAGGATCATTATGCTTACCTATATGAGCAGAGTCAAAATCAGTTTGGCCATGGAGCTTATCAAGAACAAGGGGACACATACAATGGTGACAAATATGTGGAGAATGCTGGTTTGCTGAGAAGATCCAAAAATGGAGGCTAACATGGTTCAGTCAAGGGGCATAACACAAATGAAGGCATTCAAGATTGGTTGCAGGGTACCTTGTCCATGGGAAGGCCCTTTTCCAAGACATTACAACCCTTAAGAGAAGCTTGACTTCATGGTTGAAATGCTGCCCCAACTTGCACAATGGACTGAGGAGATCGGGGCTTATGAGTTGGAGTCAAGACAACCTCGTCAATGGGTAAGTCCAACATCTCATAGCTTTTCTTTTCTCTCTCAAGTGGCACCATCTCAACCCAAGCTCCAATTTCCAAGCTTCCCAGTTGTTGCCCCAAGCATTGATTCCATTTCTCCATTCCCTAGTCATCCACCCATTTCATTTATTCTCTCCTTTTCCCTTCCAAACAATCATCCCCTCTAAATAAACAAGAATTTTCACCTCCCTTCCAACCACAAAAATTTCAAAAATGGTTGAAACCCAACCTACCACTCCTCTTGCTTTCCCAAGCCCATGTTGCGAAGAGACTCAAGAATCCAATCAAGGAGAACAAAAAGAAGAGGATCCCAACATAAAATAAATGACATACAATCTAGAGAGTTGAGCTACCAAATTTGGGTTTATAAAGATCCCATTGATGGTTAAGCCAATAGAGGAGGTCAAGATTGAAGAACTAGTGGTGGCTGGGGCTGATTTTGCAGCAGAAGAAGAGTAAGAACAAGAGGAGGACAATCGGTCCCAAGTCCCATTGAAGAGGAGCAGTTGGGAGAGATCAAATCAGTGTTGAGGCCACTCAATCAAGAAGGCATCATTGAAGATTTTTTTCTTTCATTTCAAGGCCCCGATTTGATTGATGAACACATGATGGAGGAGGACCAAACAGCTTTGAGGCTCTAAGTGTGGAGCACGATATAAGGGAACCTTCGCTTCTTCCTCCCACTTCATCCCCTTCAATATCTGATGTTGAAGAAGAGTTTTATCTTTCAAACTTCATGTTTGAGGAAGCGAGAAACCATGGTGGGAAAGTTACAGATCAAGAGGACACCATGAAGGAGGTAGAGCACTTGTAGTAAGACAACAAGGAGGCAGACTGTCTGTCAGACTTGAGAGATTGCTTTGATGAAGAGAAGCCCATGGAGATTACATCATTTTCTCCTCCATCCATCTTCCACGCACATGAACCTGCTACCATGAAGGAGAATATTCAAGTGCAAAAGCCTACACTCCATAATGGCCCTCTAGAACCAAGGTTGGAAGATCTTGATCTTCCACATTCTTCAAAAGAGGAGGAAGGAAAAAGGTAGAAAGATATCACCATTTCTCCCACACCATTCATCCAAGAAGGTCCACAAGAAAACTCCATTCTATGAGTTGAAACTCAGAATAAGGGGCACATTCAAAGGATCATACCATGCCCAATCAGGTACTTGGCTTCATTGGAGCCAAAGGAGAAGCCAAACCAATCATGCCTACTTCAAGGCATGAGGATGAATACTAAAGCACCAAGGGTCATCATCAATACCTCCAGGAGTCAAATGTAAGTCATATTGAGAAGGTATTTTCCATTAATGCTGATACCTTGATGATTTGGGTGGAGGACCGACTTATTGTCAGTTTTTCACTCATACAGGTAGCTATGTTTAGTGTCAACTCATTTTCATGGCTTCCCCTCTTGAGAAATGGAAGCTACTTCTCGCTGCCTATAGCAAGCTTTGTTTAGCATTATTTCTCTCTGGTTAGTATAGGACTAGAAGTAGACTTTGTTTCCAGTAGAAGAAGTTCTTATGCACACTCTACATGTCTCATTTGAGGCATGTATGATTTGGTCTCTTTATATAAGTTTTGTTCACATTGCTCCAAAGGTGCATAAAGCCAGGCTCTTTAGTGTTCATAGCAGGGAAACTCATAGTTACCTGTAATAGTTTCCATCTTCAAAAGAAAACAAATGAAGAGCAACTAAAGTCATTTCAAATAGTCCATTTTAGGGACAAATGAAAGCCCTAGAGTTAAAATAATTTTCTACTCTCAAAAATTCCATTTCCAAGATTTCTTATGAAAATTGAGAGTGCAGACTCAGGGTCAGACAAAACATAGAAAAGGCATACAGTCATGCTCATAGTGGCTCAGGGATCAGATCTTCAAAATTTCAAATCTGTTTTGTGTTTATCAGTGACTCTATGCCCAATTGATGCTTCAAGACCACTGGTCTCTTCATCTAGCAGGCAGATGTCCCCGTGATTCACCAAATTGTTATCCATATTTTCTCCCCGAGAAAAATATTGGATCGGCCATGACCCCGCATGGAAAGAATTAGAGAAAACATGTTTAAATCTTGCAAACTGGTTGTAGAGGGACTCTACAATGAATGGTGGGGCCTGTGAAAGTTTAAACGACCCTGTGTGAGAAGAAAGAGAAGAAATGTCTATGTTGCATGAATCCATGTCTTAAATCTATTTGAAAGACTTGGGTAGGATCTAAAATAAAAAAGGAAGGGTTGGGGAAGGAGGCCAAGTAGTGTCAGAAGAACTAGAGGCTCGAGAAGAAGAAGTGGTGAAGATTCAAAGTCTTTGGGATCAAAATAGTTCAGAAAGAGTCAAAAATTGACTAAGTATGGAGGAGATAGCCAAGAGAGCCACGTGTCAGTGCGGCACTTCTCCAAAGTTGAAACCCAAAAGGAGAGGCTCGAATAAGCACTAGGCTGCCACATGTCCCATATATAAAGGGGGCCATCTTTCAAACTGTTTTACCATCCATTTGTATGACGGGCTTAATACAAACTTTGAAGGGGCATACCTTTTGACTCAGGGCTCGAAATATTGTGAATCTTACACTGTTGGAAACGTCTCAACGTCATCTATGCCATGGAAAGATTAAAAATCATTTTTTCGGGAACTGGTAGGTGAAAATGGAGAAAATTTTCCGTGCCATTAACGCAGAATCCAATCTCTTCAACTACCGTGATCTGATTCGATTCAATCCGTTGGGAACTCATTATCCCAAATTTCCCCAAAAAGTTTGGTTAGAACAATCCTTACACATAAGGAAAACTCAAAGGTAAACTATTCAGACCCATGAGATCGAGTTCTAGAATGAGGCAAAGTGAAAACGGGGACCCGAGATAACTCATTTCAATCCTCTAAATTGGTTGCAAAAAAGATTCAGCAATGAAGTGGCGGAGATAAAGAAAGAGCAAAGGATCTCAGAAAAAGAAACGACTCTGTTGGGCCATTTCTACACCTTAAATTCATTCTGTAAGTTACATGTAGACTCAAAAATGGAATAGCAGTGTCAAACAAAAAGGGGAGATGTTATAGAGGAACCAGAAACTGGAAGAAATAGAAACGATGAACATTCGAAGTCCTCAGGCTCAAACAGTTCAGGGAGGGCCCAAAAATGACTAAGTATCGAAGAGGCAATAGAAGGAGCCACATGTCTTAATGGCGCTTCTCCAAAGGTAAAATTTGGGTCAGGTTTGCAAACAAGTGTGGTGCCTCCACGTGTACCTCAAGGGGGGCAAGGTTAGTTCAATAGTCAACGCATAAGCAGACCTAGTGGAGGCTGCTAAGTGTCTTAAGGGCGTTATTTCAAGGATTGAATAAAGAGAAGGTTTCTAAATGAGTACCAGACTGAGAAGTGTCCTACAAGAAAGTGGGGCGTCGGAGGAAAAGTTGATTTTTCACCCTTTACCTCAAAAGGGGGTAAAACTTGCAAAATGGCCCACAACTCCGCCCAGGGAAAAAGTCAGCACTTAGACTCAAGTCAAAGCCAAGGCGGGAGTCGGGGAAAGAAGTGAAAGTTTTCCTTTCATTCAAAAGGTAGGAAGGAAAAAGTTAGAGCCCATCTCCCTAGCCAACCAAAGATTGCCACATGTCCCATATTAAAGAGAGGCCCATTTTCAAACCATTTTTCTTGCCCACTTGTACGGATTCGATACAAACTGGCATATCTTTCACTCTCAGGGCTCAAAATATTGTGAATCTGACACCATTGGAAATATCTCAACCTCACCCATGCAATGGAGGTCTGAGACTTTACTTTTGAGGAGGTTAGGTAAAGGAAATGGATGAAAACGTCTTCGAGCTTTCAATGTAGGATCCACCAGCCTCAACAACTAGATCGGATTCGATCTATTTCCACCATTTCCTCTACCTCCAAGACACCGAGACCAAGGATTGATGCAGTAAAGATAGATTTGGGGCAGATTTTACTAGAGGATTAACAACGGTGGTTGAGCTGCAACCTGGTTTTCCTTCTTCTCTTTCTCTTTCTTCCCTCGGGTCGAATCTATAAAAACGGGGGTAGGATCCATTGTAAAGCGTTGGATATTCTTAGTTTTGCAGGCTCCCTTCTCCTTCTAGCAAAGGATTTGTGGGATTCAGGCCTTCCATTATAATTGTAACACATTTTTTCCTTTTAGCTATTCTTTAATGAATGGTATCAATCTATAGAGCAATAAAATACATTTTGAAATCTTAGATCCTTCTTGTTTCTTTTTTACTTCTATCTAGGTCTCTCATTACAGATCTGGCTATCTATGCTTATTTATTGTATGCATTTTATTGGTTCGTGTCGAAGGCAAACTAAGTGTTCATCATTCCTTTGGTGCATCACCTCATAGTTTAGCTTTGTTTTCATTTCTATATTCCTTCTATCCCTGTGTCCTTGTAAATTTTAGATTAAGATTAAGAACAGGCCCTCTGCAAGTTTCTATGTATGCACCTAAATAGAGGAATAAGGAACCAACCTTCAATCTAGAGAGCTTTCCCATTTTTGCAAGGTCCCACACCTTGGGGAAAGTTCAATGTTATGCAATCACACCAAATGAACCTACCTTAGAAAAGAAGATCTTTTAGAGCCCATTTGGGGGTGTTGTGATTCTGCACTAACAGTTTTGGCATCATCGGTGGGACCAAGAAGTCTCCATCTTATTACATTAGGAATTGATGTACACATGTTGTGATTCTGGCTTTTAAGAAGCCTTAAAATTGTACATATGGCGACTCCAAAAGAAATAAATCTACTAGTTTCAGCAGCCCAAGCTTGGGAGATTCATGAATCTCACCTAGTCTAGAGAAATGAAAGAAGGTATATTTGAATACTTGCATCTATCCCACATAGAAAAAGAAGGGGAAGAAGAGTTCAAAGGTCTCCATCTCCACCAAGAAGAAACTTATCAACACCTCCACCTACAAGGCCTTTCTTTTAGTTTGTAAGGATTCTTAGGCCAATCAGAATGGCATAACCAAATCCATATGTCAACTTCACCGATAGTAGTCCACTCACCTTGATTGCTCAAAACCTAGTTCCGATTGCAGCATTAAAGAGCATCCCACATTTCACTAGGAAAAATCAAACTTCTCCTGGTGACCATGTCTAAGATATTGCAAATGTCTGTACAATCCACGAGATCCATGAGATGGACATTGTAGTCAAGCTGCTCACCTCTTCATTCAAAGGGAAAGCTTCACAATGGTTCAGGAGTCTTGAAGCAGGCTCTATCCAGAATTGGAACCAGTTGTGCACGGCCCTTCACAATCAGGGGGGAAAAAGGTGATAACTTGTCTTTGTTGGAGCAACTAACAACAATCAAGAGATCCCCAAAAGAGCTATTGACAGACTTCAACCTCAGATTCTAGCGGACTTGGGATAGGATTCCAACAACGCAGTAAAGCCCACTAATGAAGGTGCCTTCTTATACTTTCTTAGGGCTTTAAATTATGATATTTCTCTGATGATTCAGTCAATGGGGGCCACTACATTACCTACATCCTATAGCCTCTCCATAAGGGTTGAGAACCATTTGATTCAAGCTAGTAAAATCACTCCTAAGGCATCTATGCCTCTCTACCCTGAGTTAGGAAGCCTAGATATTAGCCAAGCACCTACATTAGCTCATATACCCACCCCAGAATCAAATCTCACCAAGCTTCCACTTTGTCATCTAATGCCTCTAAAGAGTTTCAGGAAGCGGTGTTGAAGCAATTTCAGAACTTTGGGAATGAGCTAGTGACCATCAAAGACATCAAGCTCGAGTTTACCAACCCCGGGCTCAATATCAAGCTAGACCCTGTGCCATACCCAACCCCGTGCTCAATATCAAGCTAGACCCCTCAGTAGTATCGGGCATTATTTCCTACAGTAATAATAATAGCCACCACCTGGTGATCTAAATCAGGCCTTGATGGTGTAAACTAAACCAAATCCAGAAAGATTATCCAAGGACAACCCCCAAGTCTATGCTTGTCAGACCTTTTATGGTCTTATGATCCAAACACTTTTTGGTATGCTTCAAATCAAGGGCATTATTTCCATTCATGAAATTTCACAAACTAAAAAAATATTTAGGCACAAGAATATAAATGATTGGTGTTTTCTTAATTTTATTCATACGTTGTTTCTTATGTTATCAGGAATGACCACACAACCAATCAACATGCTTTAATGGTGATCTAAATCAGGCCTTAATGGTGTAAACTAGTATGGTGCCAAATTTTAAGAACCTAAATTGCCAAGAGGAAGATTAAATAGCAACAAGGATCTCAATTTTTCAAGGTGGTGTACGATCCCCCCAAATGAGACTATGCTTGTAAAAAACCGGAAAATAGGTCAAGACTTCTGTGGGATGAATCAATTCCCTTCTCAAAGTGTAGTTGTCAATACAACGGTTTGGCGCCAAAAATAGAAGTATTGGAGAGGTGTTAAAATTTTGTAATTTTATTCATTTGTTAACACTATTTACGTATTGGCAACCTAAGTGGCACATGGTCAGCCATATAATTTAGGTGACCCTCAATCTTCCATCACTCCACAAGGTCATGGTGTTCCAAGTGTAACTCTAAACATATATAACCAATCCAAGCCACCTTCCAAATCTAGCCACGCACCGGTTGTAACAACCCATGTGCAAGAAAGAAATGTGTCTGGGAAGGGGCAGAAAAAATATAGCTCATTCAATATTATTGAGAAAATGAAGAGGAAAAGTGTGAACATTTCACTATGGGATTCATTGGCCATTCCAGGCAGAGGGATCTATTACAGACTGCCATGCAAAATTGGTCAAGTTCAAATCAACCCCCTAATCAGCAAGAGAGAGTGTTTGCAATTGCAGTTCAACCTGAGAAGATCCAAGGAGAACAACAAGGTAAGAACTTGAGATCCCATCCATTCTATGTCTCATTAATTAATGGAGACAAATTAGTGCTCAATTATATGATTTATTCTAGGGCTAGTAGTTCTGTGATGCCCAAACAAATAGCCAATCAGTTGGGTCTCCAATATGAGGTCATCTCTAAAGGAGTAGTCCAATTAGATGGGACAGTGGTAACCACTATGGGAATTATCAAGGATCTGAGTCTCACTCTACACGCTTGCCCCAATGTGACTATCTTGCAAAACATGTCCATCATAGATTTTCCACCACATTTTTCTTTGTGTCTGTCTAGGGACTTCATTGCCAAAATTGGAGGCTACATGTCTGCTGACTGGTCACATATGCTCTTTAGGACATGATATGGGGCAGAGGAGATAGTTAGATTTGAACCCATTGCAAACTATCATATTGAAATTTATGTGCCAACTACTCAACTTTTGATCAAGAAGACATCCTATGCACTAATGAAGCAAATACCAAGTTGGAATGTATCCCAAACTTGACTCTAGATGAGTGGGCCAGAAAAATACATGCTTTTGACCCCTATAAAGAAATGAAAGAATTTAAGCTGGGGGTCTACCTTCTACATGTAGAAATTGAAAATCACCCTCTTCCTACCTTAATCAAGCTAGAACATAAAGATGATAATGGGGTATGGAAATTATTCTTTGATGGTTTGAGTAGACAAGGAGCTGGAGGAGGAGCTATTATTGTGTCTCCCAGAGGTATGAAATATTATGTAGTCTTTAGATTATAGTTTTCTTGTTCAAATAATACTGTTGAATATGAGGCTTTAGTCCAAGGTCTTCATTAGGCAAGGAAGCTAGGAATCAAGAACTTGTAAGTGTTTGGTGACAGTGAATTGGTTTCCAATCGTCGATGACTTAATGCTTTTAAAAATGACCTGCTAAAAACTACAAGAGTAGGGTATGGGATCTCATGGAGGATTTCGAGGCCTTCAAAGATTGTGTCCATACCCGGAAGGAGAATGAAGATGATGATAGACTTGTGGCAATTGGAGTAATGTTTGATGTGGTTGAAACATCAAAAGGGAAAAAGAACAACCACATATTCATGTGGTTATGAGGCCAGCAGTACAGATAATAATACATGCTAGAAGATGTTTGAGAATGATCATAAGATCATTAACTTTCTATAAGAAGAAGTTGAATTCTCAGCTAGAAACTAGAGAAAACTAGAGCAGAAGAAGATAGGAATCGATAGTACAATGCATACAAATAAGCTTCCCAAAGGCTTAGTGACAATTAAATCTATTTTCAATCCTAATGATCAGTTCAAAAAAGAGAAGGCTAACATGTAGATAAAAGGAGAAGATTCAGTCAATCCCCATTGGAGAAGACAAAACACTTCAAATTGGCAAGGTGGCCACTGAGCAAGAAATGTATGAACTCATACAACATTGCCAAGAATTTCCTGATGTGTTTGCTGTGATTTATGAGGACCTAAGAGGGTTCAATCCAAAACTAGCACAACACACAATCGAACTGGATCCAACTACTCATCCCATCAGGTAGAAGAAGAGACTATTAAACCCACATATTGAGCCTCTGATGAAGAAGGAACTGAACAAGATGATAGAGGCAAGCATCATATTTCCAATCAAATACTCAAGATGGGTTACAAATCTTGTCCCAGTCAGGAAGAAAAATTAAGAAATCAAGCTGTGTTGACTTCAGGGATTTGAACAAAGCCTCCCTCAAAGATCACTACCCACTCCCTTCAATGGAAAAAATATTATAAGTGGTGTCTGGGTCAGAGATATTTTCTCTCTTGGATGGCTACTCAGGATACAATCAGATCATGGTGAAAGAATATGATCAATTCAAAACTACTTTCACCACGAAATGGGGCACCTATGCATACAAAAAAATGCCATTTGGACTGTCCAATGCTAGTGCTACTCTCCAAAAAGCCATGGATATGGCATTTAAAAGGCTAATCAACAAGATAGTGTTGATCTATCTAGATGATATCACTATGTTCTCTAATAACGCAGCAGACCATATTTTTCATCTAAGGCAAGTGTTTCAAAGATGCATAAGATTTGGGGTATCTTTGAACCCCAAAAAATGCATATTCTTGGCCCATGAGGGAAGGATTTTGGGCCACATTGTGTTTAAGGAGGGTCTGAAAATTGATCTAGAAAGAGTTGAAGCAATAAAAGAACTGCCATTTCCAAGTCACAAGAAGGCTCTTCAAAGCTTCTTAGGGAAGATAAACTTTGTTCGAAGGTTTGTCCCAAAATTTACTACTCTGGCTAATTCAATAACATTGATGTTGAAGAAGAGATTAGCATTCAGATGGAAAGCTGAAAGAAAGGAAAGCTTTGAATCTATCAAAGAGGCCATATCACAAGCCCCAACTCTTGTAAATCTAGATTTTTCCAAGGACTTCATATTGTATGCCTTTAGTGGCAGCGACACAATTTTTGCAATTTTGGTGTAGTAGAAAAAAGAAAGTACAGAACAACCAATTGCTTTCTTCAGTTAGAGTCTAGAATACTATGAGGTGAGGTATTCCTTCATTGAGAAGCAAGTCTTGGTAGTGATCAGGGACTAAAGAAGTTTAAGCATTTGGTGTTAAACAACAAAATCCAACTATTAGTCTCCCATGCGGGAGTTAAAGAATTCCTTCTTAGCAAGGACCTGAATGAGAAGTGTGTAGGATGGATCACCCATGTCATGGAATATGACATTGAGATCAAGGTCACCAAGCTGGTCCATGGGAAGGGGTTATGTGAACAACTAGCCTCAGGTAAACAAGATGAAGCAAACAGTGAAAAAGAGGTTATTTTTGTTCTAGATAATAATCAAGAAGAAGGGAGAGATGATGTACCTACTCCTTATTGGACCCACGACATGGCGCATTTCCTTCAAATGGGCCTGTGTCCTCATTGCATGAGTAAAGAAAAAATAATGCATTTCAAACTCAAGGCCATCCCATATGTTTTCATTGATGGTGTGTAATTTAAAAGGGACATCAATGGTGTTCTGCTAAGATGCATTGGGACAGATCAGGTGGAGAGATTGCTACAAGAATTTCATGTTGAAGAAACTGGAGGCCATTTTTCTCTAAGAATGACAGCTCTCAAAATCATGAAAGCAGGATATTATTGGCCCAGAGTGTTTAGTGACTACTACATGTGGATCAAAAGGTGCAAGAATTGTGCTTTCTTCAAAGGCAAGGTAAGGCTAACATCACTTCCATTGCACCCAATATCAATCGACCAACCTTTCTTGCAATGGGGATTGGACTTCATTGGAGTCATCAATCCAAACTCAAGCTAAGGTCACAAATGGATCTTGACAGTGAGAGATTATTTCACCAAATGGACCGAGGCAGTGGCACTCAAGAAAGAAAATGAGTCTAGTATCCTGGATTTCTATGAAGGGATAGTGACTAGATTTGGAGTGTCAGCCACCATCATATCAGACAATGCATTAGCATTTATAGGTTTCATGATCATAGGATGGGCCGTCAAGAATGGGACTTATTTGAGAAATTCATCAAACTATTACCCTCAAGGTAATGGCTAGGATGAGTCCACAAACAAGAACCTGCTAAAGATCATCAGAAGAACTCTTGATGAGAATCAAAGGACCTAACACACAAAGCTCAAAACGACCTTATGGGCTGATAGGACAATGCCCAAAAGATCTACAGTAACTCCCCATTCAAGCTTTTCTATGGGAAGGAGGCAATATTACCTATATCACTAGAGTTTCCAGCATTGGAACTCCTGAGACAACTGGAGATGTCTGAATTTGAACCAATGGAGGCTAGGTATGTAGATTTGATGGAATTAGAAGAAACTAGAGAGCATGCACTTCAAACAATGGAAAAGGATCAGCCTCAATTAAAAGATGCTTTGACAAGAAGGCTAGAGTAAGGACCTTTCAGGAAGGAGACCTGGTTTTGAAATGGGATGCAGATCGAGCAAAACCAGGGAGACATTCTAAGTTTGACGCCATCTGGAGTGGCCCCTATATGATAACAAGATGCAAAAGTAGTAATGCTTTCCAATTTTCTACATTGGAGGGTGAAGAGTTGCAGATTCCAGTGAATGGAATCTATCTTAAACACTGCTATTAGAAGGAAGGCTCCCACCTTGTACATATTAGCTTAGTTTCTTTTCCTCTAAGTGCTTCTGCACATTGTCTTGTTGTAGTGTATATTTCTTTTCTCCTAAGTGCTTTGCACACTCTGCATGTCTCATTTGAGGCATGTATGATTTGGTATTTGTATATAAGTTTTGTTCGCATTGCTCTAGAGGTGCACAAGGCTAGGCTCTTCACTATTTATGGCAAAAAGATCCATAGTTTCCTATAATAGTTGCAAATTCCAAAAAGAAAACAAATGTAGAGTAACTAAATTCATTTCAAAATAGTCCATTTTAGGGACAGATGAAAGTCCCAGAGTTAAAATAATTTTCTACTCTCAGAAATTCCATTTCCAAGATTTCCTTATGAAAATTGAGAGTGCAGACTCAGGGTCGAAAAAACAATAGAAAATGCACACAGTCAGGCTCATAATGGCTCAGGGATCAAAATTTCACAGGTTCATATTAGTTTCATGTTTATCAAGCAAACTACATGCCCAATGGATGCTTCAAGGCCACGATCTCTTCATCTAGCAGGAAGATGTCCCCGTGAGTCACCAAATTGTTATCCCAAATTTCCCTAGAAAGTTTGGTTAGAACAAGCCTTACACATAAGGAAAACATGAAGGGAAATGATTAAGACCCATGAGCTCAAGTTCCGAATTAGGCAAAGTGAAAACAGAGACCCGAGAGAACTCATTTCAATCCTATAAATTGGTTGCAAAAAATATTTAGCAATGAAGTGGCGGAGATAAAGAAAGAGCAAAGGATCCTGTATAGAGAGAGAAGTGACTTTGTTGGGCCATTTCTACGCCTTAAACTCATTCTGCAAGTTATAGGTAGACTCAACAATGGAATAGTAGGGTCAGACAAAAAGGGGAGATGCTACAAAGGAACCAAAAACTGGAAGAAGAAGAAACGATGAAGATTCGAAGTCCTTGGGCTCGAAACAGTTCAGGGAGGGCCCAAAAATGACTAAGTATGGAAGAGGCAGCGGAAGGAGCCACATGTCTTAACGATGCTTCTCCAAAGGTAAAATTTGGGTCAAGTTTGCAAACAAGTGCGGTGCCTCCACGTGTACCTCAAGGGGGACAAGGTTAGTTGAATAGTCAATGCATAAGTGGACCAACGGAGGTAGCCAAGTGTCTTAAGGGCGTTGTTTCAAGGATTGAATAAAGAGAAGGTTTCCAAATGAGTGTCAGACTGACGCATGTCCTAGAGGAAAGTGGGGCATCGGGAAAAGTTGATTTTTCGCCCTTTACCTCAAAAGGGGGTACAAGTTGCAAAATGGCCCACAACTTCGCCCAAGGAAAAAGTCAGCACTTAGAACTAAGTCAAAACCAAGGCGGGGAGTTGGGGAAAGAAGTGAAAGTTTGCCTTTCGTTCAAAAGGCAGGAAGGAAAATTTTAGAGCCCATCTCCCTAGCCAACAAAAGACTGCCACATGTCCCATATTAAAGAGAGGTCTATTGTTCAAACTGGTTTTCCCACCCACTTGTACGGATTCGATACAAACTTCGAAGGGGCATATCTTTCAACTCAGGGCTCAAAATATTACAAATCTGACACCATTGGAAAGATCTCAGCCTCACCCACGCAATGGAGGTCTGAGACTTTATTTTTGAGGAGGTTAGGTAAAGGAAATAGAGGAAAACATCTTCGAGCTTTCAATGCAGGATCCACCACCCTCAACAACTAGATCAGATTCGATCTATTTCTGCCATTTCCTCTACCTCCAAGATGCCGGACCAAGGATCAATGTAGTAAAGATAGATTTGGGACAAATGTCACCAGAGGCATTAATAGCGGTGGTTGAGATGCAACCTATTTTTCCCGCTTCTCTTTCTCTTTCTTCCCTCGAGTCAAATCTATAAAAACGAGGGTAGGATCCATTGTAAAGGGTTGGATATTCTTAGTTTTGTAGGCTCCCTTCTCCTTCTAGCAAATGATTTATGGGGTTCAGGCCTCCCATTAAAATTGTAACACATTTCTAACTTTCAGCTATTCTGTAATGAACTGCATCAATCTATAGAGCAATAAAATATGTTTTTGATCGATCTTAGATCCTTCTTGTTTCTTTTGCTTCTATTTGGTCTCTCATTACAGATTTGGCTATCTATGCTTGTTTATTATATGCATTTTATTGGTTCGTGTCGAAGGAAAACTAAGTGTTCATCATTCCTTTGGTGCATCACCTCGTAGTTTAGCTTTGTTTTCATTTATGTATTCCTTTTATCCATGTCTCCTTGGTAAAGTTTAGATTAGGATTAAGAATAGACCCTCTGCAAGTTTCTACATATGCACCTAAATAGAGGAATAAGGAACCAACCTTCAATATGGAGAGCTTTCCCATTTTTGTAAGGTCCCACACCTTGGGGAAAGTTCAATGTTATGCAATCACACCAAATGAGCCTGCCTTAGAAAAGTAGATCTTTTAGAGCCCATTTGGGGGTGCTATGATTCTACACTAACAGGAACCAGAAGTGACATATTATGGGCGGATTTGCAGAAGGCATTGATATTTAGTGGTTGAAATTTCAAAGTGGAGTTCGATGCGTATGTCATGGTGGTTGTAGAAGGATTTGATTTTTCCCTCTTCTCTCTCTTTTCTTTCTATATATTGTAACACTTCTCATTTTGGAAAAGAGAGGCATTCTAGGCATAGAGAAACTCTGTCAAATTTATTTCTCGATACCATTTTGAGCAGAAAACCTTCTCCCACACTTGGGAAATGTATTTGTGCCTCTATTCTAGAAATGTAATGGCTTGTGCACCTTCTAGAGCAATAAAATAGTGTTTTTGTGGTGTTCTTCAACTCTTTGCATCGTTTTGTTGTTTCTCCGTGCCTCTCCCATCCAGATTTATTTTTATGTGCATGTATTTCACATTTGCAGGTGCAAGATGTTGTGTTTCATGGAGTTTAATCATGAATTTGAAGATCTAGGCCGTGTTACTTCTGTCTAACCTCCCTCATCTCCATTTTTTTGTTTCTTTCTCCCTCAATAGAATATCTTGCTTCCTTTGTTGGTGTATCACCGCTTTAGTGTAGGCTCTATTTTTTCCTTTTTCTCTCTCCTTGGTTCCTTGGAATGGTTAGATTAGGTTAGATTTAGTTTTCCTGCACTGGAGTAGCTCATGGCAGGTAGTTTAGGAAGAGGAACCAACCTTCTCTGGAGAGCTTTCCCACTTTTGCAAGGTCCCACACCTTGGGGAAAGTTCAATGTTATGCAATCACACCAGATGATTCTGCCTTAGAAAAGCAAACCCTATAACTCA
Source organism: Taxus wallichiana var. yunnanensis (assembly GCA_018340775.1). Classification (NCBI taxonomy): domain Eukaryota; kingdom Viridiplantae; phylum Streptophyta; class Pinopsida; order Cupressales; family Taxaceae; genus Taxus; species Taxus wallichiana. The sequence goes on from CM031236.1 coordinate 591,621,148, forward strand.
TTTGGGGGTGTTGTGATTTCGCACTAACAGGCCTTTCTCGACATCATTTGCTTCTATAAAAATAAGAGTTAATGCACTGTCGGTTATGCAGTGGGAAACGTCTAGCTCCAAGTGTTAGAAGATGCAATACTTTTAAATATATATCATAATTTCTGGGGTAAAAGATGGGAACATTTGGCAGATTTCAAAAAATATATGGATGCTCAAGAGGGTATAATCAATGTCCACCATGTGATTGAATCGTAAGGAAGAAAACGGCTAGGCCTATCTCTCACGCAAGTTCGCACAAAGGCAAAAATTATTTTCCATCACATCGCCATTAGTTTTGTCACGTCACTATTAGTTTTGATGGAATAGGTAACAACATATTATGTTGTTACCTATTCCATCAAATTTCCGCTTACATTTTTAGAAAAAGAACCAGCGTTGTAGTATTCATACGTGAGTGCGCAGCAGATGGTGGGGCATGGGAAATAGGGCGGGACGGTCACGGGTTTGAGGTCGGCTTGGTGCAAGGATGGACCACCCCGGTCAAAGTTTTGCGTAGGTTCGCGTTGACTGCGAACCTGCGTGATGGATAGGCTGATCGGAAGAAAGCATATATGTTTGTATAGGCTGATTGGTCAACAACCAATGGGGGTGGATTTATCATTGGTTGTTGACCAGTCAGAGTATGCAAACATATGTTATGTTTAGGCTCATGTGAAGAGGAGGGTGGTGGTGGCAATGATGAGAAGGAGGGTAATGGAGAGGATGGAGCTTGATAATAAGAATAAATTTTGATGATGTTTTAAATAAGGTTATTCTAACCGGTAGTATTATTGAAGGAGTTGTGTCTAGTCTAATATATGAATTGATGTTGAGATATGTTTTATTTTCATGTTTGTATTATGTAGGAGCAATTGCGTCGTAGTCAAATATTTGAATTGATGTTGAGTTATGGTTTATTTTCAAATTTGTAATATTTAAAAGAAATTACATTGTAGTCAAAGAATCGAATTGATGTTGAGATAGGCTTTATTTTCAAGTTTGCATTGTTTATTAATTCTTGTGAATATTAAAATGAAGGACCTATAATATAGAAAAAAATATATCTGCTAACAATATTGAAAACATTAACAAACATTTAAAATTATTAACAACAATTACAAATGCTCAATCCTCCAACAAGAAAGTAGAAAAAAATGATATTGTTTTATGTTCTACATTCTCATACAAACAACATCAATTTGTAATAAACACTTGGAACATAGCATAAATAGTTATCGATAAAATTGAAATAGTAATGAGTTGGATTTCATTTACAATTACAGTTGCACAATTTACTTATTAACAAAATTAATTATTCCAATATTTAGATAAAATTTTATTTTGAAATTTGTTATTGAAAATAAAAAAACTCAATAAAATAAAAACCTAAATTAATAGTATATAATAAATTTGAAAAACACAGAAATAAGGAAGCTCGATGTAGTTAAAGAAAAGAAAATGTATCAGTAAATTAATCCTCTATCACGTGAAGTGGACTTCTTTTGCTTTGATCTTCACGTGGGCCACTTTGAGCCGTGCAATTATTCAATTTGTCGATTCACGTGGGCCTCTTTTGATTTTGCAATGTGACCTGGCCTTACCTGTGCCTTTACCCGTGCCTGCTCACTCTTTTTCTCACGCTGATTCTGAGCACTTCTGTTCCACTTTATCGTGTCCGTCCAATTTACAGTTTATCTATTTCATTTTTTTCCCGTCATTTACAACATGACACATTTTTTATATTTTTCTTTTTATGTATTTATTGGTGTTCGTAGGGAGCTCATCCATATACATGGTTGTTTTAACGTTTAATGATATGCAAGAAATTATCTTTGGAAGATGGAGATCTTGTTAGAGTGGGAATGACATAATGATTTGGAACCCTAAATCCAATAAAAATGTGTAGGTTTATCTAGCGGGTGTAATGGGGAAGAGAAGAAGTGTGATGAATTCTAACATATGCAACCTTTCCTATATGTAGGTGGAAAATTGGTGCATCGCTTTCAGATGTCTCCCCATCCGCAATATCTCGTGGATCTTCCTGAGATCTTATAGTTGTGTGGTGAGAGGATGTTTTCACCCTTTTTAGATTTGATTTAGATTTTAAACCTAACAAAAAATGAATGAAATAGATGCTATGTGAAATTATTTTGATTAATTAAATTCCAACATTAACCATTCAATATCAAAACAACAAATTAATACTTGTAAAAATTTATGTAATACAATACAAGTTCATAAATACATGGGATTGAGTGCACTTAAGTAATTACACATGATTTTGTACTAATATGGGTGTTCTGAATGATAGAACAAGGAGATTCTCTGTATGTGACACTACACAAATAATACTACATGCTCCCTCTTCTTAGAGATAATCTTAGCTTTTACATTTTCATTTTGATTTGGTGACAAATATGCTGACGTAAATTCTCCCCCTCTCAAATTCACGACACACATCATTGTGACCAAACTAGTCAACCTTAAACAAGTACAGAGCGACATGATTAATAAATGAATTCAACTGAGTTATAATCTTCAAATCAATCAACCAAATTATAATCTTCAAACCATCTAACTTTATAATCTTCAAATCAATCAACCAAATTATAATCTCCAAACCAATCATTTGAATTATAATATTGAAACTAAAGGATTCCTTATTTATAACATTCGATGAGCTGCAACATTGAAGGATGACCCAAGATTACATGAAAACAATAGTTTTTCTCTTTTTTTAATGCCTTAAACATGAATTGCATGAATAGGCATTTCAAAATGGAGTCTTGGTGGTTGTTCCTGATATGCATCAAGGAAATAGAAGGTCAATATTTTGTGCCTATGGGCATTGACAAACGACATCATCAAGATTGTTTATAAGGTAAATCTGTTATGGCTAAAGAAAAACTATGTACACAAATATGCATGGAATCAGCGACATAAGGAACCCTACATGCAAAGTTTATGTATCTAACATATGTTTAGTTTGGAATTTGAATATATGAAAGTTTTCTATCTACAAATGATGCCAAAGGAGAATCTGTGATGCGACCAATTGGCCCATTCCTCAAATACTAATTGGCTATATCCACTATTTGTCGACAAGTCCAATAGGGTAATTGCTATAAGAGCAATGATATGCCACATGTTCAAACCTTAATGGTAACATAACTAGTCATGATTCATTCGACGAAAGAGTCATGACCATGAAAAATTTCTTGATATAGATACACATGAAAATGCTTTGAACTTAATGAGTATATAGAACCTGGAATGTTGAGGAAGAGGTGTGAACTACAAATCCTCAAGGAATAATCTTGCAGTTGATATATGTTGTTTTCAAGGAAAGCATGAAGTATGGACTGAGATAATGGTCTAGAAAGATAGCCTTAATCACCTAATTGCTTATGTTTTATGGTTTTCATGGGAGAGCGTGTCCACACCATATCCCTATCTCTAAAGTATCCTAGGACAAGCTTAAGTGAATTCCTCTTAAATTTCAATGTGTGTTATAACTACCCACAAATCACAATGGGTGACATCGCGAAAATTATTGGCATTGGTTGTATTGATCAACCATGCCTTACTTCTAAAGATATCTCCATAGTATGTTACCTTGACAATCTCTGGACCTCACTCCCCTTTTTGCTTCAAAGAATTGACATAGATGACACATCCTTCATATGTGTTTGGTTATAAGAAAGATTAGTTTCACATACGTTCCTCCACCATGTTCCCCATCCAAAGACTTCTCCTCCCTTCAATTTTTTACCCCCTCTCTACCATCCCTCTTCCTCTTCCTCAGGTTTCACTCCCTCACATTTCTCTTCTTTGACACATCCCCTTCACTATTTCTATTGTACCATTCACATGTGATTGCTGGTAAGATAGTCCTCCCAAATAAATAAATCTATAACCATCTTAAAAATAGTAATCACGGTAACAACACTATCATAAGATTATCACTGCATGTACTAGTACCATACACAAGTCACTTTACAAATGAAAACAATGTTCTTTTTTTGTCCCATTCGTGAATGTGGGACAAAATGGAAGAATTAGGTATTCCAATAAATATAGGGCAAGTGGTGCACAGACTATATGAGCAGGTACGGCTAAAATCAGAACCAAGGATGGCCTATCCGAGTGCTTTGGGAGCAATATTGGGGTCAAACAAGGTTGTCTCGTTGTCACCCACCTTGTTTGGGTTATATATAGATAAGCTAGAGGAATGGATTGACAGATAGTAGGAGGTGGAATTCATTTAGCTTCCTATGTAGTAAAAATGTTGCTCTATGTGGATGATCTTATCCTAATGGCTAAAACAAAGCAGGGTTTACAGGAGCATTTGAAAGTTTTAGAACTATTTTGCAAAGAGGTGGGAATGCAGTGAACATTGGTAAAACCAAAATCATGATCTTTACCTTAAAAAAGAAAAAAGAACAAGTAAGCTTTGAGTTTGACAGAGACTCTTTGCAAGTTGTCAAGGAATACAAATACTTGGGACTAGACTTTCACTCTAATCTCAGCTGGGAAACTTGTAGAGCTAAGAGGATTCAGGGAGGGTGGAAAGCTCTATATATGCTTCAAAATAGATGCAGGACATCAGAATTATGGGATTGGAATACCGATTGAACCTTTTTGGGTTACTAGTAATCCCGGTAGTGTTATACGGATGTGAGATTTGGGGCAACAGTAAGTCCGTGGGGAAATGGAATCAAATAGAAAGAATTCAAAAGCATCTAATTACAAGCAGTTTCAAAATAGAAACCACGATTCCATACACAATCATCCTTGCTAAAGCTGGAGCTTTTCCAATGGAAGTGGTGGCGATGACCCGACTATTAGGATACTTCAAAAAAGTGGAAAACATGGAGAATTCCCGGTGGCCTAAAATAGTAATAGAGGAACATTTAAATAGGAGGAAGAAAACTTGGATGAAGCAAATGGTGAGTGGATGAATAAATGGGGTATTTGCATACAAGAGTGTCCTAACACGAATGAAGAAATAAAAAATTATGTGAGAGAGAAATTCAAAAATATCATGTGGAATAAGCAACTTGGTCAAAAAAAGAATACTATGTCAAGAATTTTAATCCCACCTGTGACCATGGGAAAAAGCACTACATTGGAGCGATGATAAAGTGGAAGGCTAAAATGTTAATTGTGCAACTAAAAACTAGTTCACATCATCTTAGGTGTGAAACTGGGAGATGGAAAATGCACAAAGAGAAGTGGTCAAAAAGGGTTTGTCAGTTCTGCATGTCGGGTGCGGTGGAATCCGAATGACATTTTGTCATGGAATGTGTTGCTTATGGGGACATTCGGAGCAATTACGTGGATATTTTAAAAGTGGCTGATCTTACAACCTTGTTTGAAGAGGAAAGGGTGACAAAAACAATAGATTTCTTGATCAAAATTCACAACAGAAGAAGCAAGCTTAGGAACGAGCTGGAAGAAAGGAAAAAGTAGAGGGCATCGGTTGGTGATTGCACTTAGGGTCCCATAGACTGCTCGGTCTCATGGACATCATTAAAAACTTTCATTTCATTTCATTTCATGTCCTCCACACAAGTAGGTATCTCTCCACCTCATCGCAGATAATGACTTGGATGCAGGACAATTCAATTATGTTTTTCCTGCATCACAATAAATAGGTTGAGTGAGCACCACAAAATAAAGTGTTGTAGCTGGTAAGGCTTCTTTTTGAAAGATACGGGAAGCAACTGGCACAATTTATAGATAACATGGACTACATTATCTTTTGTGACGCTAGGCTTGGAAGTTGACAGTATGTGGACCGGATTTTTGTGATTTTAATTATATAATACCTACTAGTTAAAAATAAAAATTAGTTATAGATAAGGATAGTTTGTTTTTAAATAGCCATCAATAAATGTATAATATTTGAAAATATACAACTTATTTGTGTATATATGAAAAAATCATAGAAACAAGTATGGAAAAAAATTTTTTACTACTCTTTAATTAGCTAGGCAATCAACAATTTTTAATCTGAGAGGCATATAATTTGAAATTCCAAACTTAATCACGCACATCAATTTTTGTAAGATATGACAAGCAATTGACACACTTTACTGCAATACAACTACTCTAGCTTGGAATTTCAAATTATATGTGGGTGTCAAATAAAAATCAGTTGATGATTTAAATATGTTAGATGGCTATAAATTCCAGTAATTTTATAGATGTTTTTATAATCTGCTCATATATGTATATATGAATTATATTTTTATATAAACCACTTAAAATATTTGTGGTTTTTAAAATTTTCAACCTGTCATTGTCTGTGGTTTTTAAAAAATTCACTTGTAATATACAGTTAAAATCACAAAATAACGGCCTACAACCTCTCAATTTCCACACTTGCGCTTTTCAATAAAAAAATTTACGGTCACCCAAAAATTGTTGGACAGACATAGGTGGCCATCATATTTAACCCCTGATCATCACATCTAACATTTTTATTAAGTACACTTTACACTTGATATAAATGTTTTCCTCACCTAATTAACTTGTGTAGATATCCTCCTAAAGTCAATTATTCATATACAATTGACATAAATATAATGGATACATGAGCTCTGCTAGGGTTTAGACTTGAGCTACTTGTTCATGTCTTCGTCGCCATCACCCGTACGTTTGCCATACCACAGTCCCGTTGGGAAACCTGCAGGATTTGGTTTTTTCACTCATTAATTTTGTTGTGTGGGTCTTTACTCTACCCTTTGGGTGGCATTTGCACTTATTAATGGCCTCCATGTCGACACCCACATATATTGATGCAAGACTCGGTAACGATGCGGCTAGCAACCATGGCTCCGAAGAAAGCTCGAAAGTTCATCCCCAAAGTGTTCGACGAGGTAATGGGTCTGATTCCCCTCTTGATGTTATTCTTGATTTACCTGCTTTTGATAATGTCTGTAATTGGTTTGAACATTACACTTTGGTGGCATATTTTGTTGGTCGAGCCCCCCCTGAGAGTATTTTAAAGCAATGGGTTCACAACTACTGACAACACCATGGTGTGAAGCTTGAAGGTGTCCAAAACCTCAGAAAGGGTTTTTTCTTGTTTCATTTTTCAGACCCTGAGCACTACACGACCATTGTTAACCATGGCCCTTGGTTTCTCCGCAACTAGTTGGTTTTTTTTTCACTAGACTCAAGACTTTCATGTCTCAGACTAGGCAAAGCTCAAGGTCCCTTTCTGGATTGAATTTCTAGGGCTTCCTTTGCTGATGTGGTCTTTTATAGGGGAGCTTGTCAAACCCTTAGGATGCCTCATCTACAATGAGCAACCCAAATTTTTTAACACTCTCCCTCAACGCCATGTGTGCATTGAAATCAATCTTTCAAAAGGCCGTAAAGAATCGATTGATATTCAGGTTGGCGACACCCGATTGACTCAAAAGGTACTTTATATCAACCTTTTGAACACTTGTTTTCATTGGTAGTCCTCTAGCACATGATTCATGAATGTCCTCCCATGGTCAACTCGCATCCTACTCCTGTAGTAAAACATCTTCAACCCCTAAAAATCCTTCTGATGGATGGAAAATAGTGACAAATAAAAAGGGGCCTCTAAAGGCCCTGCAAAACACAAACTTCCACTTATCGTTCTATGGTCAATAATGACGCTAGTACCTCCACCGCTCCTCCGGCCAAACAACCCAAGCCCGCTTAAGTCCACGTCACTTGTCTCTCTCTCGCTAGTAGCCACGTATGTTATTGCTATAGTTTCTCTTCCAGATAACTCCTTTTCTGGGGTTTCTGTGCCACCCCGAATTGAACACAAAATGTGTCTTGTAGCCCTTCTCCTACCAAGGATGGCGAATATGTGCAAGAAAAGCATCGACCTTGGACCTTTGGAGAGCATGTGAGCCCGATTCTCAACCAAACCTCTTTTTTGCAAACAATATGAAGTTCTCTCTACTTTGGATAGTGAGTGAAATATGCATCTAAATATTTCTCAATGATTGTGTATTCTTGGAATATTTGAGGGCTTACTGAATCAACCCGTGTTATCTGGTCAAGGATATTTGTCAGCATTTTCTCCATATGAAAATTTTGTGTTTACAAGAAGTTAAACTTTCTAGATTTTTGTTGCACTCTGTTGCTCATAGTATTTGGCCTTAGGCCATTTGTCTCACCTCGAGTCATGAGAAATATCATGGTGGGGTTATGAATTTGATTGTTCCTGACATTTCTCAGCATGTGATATCCTTGAGTTTAACCCCACGCATCCTGTGGTATGGTCACTTTTTTATTTTGACAGTCATCTCTTTGGTCTTGCTAACATATATGCTTCTAATGATGTGGGGGAAAGGGCTCTTTTTTGGCATTGGCTTGTGGACTCTTTACCAGATGCTTTATGGGTGGTGTGTGGTGAATTTAATATGATTGAAATCCCAACTGATAAATAGGTTCAGCTGCCAATGCGGTGGTGTGCGGGAGAGAGCGAAGCCTAGTTTCATTTTAGGCATAAGCTGGGTCTTTTTTACCCTAATATTCCATATCGTCATCCATCTTCGGCTCCTTGGTTCACATGATCCAATTTTTGGGATGGGTGTGATCATTTTGTTAAAAGACATGAATGAGCTCTTATTCCCTCTCATGATTTTTTCTACTTTTCTCTTGTCTCTGGCCGACATGTGGCTGTTCTCAACACTGCTCTGCTTTCCAATCACTCTCCCATCTTCTTTAATGTGGTTTGGAATCAACCAGTCAAGAAACAGAAGGAAATTTCTCAATTTTATTTTAATACTACACACCTCAAACATGCTCAAACTGTGTCTCACATACAACGCATTTGGATCTTGGTCCCTCAACCCTTGGCATCCTCTATCTGGTTGGATACAATGGTCAAATGATGCCATCAAACACACCAGTACTTTTTTATGCCTTTATGGTAAACATGCTTCCATTTTTAGGAAAAATTATCATGAAACTACATACCATGAGTTTTAACAAATTTATCTCAGATTGAAGCCTCTCCCTTCTACAAGGATCTGCAGTATCAAGATGTTGTCTGGAGACATAATCTAAAGATTCACAAAGCTTACAATGCCCGAGGGGCTCAGCTACATGCCATACTACATTGGCTCAATATTGGTGATAGAGCTTCCCAATAATTCTTCACCATGTTACGTTCCAAACACTCTTCGGATAGGATCAAAGCCATCTTGCATGATTTTGTAAGGATTACTACTTATCTGATATCCTACAGGCCTTTGTTCAACACTATCATGGAGTTTTTGTTGCTCAACTAGCTACTCTTGCTCAAGAGGAATCTCTTTTAAAATTCTTACAAGTTGTTTCCTACACAATTTCACACTCTCAACAGACTTCATGTGACCTTCTTCTTTCACTCTCTAACCTGAAAGAAGTTACTTTTCAAATGACATCTGATAAATATCTTGGTATTGATGGGTTTCCAGTGGAATTTTACCAAACCCTTTGGTACATGGTTGGTCCAAATCTTCATCATGTTTATTTGGAAGCTCTGGCTTCCAATTCTCTAGGGGATCTCATTAATCAAGATAACATCAAATTCATACCCAATGTAGGGGATCCCGAGCTCATCTATAATTGGAGGCCCATCACCTTGCTAAATGTTTCATACAAGATTATTGCTAAATCTTTAGCAATTAGATTATTAATCTTTTACCTTTAATTGTTTGAAGTGAGAAAACTGGCTTCATTAAGAACAAGTTTATTCTTTATAATATCATTTTTATTTGGGAAGGCATGGAATGGGCTAGACAATCTTCTTAGCAAGCTTTTTTCATTAAGATCAAGTTTATGACAGGATTGAGTGGGCCTTTATTTTAGCTATGGTCCAAGCTCTTGGCTTTGGCCCTAGGTTTGTTCATTCTGTTCAAATGCTTTTTCAGAATGATGGGGATTGCATTACTATCAATGGGGCATAGTCCTCCCGGTTTGGCTGTCATCACCAATCCGGCACTATGATAATTCTTCACCGGGAACTCCTCGTGCTATGATTATTTACTAATGCAAAACCTTTAGTTTGGTGGATATAATCTGGAAACAAAACAACAACATAACACAAGAATACCATCAACTATGATAAGACGAATGATGAAAAATCTGAAATATCAAAGTAAATTATAATATTAACATGAAATTGTTACAACTCACCCATGAGGTACTTCAAGTGTTATTGACTTCACTTGCCTTTCACCAAGACTATGGGAGAAACTTTACAATTACACCTCTTAATGGCTTCTTCAACACACCTTTAAACCGATGGCTTCCTTCGCACACTTCCTAAAATATTTCTCACTACTTCTTTCTATGCTAAATGAGGGGGTGGCCTCTTTATTTATAGAACTTCCAGGCTTATCCATCCTATCTCTAAGATAGGATAAGAAATCCACTCGACGAAATCATATTCCATACCTTAACTCTTATCTCGTACATGTAAGCTTATCTTTTAAGATAAGATAAACCTTATCATTTTACATGGGTTCCACATTTTTAGACTTTTTACAAATAAAATACACAAAATATTTATGACCTCACTCCTTGTCCTTATTACCAATATAATATTTCTAATTCCTAATTATGTAGACCCTACTTCTCTAATTACCCAAACTTTGAGGATAAGAAATCCACTCGACGAATCATATTCCATACCTTAACTCTTATCTCGTACATGTAAGCTTATCTTTTAAGATAAGATAAACCTTATCATTTTACATGGGTTCCACATTTTTAGACTTTTTACAAATAAAATACACAAAATATTTATGACCTCACTCCTTGTCCTTATTACCAATATAATATTTCTAATTCCTAATTATGTAGACCCTACTTCTCTAATTACCCAAACTTTGACATTTTAACATTACCGGACCACTTACGACAAATATTTACTTTTTACAACATTCATATTGTACTTTTACTGTTACCGTACTCCACATTATTGGCGGCACCGCATCGACAATACAAGTATCTTGTATCGTCAGAAACACTACTAATTATACTTAACAACATCCTATTCCTAATACATACATTAATGAAATAGAAATTACGGAGGAAAATTTTAGTGTCGACATCTTCCCCCTTCCTAGCTTCTACTCCGTCCTCGGAGTAGACTATTCTGGTGCTTGGAAAATCTTCAACTTGTCATGGTTGACCCATTTCGTAATGGGAGTGCCATCCAATTCCTCCAGTTGGTACGTACCATTTTCATGCACAGCTGCTATTTTGTAGGGCCCCATCCATTTTGGAAGAAATTTTCTGTCTTCTTTTTTTGTATCTGGAATCATATACTAGAACCAAGTCATTCACATGAAATGGAGACCACCGATCTTTTGATCAAAGTATTCCTTCTGCTTCATTTTCTTCTTATGGCTTGTATCCTTTGCTATTTCTCTCATTTCCTCCAGCAAATGAAGATGTACCAACCTTTCTTTTACTGAATCACTTTCATCCATCCTTTCATTTTTCATAACTCTCACAGTGGGAATATCAAACTCAATAGGAAGAACTGGATCAATGCCATAGGCCAACTGAAATGGGGAGTATCCTGTTGCTGACTTTGATGTTTCCCTATATGCCCACAATGCTGCATGAATCCTTTTATCCCATTTATGTACCTGCAAGGCTGCATCTTTTGCTAGAATTTGACACAACACAAAATTTGTTCGTTCCACCTGTCCATTTGTGCTTGGCTTGTATGTTGTTGCCTTCCTGTGCTTAATAGAAAACTTATTGACTAGGGCTTCTACCACCTCATTAATGAAGTGGCTTCCTTGATCTGTTACAATTTCTAATGGGCAACCAAATCTGGTGACAATGCGTTCATCATACATGAACCGTGCCACTTCATCCATGGAAGTCAAGTTTTCAATGGCCTAGCTTCAACCCACTTGGTTAAATAATGCAGGCAACTACAATATACTTATTTTGGCATGATGTAGTTAGAAGTGGACCTACAATGTCTATTCCCCACTTTTCAAAGGGACCAAGGAGAACAATAGGACATAATGGAGCTGATGAAGTCTTATGGTTACCATGTGTTTGACAAATATCACATGTCTTACAATAATTATAACAATCTTTAAAAAGAGTGGGCCAAAGGATAACTCGCATCCAAAATCCTTCTTGTTGTAAGTTGTTCGAGAGAAGTGCCCCACATGTACCATTGTGGAATTCTTCTAGCAGCCCTTCCCTTGATCACGTCCATCTCGCCCTCTTGTATCTTTTGTCCATCGTCGTCCTATTCGAAATAATACTCCATGCAGAATAGAATATGGACGACTAGCTTGAGTAATCTTTCTCTTAGTCTTTGCATTGGCACCATCAGAAACTTGAATTCATTCCAGATAATTCCAAATATCTATGTATTCACTAGGGATTGTGTCAAGGGATAACAATGCTGCATCGGGAAATCATCATCATCACAAGATGATCCTAAACCATCATAGGCTTGAGAGAGTGCATCTGCATTGACATGCTTCTTTCCTGGCCTATCTATAATATCAAATTCAAATTCTTGTAGCAAAATTATCCATCTTGCTATCCTCCCTGATGGGTTAGGCTTATTTACAATATATTTTAGAGCCTGATGATCTGTTACAACTAGAAATTTTTGCCCTAGCAAGTAATTTCTAAACTTCTTTACAAAAAAAATCATAGCGAGCCTCTTTTTCGCCACTGGTATAATTTACCTCAAGATCGCTCATTTGTCTGCTCCCAAAGTAAATTGGATGTTCCTTCCCATTTTCATCCTTTTGGCTCAAAGTACTTCCTAGTGCTGCATCTAAGGCATCAGTGTACACAATGAATGGCTTGCTCCAATCTGATTCTTCAAAACAGTGAAGACACCAGGCTTCCTTCAGTTGTCCAAAAGCTTCATGCACCTTATTTCCTGGTTCATAAGTAACATCCTTCTTCAAGAACTAGGTTAGTGGCTGTGCAATCTTTGAGAAATTCTTGATGAACCTTCTATAGTAACCCACATGGCCTAAAAATGATCTCAACTTACTTCTATTCATAAGAAATGGTAAATCTTTGATTTTTGAAACTTTATCAGGATCAGTACCAATACCATCTCTGGATACAACATGCCCTAACAAAACGCCTTTAAAACATCCAAAGACACACTTTGTAGGGTTTAGTGAGGCTTGTGCTTCATCTAACCTTTGAAATGCTGTCTCCATTTGGTGCAGGTGGTCCAACTTGCTCCCATAGATGCAAAATCATCCAGAAATACTCTGATGAAGGTCCCAATGTAGGGTTCGAACACCCTATTCATCAAACGCTGGAATGTTGCTTGGGAGCATTACACAACCAAAAGGAAATACCTATATAGCAAAATTTCCCCAAGGAGTGGTGAACGTGGTCTTCACCGATCTTTCTCTGCTATACGAACTTCGTTGTAGCAGCTATATCCATCAAAGAAAAACTATAGCACTCCTGGCCAGCTACTTCATCCAAGATCTGATCTGAAAATGGAAGAGGGTAATGATCCTTCTTTGTTGCCTTATTGAGCTTCTTGTAATCAACACAAATGCGTAGCTTCCCATTATTTTTTATTGAGATCACAATGGGAGAAACCCATTCTAAATTCTCCACAACAAATATGAATCTTGCATCAAGTAACTTATCTATTTCTTCTTTTACAGTCTTGGAAAAATTAGGATTCATTCTATATGGCATTTGCTTTATGGGCTTAGCACCATCTACTAGCTCAATACAATGTTCTACCCAACTTACTTGATGAAGTTCCTTGTAATAAAAAGTGAATAGGTGTATGTACCTTCGAAAGAGCTGGAGGTAGGATTCCTTCTCACTCTCCATCACAAAGATCACCAATCTTTATTTGTTGGAGACAATCATCAACTTCTTCTTCAGATAATTTTATGGGGTCATGAGTTGGTGTGACTAGAAGGATATCCATGACTGAAACATCAACCTCACTTTCTTCATCTTCAGTGTCCACTTCACTGGTACTAGAGTAATCGAGAGGATGTCCAATCATCGGTTTCATCACTTGAATCGACAGTTCTCGCTTATGATGCCGAGGATCACTTTTATTTTCACCCTCTCTCTACCACGTCCAAGCGCCATGAAGCCTTCATTCCAGTAGTTTCTTGCATGAACTCTCCTTAGTCATGGTCTTCCCAAAGAACATTGGGTACGCAATAAGCATTCATTTTTCATCACCTAAAATTCTACCACACATACAACACCCATAACAGATATTGCCACATTTGAAACTACACCTTCTAGTTTAGTTTTTCCTTTATTTAATGACCTTAACATAAGTGTTGAAGGGCGATCAATTTTTAAACCCAACATATTCATTACAGACTCGGTCATTACATTAACTGCAGCACCTCCATCAACTAAGACATCATGAATTGAAATACCATTACATAATACCTCAGCTTGTGGAGCATAGGGATCTTCCTCTGCCTCCAAAACAGGGACCTCAACCTCCTTCCTTCGTCGAGCATTGAGTCCACTTCGCAACTCCTACCTCTTCTCAGAAGACATAGCCAAGAGTTGACCATATGTAATATTTGTAGGCCTTTTGGACAGATCTTCCAAGATGGAGTATGGTCCTTGCCCCTGTGAAATCAAAAAATCCTGTACACCCAACTTTCTTCTCCTATGTTTCTTACTAGTTTCTTCTTTCATCTTCTTAGGATCATTTCCATCTTTATTATCTTTTTCTTTCTTTCTTTTTGTTACAAACACATCTAATCATTATTTCTACTCTTATCTACTACATCAAAAGAATTCACAGGTGCTTTTCCTTTATCATTATCTCCTTACCAGATGTAGAAGCTCTATCTGGACAATTATACTTATAATGACTCTTTTTATAACAACCATAACATACAACTTCAGAAATATTTCTTTTTGGACCTCTATCTCCTCCCTGAGAACTAAATTCTTTTCCTTGAAGAAGATTAATAGTTAACTGACCCATCTTTTTGAGAAGATCTTCATACTCAGTAGATGTACTAGGAGAAATATTTGTGCTCACCGAGAGTGGTTGTGGATTCTGACCAAAGGTGCTGGTGTAGGCTCTACTTTAGCAACAATTTCTTTGGGCTCCTCTTCCATGCTTTCTTCTTGCCTTCTTGCAATCTCCTTTGCTTGTTCAATGGTAGCTGGGTGGTCATACTTCACTCGTTGTCTGATCTCTGGCTTCATCCCAAGAATGAAGTTCTTACAGAGGAGATTATCCATGCCATTCATCAACCCATCCGCTAATCCTTCCTTCCGGATCTGGGCATCGAGCTTCCTCCTTAGCTCTAGAACACGAGCATGATAATCCCTTATCTTCTCCTTCTCTCCTTGGGATAGCTTTGTGATCTCGATCATGAGATTTACATATTTCTGTTGTTCACCAAATTCTTCAAGAAAACTTTCAGTTAATAAATCCCATGAATTTTTCACATTATCACCTAGTGTTTCAAACCACCTAAGTGTTGAACCATCCAAAAAGGTAGGAAAAAATTCAGTCCATTGTTCCCTTCTTATAAGGCCATTACAAATACAAGATCGCTTAAACTCTTGAATGAAAGAAGAAGCATCTTCATTAGATTGAGCTGAAAAAATAGGAATCTTTCCCATTTTCAAAAGTAACCACCGTGAAATACCAACCCACAAGTACAATCAACAAGACTTATGTGCACAAATAATTGGAATCACTATAGAAATGACCATGGTAAACTATGGTAAAACTTGACTTACTGCGGTAAAAACTGACTTTACTGTGGTAAACACTATTCATGGTAAAAAGTGAAGTTACTGCGGTAAATATTATTCACGGTAAAAAGTGACTTTACTGTGGTAAATACTATTCCCAAAAAAATGACTTTACCATGGTAACTACTATTCATGGCAAAAATGACTTTACCATGGTAACTACTATGCATGAAAAAACAAGGTTTACCCTCCAATTGATTTTTGACTAAGTGGGAATATCTCTCCAGAAAATCCACCAACGAGGAATGGTCCCAGCAACGGAACCAAAATGTCATCACCAATCCGGCACTATGATAATTCTTCACCAGAACTCCTCGTGCTATGATTATTTACTAATGCACAGCCTTTAGTTTGGTGGATGTAATCTGGAAATAAAACAACAACATAACACAAGAATACCATCGACTATGATAAGACGGAATGATGACAAATCTGAAATATCAAAGTAAATTATAATATTAACATGAAATTGTTACAATCTCACCCATGAGGTACTTCAAGTGTTATTGACTTCACTTTCCTTTCACCAAGACTATGGGAGAAACTTTACAATTACACCTCTTAATGGCTTCTTCAACACACCTTTAAACTGATGGCTTCCTTCGCACACTTCCTAAAATATTTCTCACTACTTCTTTCTATGCTAAATGAGGGGGGTGGCCTCTCTATTTATAGAACTTCCAGGCTTATCCATCCTATCTCTAAGATAGGATAAGAAATCCACTCTAACGAATCATATTCCATACCTTAACTCTTATCTGTACATGTAAGCTTATCTTTTAAGATAAGATAAACCTTATCATTTTACATGGGTTCCACATTTTTAGACTTTTTACAAATAAAATACACAAAATATTTATGACCTCACTCCTTGTCCTTATTACCAATATAATATTTCTAATTCCTAATTATGTAGACCCTACTTCTCTAATTACCCAAACTTTGACATTTTAACATTACCGGACCACTTACGACAAATATTTACTTTTACAACATTCCTATTGTACTTTTATCATACACTGCTACCGTACTCCACATTATTGGCGGCACCGCATCGACGGTGCCGTTATCTTCTATCGACACTACTACTAATTATACTTAACAACATCCTATTCCTAATACATACATTAATGAACTAGAAATTACGGAGAAAATTTTTAGTGTCGATGTGCCTCTTCAAATCTATTCGACAGGGTTGTCCTCTAGCTCCCTCCCTATATGTGTTGGCCGCAGAAGGTTTGAACTATCTTCTTTCCCATAGAGCTTCTTAAGGACTTGTTAAAGGTATTTCTTTACCTTTCACATCTCAGTAGCTCATCAATGGTCATTTTTTTGATGACTCATTTCTCACTCTCTTAGAGGAAGACCAATCTATGTGCCAAACACTAGATTATTTAGACATCTTTTGTTTGGCTTCAGTATCTGCCATTCAATGGGAAAAAACTCAGTGCTACAGATAGTCTTAGTTACCCATGCCTAATTGGCTTGCAGAGATGAAGTGGAGCTGGATTGAGCCTTGTGTGAAGTTTAAATTCCTAGGAATTTCATTCACCTTCCAGGACACTTCGCTCAACTTTGGACTTATGTTGTTCAACAAGTTGAGCGTAAAATTTCTTATTGGATTACCAAGCGTCTCTCTTTAGAAAATAAGTTTCAAATCTACTCTAAAGTGTTAGCTGCTACACATGTTTATTATTATCTTTCTGGGCTCCATATCTTGCTTCTTATGCCAAACTTGAGAAGCTTCTCTGATATTTTTTGTGGCGAACACTTCAAGGAACAAGGGTTTCCATTGAGTGGCTTGGGATATTTATTGTATGCCCAAGGAAGAAGGGGGTCTCATTCTAATTGATATCAAACTTCAGGGGAAAGCTCTTTGTGTTAAGTGGATTTTGTGTAGTATCGAGGGTACTAAATCCTGGAAGTTTCTCATTTGACATGGCATTTGTCAGGGGGTCCCCTTAGGCAGGCTCACTTGGAAAGGCCTTAATTTTCATTCTTTTTTGCTTTTCCCAATTTATGTTAAGATTAAAGGTTTGTTTATTTTGCAGAGTATTTGGAAATCTTGGGAGTTACTCAAGCCCAATCTGCTTTGGGTGGGTGATGGATTGAAATATCCCTTGTGGGATACCACTTAAAAATGCACAAAATATTGAAAATTTGCAGCCAAATAAAATACCGATTTTTGCAGATTTTCATAGTTAGGGAAGTGAACTAAAGAAAATTAATATCTCCCAAAATACCCAACCGAAGTACTTGAAAATTTAAATATAGGTTTCTAATATTATAAATAACATAAGAAATTTGTTTTTGGAAATTTTTAGATGATAAAATGCTCCTGAAAATTACAACTTTTGCCCTAGGCAATTGAAAAACTTCTAAAATTCATAACTCTCCAAATACAAGTGCAAAAATTATGAGACTTTGGAAATAACATTTACAAATATAGGAGATGATATTTCAACCTTTAGATCTGAAAATGGCCAACTGGAAACCCTCCAAATAAAGGCTGCAATATTCCCAACAAGTCACCTAGCTTAGAAAAGGGTTGGAAATTGATGAAGATGCCTTCAAAGTGATGCTAAGCCCTGCCCAAATGGCTGTTGTAAATCTGATCTGAAAACACTCTGATTATATTTCGTAAATGCCCCCAAAATCCTCAAAACCCTTCCTTTGAAACCTCTAAAAATATCTCGTAAAGAAACCCTGAAAACAACTCCAAAATGACAAGCTAGGGTAGATCTCTCACTATCAAAGAATGCCCTGCTAGCTAGGTATGGATCTCTCACCACCGAAGCTAGGGTTCCTATGGGATTTCACTCCACAAGCTGTAGATTTGCAAACAACAATTGTATGTGAAGGAAAAATAATTATGTATGCAAAAGTCCTTTTCTTTTTTCCCCAACTCCTTATATAACTTCCCCATGGCAGAAGAGCCCCAATAAACCCTAGTCACATTTTTCCTTGGAAGGGCCAATAAAATAAAAGTAACTTCAGTATTTATCCCTTTTTAATTCACCATGGTCCAAAAGTAACCCCCAATGCAAAATTAGAACATTAGTACCATGTGGCCCCTTCCTAATGACCAACCATAACATCTAGTCCCTCCAAAACACCTTTTTGATTATGTCAATGAAGAATTATAACAAAATGGACTAGATATTCATACCCAATAGCTCCCAGCATCCAAAGCCCCTTAGGTATGACCAAGGCTTGGACTCGAATTAACCCTTAGGCCTTAGGCGTAGGAAAGGGGATATTAAAATCCTCCCTTCCTGAGAAATGCTTGACCCCAAACATCATCCTGTCATGCTGCAGAAGTTGAATACCACAAAGTAAGTTTCTCCACCTCACCCTGTTGTCAACCAAAGATCGGTGTAATTCAAGTAACCAAGAACCCCCATGTAGTCATCATGTCCTCCATGTTGTATCAAGAGAAATGTTGTCTGTGAAGTAGAATGATACCCAAACTGACTCTCCACCGGTACCCACATTGGGATTGCCAATCTGTCCAATCCCTGCCACTTTGATTCCATCATCCTGGGACTCGTCACCCTCTCTCCGATCAACTCCTGGGTACAAAAGTCCACTCCAAATCTTGCAGAATCCCCTGGATCAACCTGTGAAATAACTTGTATCCACACAAAGCATCCTAACTCTCCCATATGACCCACATTAGTGTGAGAGTACAACTCCTCATAATGTATCTCACTGTGTCCCGTGGGGAAAAATCCCAAGATTCCAGTACATGGTCAATCGGAAATGTCAACTCTACATAGTTCACCTCCTGTGATGAGTGATAACCTATTGAATAACTAGGTAACTGAGTCAACTCCATCCCTCCACTGACTAGCACATGGGTGAAATGCCCACCATGCACAGAAGCTATAAAATACATAGGAGTGTTATCCCATGCCGACCCAGAACATGATGACAAACCCTACATCCCTGTATGAAGTTGAGGATATCCTCCCTCAACCCATGCCATCTAAACCTCTCTGATATGAACATGTAGGTCTCATCGAAGCTCAAGTGTCTGGTCATGAAAGAACAATGCACATGTCGCAATATCTCCATCCTCAACCATGAATCTAACACAAGGTATAATCTGTCATGATAGAATATCATCTCATCATCCAATCTGTAGGTGTCATCATGTATGTGACCATCCAGAATCTCACATGTGTGTCATTTCTTGGATTACTTAACAAGCAAATGAGATCTCCAGTCTACTGAAACCTTAGACAACCAACATAATGATAAACTCAGATGATCTGAACCTGTATCCCCAATCTCTATAACTGTCTCATGCGTAACACTACTGGTCACATCCACATCCATCATACTCCACATCGATCTGCAATAATAAAACCCCTCATCATGTCTGAAATTCCTCTCCATCCCCTCAGCTATAACCACCCTAGGTGTTCCTATAGATAATCCCCTCAAAATCACATTCCTGCCCTCGACTTAAACTTCAACTCCATCGTCTGAAAGTTAGTCCGAAACTCACCAAGAGAGTGAAGCCACTACACTCCCATCACTATGTTGGTCACTCCCATACCAAAAATGTGGAAATCATCGGTAATTGTATAGTTACCCATCATGATGCTCACTTGGGGAACCCACCGTGTGCACCTCATAGACTCTCCATTGGCTACAACCACGTTGAAGCCCTCAAAATACTCTGTCTGTAATCCCCGCCTCTTAACCAATGAGGCATCAATAAAGTTGTGGGTTTCCCCACTATCAATTATTACCACAACTCGCTAACCCTGCATAACTCCTCTAATCCTAAATTCCTTGTACATTAGAGTACTAGACAATGTGGCTATAATTTCCCGAGGAAAAGTATCCTCCTCCTACCTTGCATTAGCACTATCCAACACAACCCCATCTCCATCATCCATATCATGAGTCTTTAACTCCTCACTCTCCTCGAAGACCTCAATGAATTGGGCCCTCCCTCTACCTCTGTAATCATGTCCTGGAACCCAAGATGTGTGGAAATCGAAACATATTTTATTTCACCTCAACTCCTCTCTGTCCTCTCGAAATGATTGGTTTCTTAGCCACCTCTTGCCTCGGTGGAGGCTTCCTCTATTAAATTTCATCTGATCCAGATGGAGGATACCTTTTTGGACACAATGTGGAACCCTCGATCATGGAGTGGATAACTCCAAGTCCTGAGCTCTCCTAAGAGCCTCATGCAAAGAAGAAGGCCCAAATTCCTTCACAAACCCAACGAGAGCATCTATCAAACCTGCTATGAATAGTGAAATCAATATTATCTCCGTAACATCAGGTACCATGAGTAATAATCTCTAAAACTCTACTATATACTGGTCTAGGGAACCAGTTTTTCTCAACTGAGTGAACTCCCTAAAATACTTGTCAGGGTCTCTCCTACCAAATCTGCTCACTAGCCTTTGCATGAACTCTACATAAGTAGTAATGTGTATGTGTCCCTGTGTAATCAATCCATGATGCCACCAATCACGAGTGTCTCCCTCAAGATGTAAGATTGAAAACTTAATTGCATATTCTTCATGCATAGGATTCAAGTCAAAGTATGTCTTCAACTTCTAAACCCAAGACTATGCAATACACTTCTTAGAACCGTCGAAGTGTGGCATAGAAATTTGTCCCAATCTCCTTTGCATCTTTGGTACATGTACTTGATGATCTCTCCTAGGCCTACTGCCAATATTCATTTTGCAATATTCCTGGAATGGCATGTTGTCATGAAATCCATCACTTAAGGTCTGGTACCTTTCCCAACAAGACTCCTCATCTACAATATCCACTAGCTATCGTACCTGTGTAACTTTTGGATCCTTCAAGAAAGAAGGTTCGTGAAACCCCAAAGGCCTAGTAGAATAATGGGGAGACCACTTCCCTGAATGTCCACCCTCACCTCTTTGACCATGTTTTCCCCTATTTCTATTTTCTCCTCTTTCCGCATGAGCATCAATCCTGTCCTGTGCTAATCTCTCAGTGAGCTGGCTCAAATAGAGATTGGTAGTCTCTTGCTGCTTTACCATGTTGGTGAACAATTGTTTCATCAGATCTACACCTATATCATCACTTTCTCTGTCTCCCATCTTTCAATCCCCACAGGCTAGAGAAACAACCGCTCTGATACCATTGAAATATCCCTTGTGGGATACCACTTAAAAATGCACAAAATATTGAAAATTTGCAGCCAAATAAAATACTGATTTTTGCATATTTTTATGGTTAGGGAAGCAAACTAAAGAAAATAAATATCTCCAAAAATATCCACCCGTATTACTTGAAAATTTAAAGACAGCTTGCTAATATTATACCGAACATAAGAAATTTGTTTTTGGAATTTTTTAGATAATAAAATGCTGCCAGAAAATTACAGCGTGCCCTAGACAACTAGAAAACTTCTAAAATTCGTAACTCTCCAAATACAAGTGCAAAAATTATGAGACTTTGGAAATAACATTTAAAAATATAGGAGATGATATTTCAACCTTCAGATCTGAAAATGGCCAACTAGAAACCCTCCAAATAAAGGTTGCAATATTCCCAACAAGTCACCTAGCTTGGAAAAGGGTTGGAAATTGATGAGGATGCCTTCAAAGTGATGCTAAGCCCTGCCCAAATGGCTTCCATAAATCTGATCTAAAAACCCTCTGATTATCTTCCCCAAATGACCCAAAAAAACTTCCTTTGAAACTCTGAAAATATCTCTGTAAAAAATCCCTGAAAACAACTCCAAAATGACAAGCTAGAGTAGATCTCTCACTACCAAAGAATGCCTTGCTAGTTAGGGATGGATCTCTCACCACCAAAGCTAGGGTTCCTATGGGATTTCACTCCACAAGCTATAGATTTGCAAACAACATTTACGCATGAAGGAAAAATAATTATGTATGAAAAGTCCTTTCCTTTTTTCCCCAACTCCTTATATAACTTCTCCAAGGCAGAAGAGCCCCAATAAACCCTAGTCACATTTTTCCTTGGAAGGGCCAATAAAATAAAAGTAACTTAAGTACTTATCCCTTTTTAAGTCGTCATGGTCCAAAAGTAACCCCCCAATGCAAAATTAGAACATTAGTACCATGTGGCCCCTTCCTAACGACAAAACATAACATCTAGTCCCTCCAAAACACCTTTTTACTTATGTCAATGAAGAATTATAACAAAATGGACTAGATATTCATACCTAATAGCTCCCAACATCCAAATCCCCTTGGGTATGACCAAGGCTTGGACTCGAATTGGCCCTTAAGCCTTAGGCGTAGGAAAGGGGACATTAGACAGATTCATGTCTGGTCTTTCTCTTGAATCGTTATCTCTCTAGTGGTCACCTGTGTTCTCTTTCGATGACAAAACCTTTGCTTTAGCTCCTTGGTCTAAAGCCCTTAGATTTTTAAAAAGGGAATTCATTTTATCAACAATTTATTCTGCAAGGATTCCAGAGATTGGCTCTCTTGGGATTCTCTCACTTTCAAATTTCAATTACTCCCTATAGATGCAATTCCTATTAGGAAATTAATTGATGGTATTCCTACAGAGTATTTACATAAAATTGGGCTTACCTCTGGTGTTCCTTGGTGGCATGACTGGAGTTGGCCTACTGCTACGCCTTTTCGCCACTACAATCCCTCTCTTGGCTATTCTTTGTTGGGTCCCAAAGTGGTTGATTTCATTGCTCTTAAATGACGATGGTGTTTATCCTCTTCGACCTCTATTTGGTCTCGTTGCTTTCATCAGGTTTGGTCTCCTCATGTCGAGCCTAAAAAGATCACTTCTTATGGTGCATCCTTCATCAAGGCCTCCCAGATGGCTCTTGACTCACCCATCTAGGCATTACTCTGGTTTGTTTTTGTTGTCAATAGCCAAAAACTATTATGCATATTTTTTGGTTTTTCCCTTGGGATCATTCGGCTTGTGATGGATTCATACCCTTTTCCATCCCTTCTCTCTAAAATTTTTTCTTGAAAATGGCTCTTTTGGGGGAATCAGCCATGCTACCTACAATTTACACCAAATTTTGGCACATTTTCAGAGATGAGATATTATTTGCATTATGGAAAGATAGAAATAATGTAGCTATGCTTGATTATTATTTCTCTACTACTAATAAAGTGGTTGTGATCTCTAATGTCCTGCTTCAGATTCAAAATCAGGATTAGAAAGTTTGGCTCGAGGTGGAGCATCTCCAATTCCTCCTTGACCATTGGGGCTCGGCCTCTTATGTTGTCAGTCAGTTTCCCCGAATGTGCCCCCACGCCATCGGTCACCACCTCCACCTAACTGCTCTCCGCCTCCTGGCCACGGTGGGGGTGTGCTCATCGCCTCCCTCAGTCTCTCTCTCTATGGTGGACTTATCCTCGCTCTCGGCCACCTTTTCGGTGAACCTTCTACTAGGTGGCTCTAGTTGGCCATTTTCTGATCCAATAAAATTTCATCAGCTCTTGCTGGTTGTCTCCCAATTGGCCTGCTAATGATTATGGTGCTTCGTAAAATCAGGGTTGGAAAAGTCGGGCTCCCATTTCTAATGAATCTCACCCTTCTAGTTCAGGGTGGGGTGACAAGCCTGATAGTCCCCTCCTCCACTACCACCTACCTCCATGTTCGCGACTGTTGCTTAGTTTTTTAGTTATCTTCATACTGGTTTTTTTGTAATTGCTTTGGTGTTATTTTGTGCCTCTCTCGAGGCTTTCAACAGCTCGATTTTACATTTGGTGGTTTGGGGTGTGACTTCTCCACCCATTTTTGTACAAATAACATTGTACATTTTTAGCCTATAAATATAAAAGTGCACTTTTCAATCAAAAAATAATTTCTCATGGACTACCGAAAAAAGTTATGCAATATGTCCTTTAGAAAGAGATGGGACTGACACATCTGGGAAGAAGCCTGATGGGGGTTAAATTTGACAACCACCTATGCGTGTCAAAAAAAATTTGGGTGATGGTAATGTTTCAACATTGCCCTTCAAAAACATAAAAGAGTGTTGTTTTCATTAATTATTTTGTATTTATTCTATATTTATAAATATATATTCATATATATTATTAAATATATATTCATATATATATTAATAATTTATAAACAAATCTATATAAAAATTGACGGTCACATCTTAAATATAAAAATCGTGTGTGATTGTTATATCATATCTTTACATGTATTTTACGTCTAAAATCACAAAAACGTCTAAACAGTCATCAAAGTTAACCCCTTCCTGATACTACTTAAGTAATTTAAACACACTTCAAACAACACAAAACAAAATCAAATCTAAATGTCTAGCTGAATATTTTTGAAGTAACTCATTTGTCACAAATTTGTAAATAGCTCTAAGGATGAGATTTGACAGGTGACCCCACCCATCAAATGAAAAATCTATGATGTCCAAAGGTTTTAACTAACATGTCCTTCTTTGTCAAATACATTTTTTTATTGAATACTTTTATTTTTTTGAATTGTATTTATGAGTGTTGGGTAAGTTTCAGGCATTATATATTTGATATAAACACATTTTTAGCAAAAATATGTTATTTAAATATCTATGTAATGCCATACTTATATTTATATTGAATATGTTTGTAGTGATAATGACGGTTTTACCAAATTCCTTCATGTCAAATATGGATGGGCAGACTATTTTACAAACTGTAAAACGTGGTTAAAACCGCCAAAACGTCTAGGACTAGTGTCAAATCTCATCTTTGGATAGCTCTATCAAAAATAAACATTACACCATTAAAAATAAGGTTTATAGTGTGATTAAAAATATGGAGGGCCTGCACACATGGGACGAGCTAAGACAAGAATCAGAGCACCCTTAGCTGATGTCACGCAGCCCTTAACCATTGGTTCCCACACATGACACAGATTCATAGCCCAATGTGCCACTATTATCCTTCAAATCAATCACCCATCAATAGAGGGAAAAGTCTTTTTTCAATTTAAATTTATTTTACTAATTTTAGGTAGCAAGGTACCAATGCGTGTTTTTGAACATTTTATGGTACATATATTAAAGAATGAAAGAATATTTCACCATCACATATTAATGATATGCTAAAAAGTCTATGCGCTAACCAAGATCTTGGGCTGCACTAAGGCTCGTGGCAAAGTGTCTTACAAAATCACTTTGTAGGGCTTCAAGCATGCTATAGCGCACTTTTTCCCTGTATGTTTGCATTCTAGGAGACTCCTTCCCGCTACCATCAATGTACTTGTCTTAGGAAAGCTAATACATGGTTACTATAAATTTAACATAGGTAAATTTTGAATGGAAGACCCTATATATGTCGGCTTTAAGGCTTATAAGGCTTACACAATTACGCTTTATGTTACTAGAATTATCTGTAGATGTTAGACTAGCAATTTCTCCTGAGTGGTGTAATGGAGATGCCAATGGGAGGCGACGAAGAAGGTAAAGTCAAAGGAGTAATATTGAAACATCATAGAAAGAAAATTCAATATTAATAATCAATATGAATGATGATCCTATGTAATCCAAATGATATGTTAACAAAAACTCTCTAAATTAGTCTCGAAAGGTCTATATATATACAATGTTGTTAATATTATTTGAATAAGAGGATTAATCACTTTTATTGGGTAATCATTGGATTGACAAATTAAAAATTATTTCTAAATTTAATTATGAGGTATATATATATACAACAACCTTGTGCACTATAGGTGGTCATTGGATTGTGCTCCATGAGCACAGATTGTATGCAACATTTTAATTTAGAAAGATAAATTCACCTTCCTTTTTGTCAAACCATGATTTTTCTCTAGATTTTATAAACTATATATATGCATGTATACAATGATGTCTAGTTTCCACCACATTTGGCAGGGTTTAATTTTATTTTGGTATGTTATGTTATTCTTATGCTATAGGGACTGTGAATATGGTAAAGATGTGTGGTATTTATCCCTAACTAGATTTAGAGATATGCTAGAAATTTTTTATAAAGTATGTTTGACTTACATAATAGTTTTTTCCAGTTTATATTTAAATAAATATTTGAATGGAAAGTAGAAAATAAAATTGATAATTAAATACATGCATCACCTCCACATGTATGTACCACGTCTGCCCCACACATATTCAATGAATCATATTGTCCCTAACCCACATTTTTTGCCTATATATATGTTATAAACCTTGGAACATATATGATAAAGTTGTAGGATAGTTTTGAATCTTAAGATAGACGATTGGGAAGCTCTAGTTGATAAGATTTCATAGGTATTTGTCAAGGATTTTAGTTTCATGAGCCTCCAAATGAAGATTATCTCATCATACATGTTCATAATCTCCTATGAAATAGGTAGAATATTTGGATCCCAATTATTGAAATTTGTCAATGTCATTGTTTTTTGTTCTTATTTTCTTGTCACATGGGATTTCTATTGCACGTTGTCATTGATTGCAAGGTGAGTGCCAAGAAGGAAAGATAATGAGGTAAATAAACTACTAGAATACCCATCTAAGCAAGAAGTCACTTGATGAATCTTTGCACTGATTGTTAAGGGCCAACCTCTA
This sequence comes from Taxus wallichiana var. yunnanensis, assembly GCA_018340775.1. Taxonomy (NCBI): domain Eukaryota; kingdom Viridiplantae; phylum Streptophyta; class Pinopsida; order Cupressales; family Taxaceae; genus Taxus; species Taxus wallichiana. The sequence goes on from CM031236.1 coordinate 591,648,503, forward strand.
AGTTGTGTTGATAATCAGATAAAAGCATTTACTTGCTCTAGATCCTCCCTCCTTTCTAATTTAAAAATATATAAAAAATATCCTTAATATTCCCTTTCTTCTCCTATGGTTTAAAAATCCTTTAAACATAGATTTTTAAAAACATTACAATTAATGCAAACAACAAGGAGTTGGATTTGCATTTTCTCCAATGTCAGTGATTGATTTATTGATGCCATGATTTTAGCAGGTTGGGTGGGCTATAGGTCATTTAGCTTCTGTTACCCATATTTCACCCCCGTGTCAAATATTAGATCGACCATGATCCCGCATAACAAAAAACAAAGCCAAAAGGCGGACATAAAAGGGCCTCAAAATTGGCTAAGTATAAAGGTGTAAACAGAGAATGCCAAGTGTCAATATGGAGTTGTTTCAAGGGGTAAAAGTTACAAAATAACCCGCAACTTTGCCTAAGGAAAATTTCAGCATCTGGGGCCGAGTCAAAGCCAAAGTGGGAATTGGAAGAAAGGGGAAACAGATAAATTGGGGACTCGTAGGCCTAATTTTTGTTCCAATCTAGCTGCCATGTGTCCCATATATAAAAGGGACAAAATTCTCAAGTTTTTTTCCCACCCTCCTGTACGGATCCATTACAAACTTCGAAGGGGCACATCTTTAGAGTCAAGGCTCAAAATATTGTAAATCTGGTGCCGTTGCGAAGATCTCGGCCTCACCCATGCCATGGGGTCTGAAACTTTAATTTTGAGGAGGTTAGGTGAAAAAAATAGAAGAAACATCTTCAGGATTTTAATGCATGATCTTCTTGCCTCAACAACCAGATCAAATTTGATCTATTTTGCCATTTCCTCTTCCTTCAAGGCACCGAACCAAGGATTATAGTAAACATGGATTTGGGGGAGATATTTCATCAGAGGCATTAACAACGGTGGTTGAACTTCAACCTGCTCTTCCTGCTTCTCTCTCTTTCTTCTTTCAGGATTTAATCTATAAATGCGGGGGCATGATTCATTGTAAATGGTTGGACATTATTTTTTTTGCAAGCTCCTTTCTCCTCTTGGAAAAGGGATTTTTGTGGTTCAAGCCTTCCATTAAAAATTGCATTACGTTTCGCGTATTGGCTACTTTGTAATGGATCAGTATCAATCTACAGAGCACTAAAACACGTCTATGATTGATTTTAGATCCTCTCTTGTCTCTTTTTTCTTTCATGTGGTCTCCCATTATATATCGACTATCTATGCTTGTTTATTGTATGCATTTTGTTGGTTTATGTCTATCAACAAAATAAGAGTTCATCATTCCTTCGGTGCATCACCTCGTAGTTTAGCTTTGTTTTAATTTATGTATTCCTCTTATCCTGTCTCCTCGGTAAATTTTAGATTAGAATTAAGAATATATCCTCTCGCAAGTTTCTACGTATGCACCAAAACAAAGGAATAAGGAACCAACCTTCAATTTGGAGAGCTTTCCCATTTTACAAGGTCCCACACCTTGGGGAAAGTTCAATGTTATGCAATCACACCAAATGAGTCTACCTTAGAAAAGAAGATCTTTTAGAGCTCATTTGGGGGTGTTGTGATTTCACTTTAACAGTTTTGGCACACCCAATGGGACTAAGAAGTCTCCATCTTATTACAGTAGGGATTGATGTACACTACTTGTGATTCTTGCTTTTAAGAAGCCTTAAAATTATACATCTAGCGACTCAAAAATAAATAAACCTAATGGTTTCAGCATTCGAAGCTTGGGAGATTCATGAGAAAAACTAGGTCTAGAGAAAGGAAAGAAGGTATATTTGAATACTTACATCTATCCCCTGGCAGAGAAAGGAGAGGAAGAAGAATTCAGAGGTCTCCATCTCCACCATGTATAACCTTGTCAACACCTCCACCTACAAGGCCTTTCTTTTAGTCTGCAAGGATTCTTAGACCAATCAGAATGGCACAACCAAATCCATATGTCAACTTCACCGACAGTATTCCACTTGCCTTGATTGCACAAAACCCAGTTTTGATTGTAGCATTAAAGAGCATCTCACATTTCATTGGGGAAAATCAAACTTCTCCTGGTGACCATGTCTAAGATATTGCAAATGTCTGTACAATCCATGAGATGGATATTGCAGTCAAGCTTCTCACCTCTTCATTCAAAGGAAAAGATTCACAATGGTTCAGGAGTCTTGAAGCAGGCTCTATCCAGAAATGGAACCAGTTATGCATGGCCCTTCACAATCAGTTTGGGGAAAAAGGTGATAACTTTTCTTTGTTGGAGCAAATAACAAAAATCAAGAGATCCCCAAACGAGTAGGTGACAGACTTCAACCTCATATTCTAGCGGACCTAGGATAGGATTCCAACAATAGTAAAGCCCACTAATGAAGGTGCCTTCCTATACTTTCTTAGGGCTTTAAATTCTGATATTTGTCGATGATTCACCGATGGGGGCACAACATTACTTATGACCTATAGCCTCTCCATAGGGGCTGAGAACCATTTGATTCAAGCTGGAAAAATCACTCCTAGGCCATCCATGCCTCTGTACCCTAATTTAGGAAGCCCAAATACTAGCCAAGCACCTACATTAGCTCCTATACCCACCCCAGGAGTCAAAGCTCAGGTGAAGCTTCCAATTCATCATCTAATACCTCTAAAGAGTTTTAGGAAGCATTGATGAAGAAACTTTAGAACTTTGGGAATGAGATAGTGACAATCAAAAGACAACAAGCTCAGATTTCCAGGCCATACAAGCCCCTGGCTCAATATCAAGCTAGACCCGGCATCGGCAGGTGGCCACCACCTCGGACATAAGAAACCAGAGCCAGAACCAAGGATATCCCTAAGCTTCTAGACCTTTCAGGCCTTATGATACAAACAAAACATTGACATCAAGGGATTTGGTTCTTTTATAGAACAATATGGCACATGAATATGATTGGTGTTTTCCATGCGATCAACCACACAACCAATCAACGTGATTTAATGGTGATCTAAATTAAGCATTGATGGTGCAAACTAGTATGTCTCCACAAGAATCTGGCCAACAGGAAGATCAACAACAAGGAGCTTAACAAGGTGGCCCCCCAAATGAGACTATGCATGTCAATGGCAAGGCTAAAGACTTATGTGGGATGAATCAGTTCCCTTCTCAAATTGTAGTTTCTAATACATGATGCAAAAAGAGAAGTATTTGATAGGGGTGACCACTGAATTTAGGTGACCCTCAATCTTCCATCACTCCACAAGGTCTTGGTGTTGCAAGTGTAACTCCAAACATACATAACCAATCCAAGCCACCTTCCAAACCAAGTCAAGCACCGGTTTTAATAGCCCATGTGCAAGAAAGAAATGTGTCTGGGAAGGGGAAACAAAAGGACATCACATTCAATATTATTGAGCAGATGAAAAATACAAGTGTGAACATTTCACTATGGGAGTCACTGGCCATTCCGGGGTAGAGGGATCTATTGCAGACTACCATGCAAAATTGGTCAAGTTCAAATCACCCCCTAACCAACAAGAGAAAGTGCTTACCAATGTAGTTCAACCAGGGAGAAACCATGGAGAACAACAAGGTAAAAACCTGAGACCTCCTCCCTTCTATGTCTCATTGATTATTGGAGACAAATTGGTACACAATTGTATGATTGATTCTAGGGCTAGTAGTTTTGTGATGCCCAAACAAATAGCTGATCAGTTGGGTCTCTAATATGAGGTCATCTCTAGAGGAGTAGTCTAATTAGATGGGACAACAATGACTACTGTGGGAATCATCAAGGATCTAAGTCTCACTCTACACGCTTTCCCTAATGTGACTATTTTGTAAAACGTGTCAATCATAGACCTACCACCACATTTTGCTTTGTGTCTATCTAGAGACTTCACTGCCAAAATTGGAGGCTACCTGTCTATTGATTGGTCACATATTCTCTTTAGGACAAGGTATGGAGCAAAGGCCACAATCAGATCTGAACCTATTGTTAATTATCATATTGAATCATATGTGCCTAGCCCAATCAATGTCAACTACTCATCTTTTGATCAAGAAGACCTCCTAAACAATAATGAAACAGATACCAAGGTGGGATGTATCCTAGACTTGACCCTAGATGAGTGGGCCAACAAAAAACATGCTTTTGACCCCTATAGGGAGATGGAAGAATCTCAACTGGGTGTCTACTTCCTACATGAAGAGAATCAACCTCTTCTTGACCTAGTCAAGCCAGAATACAAGGATGACAATCAGCTATGGAAATTTTTCTTTGATGGCTCAAAGAGTAAACAAGGAGCTGGAGGAGGAGCCATGATTATGTCCCCTAGAGGTATGAGATATTATTCAGCCTTCAGATTCTAGTTCACTTGCTCAAATAACACTGCTGAATATGAGGCTTTAGTCCAAGGTCTTCATTGGGAAAGGAAGCTAGGAATCAAGAACTTGCAAGTATTCGGTGATAGTGAACTAGTTGCCAATCAGGTCAGAGGACTTAATGTTGTCAAAAATGACCTACTCAAAAACTACAAGAGTAGGGTATGGGATCTCATGGAGGATTTTGAGGCCTTCAGTATTATGTCCATACCTAGGAAGGAGAATGAAGCTGTTGATAGACTTGCAGCAGTTGGAGCAATGTTTGATGTTGTTGACAACATCAAGAGGGATAGAGAACAACTGCATATCCATGTGGTTGTGAGGACAATAGTGCCATATAATAATACATCTGGCAGGTGTTTGAGAATGATCAACAGATCATTAACTTTCTACAAGAAGAAGCTGAATTCTCAACTATAAACTAGAGCATACTAGAGCAACAATATGGGAATCAGATAGTAAAACTACATACAAACAAGCTTCCCAAAGGCTTACCGACACTAGAATCTATTTTCAGTCTTGATGATTAGTTCAGAAAAGAGAAGGCTAACATGCAAATCAAAGGAGAAGATTCAGAGTCAATCCCATTTGGAGAAGACAAAACACTTCAAATTGGAAAAGTGGCCACAGAACAAGAAAGGTATGAATTCATACAAATTTTCCAAGAATTTCCTAATGTGTTCACTTGGATTTATGAGTACCTAATAAGGTTCAATCCAAAGCTAGCACAACACACAATCGAATCGGATCCACCGCTTAGCCCATCGGGTAGAAGCGAGAGACCAATCAACCCACATATAAAGCCTCGATGAAGAAGAATCTAAACAAGTTGATAAAGGAAAACATCATATTTCCAATCAAACACTCAAGCTCGGGTTGCAAATCTGGTCCCTATCGGGAAGAAAAATGGAGAAATCAGGCTGTGTGTTGACTTCAAGGATTTTAACATAGCCTCCCTCAAAGACCGCTATCTACTCCCTTTAATGCAACAAATCTTGTAAGTAGTATCTGGGTAAGAAAGGTTCTCCCTCCTAGATGGCTACTCAGGGTACAACTAGATCATGGTGAAATAATATGATCAATTCAAAACAACTTTCACTACCAAATGGGGCACCTATGCCTACAGAAAATTCCATTTGGATTATCCAACGCTGGAGCCACTTTTCAGAGGGCAATGGATATGGAATTCAAGGGGCTGATAAAAAAAATAGTGTTGATATATCTGGATGACATTACAATGTTTTCCAAGAATGCAGCAGACCACCTTTTCCATCTAAGGCAGGTGTTCCAACGATGCAGGAGCTTTGGGGTGTCACTGAGCCCCAAAAAATGCATATTATTGGCCCATGAAGGCAAGCTTCTAGGCCATATCATATCAAAGGAAGGATTTGCAATTGAACTGGAAAGAGTTCAAGCAATAAGAGCATTTCCATTGCCAAGTCACAAGAAGGATCTTCAAAGCTTCTTGGGAAAAATCAATTTTGTCTGTAGGTTTGTTCCAAATTTTGTTTCCCTTGTTAAGCCAATAACGTTGATGACAAAGAAGAGCTTAACATTCAGATGGAAATCTGAAGGAAACAAAAGTTTTGAGGCTATCAAAGAAGCCATATCAGAAGCCCCAACTCTTGTGAACCCATATTTTTCCAAAGATTTCATATTGGATGCCTTTGGTGGCAATGACACAATTTCTGCAATCTTGGTACATCAGAACAAAGAAAGTACATAACAGCCAATTACTTTCTTCAGCCAGAGTCTGGAAGATTATGAGGTAAGGTACTCCTTCATTGAGAAGTAGGTCCTAGCGGTAATCATAGGATTGAAGAAGTTTAAGCATTTGGTTTCAAACAACAAAATCCAACTATTGGTTTCCCATGTGATTAGAGGATTGAAGAAGTTTAAGCATTTGGTTTCAAACAACAAGATCCACCTATTGGTCTCCAATGCAGGAGTTAAATAATTCCTTCTCAACAAGGACTTAAATGAGAAGTGTGCAGGATGGATCACTCGTGTCATGGAATATGACATTGAGATCAAGGTCACCAAGCTAGTCCATGGGAAGGGGTTATGTGAGAAACTAGCCTCAGGTCAACAAGATGAAGCAGACAGTGAAAAGGAGGATGTTTTTGTTCTACAAAATGATCAAGAAGAAGGGAGAGATGATGTACCTAATCCTTGTTGGATGCAATACATGGTGCACTTCCTTCGAATAGGCATGTGTCCTCATGGGATGAGTAAAGTAAAAAGAAGGCATTTCAGGCTACATGCCATCACATATGTTCTTATTGATGGTGTCTTGTTTAAGAGGGACATCAATGGAATTCTTCTGAGATGCATTGGGGCAGATCAGGTATAGAGAAAGCTACAAGAATTCCATGTTGAAGCAGCTAGAGGCCATTTTGCTCCAAGAGTGACAACACTCAAAATAATGAAAGCAGGATATTATTGGCCTAGAGTGTTTAGTGACTGCTACACATGGATCAAAAGGTGCAAGAATTGTTCATTCTTCAAAGGAAAGGAAAGGATAACAACACTTCCATTGCACCCAATCTCAGTTGACCAACATTTCATGCAATGGGGATTAGACTTCATTAGAGTCATCAATCCAAAATCAAGCCAAGACAAATGGATCCTGACAAATGACAAATTATTTCACCAAATGGACCAAGGCAATGCCACCATCAGGAAGCAAATGAGTCTAGTATCCTGGATTTCTATGAAGGGATAATGACTAGATTTAGAGCGCAAGCCACCATCATATCAGAAAATGCATTAACATTCATAGGTTCCAAGATCACAGGATGGGTTGTTAAGAATGGGACTTATTTGAGTACTTCATCAAAGTATTACCCTCAAGGTAATGGCTAGGCTGAGTCCACAAACAAGAACCTGCTAAAGATCATCAAAAGAAATCTTGATGAAAATCGAGAGACCTGCACACAAAGCTCAAAACAGCCTTATGGTCCGATAGAATAATTCCTAAGAGATCTACATGCATCTCTCCATTCAAGCTTGTCTATGGGAAAGAGGTAGTGTTTCCTATATCACTTGAGTTTTCAGCATTGGAGCTCATGAAGCAACTAGAAATGTTTGAATTTGGACCAATGGAGGCCGATATGTGAGACTTGATAGAATTAGAAGAAACCGGTGAGCACACTCTCGAAGAAATAGAGGAGAATCGGGCTTGATCAAGAAATGCTTTGACAAGAAGACAAAGGAAAGGACCTTCCAGGAAGGAGACATGGTTTTGAAATGGGATGAAGATCGAGCAAAACTAGGAAGGAACTCCAAATTTGACACCATCCGGGTGGCCCCTATATGATCACAAGATGCAAAAGTAGTAGCAATGCTTTCAATTGTCTACATTGGAGGGTGAAGAGTTACAGATCCCAGTAAATGGGATCTATCTTTAACACTACTAATAAAAGGGGAGTTCTCACCCTATACATATTAGTTTAGTTTTCTCTTTCCTCTAAGTGCTTACGCACATTGTCTCACTTGTAGTGTAGATTTATTTTCTCCTAAGTGCTTTACACGCTCTGTATATTCCATTTGGAGCATGTATGATGTCAAATTTTGTATATAGTATGGTGTTATTTTGTTTCTCTCATGTATTGTTTGGACTCGGCATTTGGTCAAGATCAGTTTCGGTTCTAATGGGTTTCCATGTGGCCCAGGGGTCAGTTTTCAAAGTTTAGATCAGTAACAAGCTATCACTCATGACTCCATGCCCAACGGATATGACAAGGAAATTGGTCTTTTCATCTAGCAGGAAGATACCCCTGTGAGTCACCAAATGTTATCCATATTTCACCCCGTGCCAAATATTGGATTGACCACGATCCTACATAATAGAAAATAGAGTCAAAAGGTAGATAGAAAAGGGCCTCAAAATTGGCTAAGTATAAAGGTGTAAGTGGAGAATGCCAAGTGTCAGTATGGCATTGTTTCAAGGGGTAAAAGTTGCAAAATGGCCCGCAACTCCGCCCAAGGAAAAAGTCAACATCTGGGCCTAAGTCAAAGCCAAAGCAAGAATTGGAAGAAAGGGGAAAAGATAAATTGTGGACCCGTAGGCCCGATTTTTGTTCCAATCTGGATGCCACGTGTCCCATATCAAAAGGGGACCCATTTTTCAAGTTGTTTTCCCACCCTCTTATACAGATCCGATACAAACTTCGAAGGGCATATCTTTTGACTCAAGGCTCGAAATATTGCAAATCTGATGTCGTTGGGAAGATCTCGGCCTCACTCATGCCATGGGGTCTGAAACTTTAATTTTGAGGATCTTAGGTGAAGAAAATGGAGGAAAATTCTTCAGGATTTTAATGCAGGATCTTCTTGCCTCAACAACCAGATCAAATTTGATCTGTTTCACTGTTTCCTCTTCCTTCAAGGCCGTGAAACCAAGGATTGATGCATTAAAGATAGATTTGGGGAGAGATTTCATTAGAGGCATTAACAGTGGTGGTTGAACTTCAACCTACTCTTCCCACTTCTCTCTCTTTCTTCTTTCAGGATTGAATCTATAAATGCGGGGGTAGGATTCATTGTAAAGGGTTGGAAATTCTTTTTTCTAGGCTCCCTTCTCCTCTTGGCAAAGGGATTTGTGGGGTTCATAGCCTTCCATCAAAAATTACATTACATTTCTACCTCTTGGCTACTTTGTAATGGACTATACCAATCTATAGAGCAATAAAACACGTCTGTGATCGATTTTAGATCCTCTCTTGTCTCTTTTTTCTTTCATCTAGTCTCCCATTATATATTTGTCTTTCTGTGCTTGTTTATTTTATGCATTTTGTTGGTTTGTGTCTATCAGCAAAATAAGTGTTCATCATTCCTTTCGTGCATCACCTCGTAGTTTATCTTTGTTTTAATTTATGTATTCCTCATATCCCTGTCTCCTTGGTAAAGTTTAGATTAGGATTAAGAATAGAACCTCTGCAAGTTTCTACGTATGCACCTAAATAGAGGAATAAGGAACCAACCTTCAATCTGAGAGCTTTCCCATTTTACAAGGTCCCACACCTTGGGGAAAGTTCAATGTTATGCAATCACACCAAATGAGTCTTCCTTAGAAAAGTAGATCTTTTAGAGCTCATTTGGGGGTGCTGTGATTCTGCATTAACAACTTCATTTGCATGCTCCCACTGATGGAGCATTGACATTGTTTCACCAAATGCAGCCAATAGGGATCTAATATGATCAATAGAATTTTTTCAGCATAATCGCAACCTATGCGAAATCAAGAGCTTCGAAAATAGGGTGTAGACATCTAGAAAACATTTATTAAGAATGGAAAACATGCCAATGAAGAAGACATGATAAATAGTGAAGATTGTGATTGGGCCACATTTTTTTACAAAAATAGGTGGTATCTAGAGTAGGCTTGGTAAATATAAACTTGTGGGAATGTACGTGGTTTGATGTAAATTATAGTGAATGCACAACCATTGGATGGTCCACTATAAGCTACAATACCATCTTTCCTCCATCTACTATAAGAAATAAATGTCGGTGTAAAATTTGATCTGATTCCTTGTCATTCTAATAGAGTAGTATGATGTTATAGCCCTTAGGATTATTAGGCTCCTTAATTTTGAATAAATATTTGAAACTAGCACACCAAGTATAAAGCAATTCAGTAGGTGATCTAATATTATAAAAGTATCCAAGCTTGATCACTTTGATTGTTCTATTACATATCGGTGCAATGTGTAATTAATGCAAGGTGCTCTTTTGATTTCCTTAAATATTTGAATTCCTTCTCTAAATTCTTGTAAATTACTTTTGGAGTAGGGATGTTCTTCCATCATTTACTTATATCATAAATACATTAGAATGCACCTGTGTATCTATATACTTATTGAATTTAGGCTAGGACATAACACTAATATGTATGTTGTAGTCACAAAATCACACACTTACTATTACATTTATACCACCAAGAATGTTATTTTATATATGGATCTCGTGTAATGAAAGTATTCACTAATGACTCATCCCCTAGCCTTGTCTTTAGTTAGTTGGTCGTCATTTTCATTTGTATGGTACAATCGTCAGTTGTCTACACAGTTCTGGTAGTCTCTCAGGGAGTCTCAAGTGTCGTAATTTTCTTGATTGTCATCTCCGGTTCTTGACTGGGGCACCTAGGGTAGTGTTGGGGCACCCATGGGTGCCCCAGTCCATGATTTTAGGCGCCCTGGTCCCCGTAACACTTGGGCCTAATTTATCTATTCAAGGTCGGTCTTTGTAATTTTCTCATTTATTCCTCTAGGTGCTAGTCGGCATGCCGAGTCATTAGTGTCAAAATTTGAACAAGAGATCCATATTTAAACATAGCATATTAACTATATTATGGGAAAATTATCATCTATCTAGAGATAGCTATCTATTAAGGAAAGAGACTGCATTTGGGCATCTTCTACATCTGCATCACACAAGCATAGGAGGAAAGGATTGCATTCATTCTAATACATCCACCATTTGCATCTTTACATCTAGCTATTTCCCCTACTTTTGTGTCATTGACACTAGGGCACCCTTGGCATATAATTACACACACACACACATAAAACTATATGGGGTTTGGAATGTAGTGCTTTGCTTAGTTCTAAGTCCACCATTGTGGCAGCTAAGGTCATTCCAACCTATTCATATGCATATTTATTTTTTAGGAATTTGATGCTTTGAATAGGGTTTTGTAGGTAAATCTTCACATCACATTCATAGTGACATCAGTGAAGGTACTTGTGATAACTATGTGACAAGGATAAAGACATTGCGAGGACCTTGCAACACTTTTAGATCTAGATCTTGAATTTCTTTTAGACCAGAGCACCCAAATTACAGACCAAGGCACCCATGGGAGCTCCAATAGTTTCCCAGGTGACCCAATCCATCTAGATCTTCAACTTCTATAATTCCTAGAGCATCACCTCCATATACAGTCCAGTCCACACATTAGTTTGTTTGAGTCCAACACACTATGAGGTAAGTTATATTCAAGTTAGTATCTTATCTATTCTATTTCATTTAAATGCTAAAATAAAATTTTAGCATCTGCATTTTGTCTTATATTGGCTATTTTCAATATTGTTTCTATTTAGATTAACTGAGATAAATTCTACATTTTAATTAATCATTTTGATGAACCCGTCTTTTTGAATAGTTTTCCCTAGGATCCAATCATTCCCTAATGGCTAAATATCACTCATCTTCTTCACCCATCATGTCTCACTTTATCGTTAACCCTATTTACGATGAGGCTTCCATAGCTAAGCTCGAGGCTCTATATAGTGTTCCGCTTACTACACCCGATCACATTCAACAACACCTCTTAGATGGCCAACAATATATTTGTACTAGTTTTATAGATTATCCTATAGGCATTAGCATTATTGAGGATCCTATAACATTCACTCATTGTACACCATACCATACGATCACTTGTGATTCTACTTCTGATCTTTCACAAGAAAATTTAGATGACTCTCTTATTGATTACTTGTTAGGTATTGACAATCATTCACAAGTTCACACTAATTCTTCTATTACTCGGATACATGTATAGTTCCTTCTCACAACTCTACCATTTCAGACATTTCTTCTCCAACTATATCTCCTACTAGTTTGCATGTCCCTTTGCATTATGTTGAAGATCCTATTGATAGCCTCCTTAACAACGTTACCACTTCTGAGGCTCTATCTAGATACTAGTGAGGAAGAGGATAGTCATGGTTCTCCTTCTTTCTACACTATTGAATGTGAGTCTCCTATTCCATTGTTACGTTCTCCTAACATTGCATATAATACTATGCATGAGTCACCTCCCTCTATCATTTCTTAATCTCCCACAGTTTAATCTCCTTCTATTACATCATCTACACCTATTAGGTCATCTTATCCTATAGAGGTATCTCCATCGGTCACCTCATCTGTTAAGGTTGTTTTTGATGCTCGTCATACCGTAGCTATATATACTTCATCTATATCACCTAATATATCTTCCTTGACACCTACTCCTAGTGTGCCACTAGCATCAGAATCTCCTTTGTCACCTCTTAATATTCCTATGATTACTCATAATGACAAGCTATAAACGCTTAATACTTTGTTCCTATCTTCCACCATTCCTTCACACGACATCATCTCTCTCATGCACACTCTAGGTCAGCTCCAATCTCAGGTTCAATCCCTCACTTTAGAAATTAGAGCCTATTATGCGTCCATTGACAACATTTCATTACATAGTAATCTGGTCCCTAAAAAGATTCATGACTCTGCATTTCCTCAAGGCTTGGTCATTCCTACTTTCACATGTTTTGATGGTATTGATGACCCTCACATTCATCTTCTACATTACCACTCATTTATGGCCTCTTATTCTAATGATAGATTGTTACTTAAGGCCTTTTGATATTGTCTTGTTGATGAGGCATTACAGTGGTACACTCATCTCCCCTTTGGGTCCATTAGTACTTTCTATGACATTGAGGATGCTTTACTCTGTCATTTCATCATCAAAAATGGCCCTAAAGTCACTTATGATCACATACCTACTTTACATAAAGGATCCTCTGAACCTATCAAGGATTATATATTACGATTCAATGCTTACATACATCAGCTCATCTTCCAGCATATTGACTTAGACAAGTAATTTATCTTGTGTCATGGCCTAATTCCTCCACTCAAGCAAAGATTACAATATGATACCCATGAATAATTCATTCTCCTATGTTATAAAGTTATTGACCTAGAAAAATATATTTTATCATCACATATCATAGAGCCTAGACATACTTCTCCGTCCATTAATTCATCTAGTATTCCACCTGTGCCTCCGGTCAAATATCCAAAGAAATCTCCATCTTTTCCTCACATACCAAACAAAAAATCTCAACCCACTCCACCACCAAAGTGTACTTCTTCTTTGGCTCAGTGGCAAGCTACTAATCCTACCACTCCACCTAGGTTGCGTGAGCCTCTATGTTTCTCTTCTTACACTTGACCACATGATGGGCTGCATGTGTTACTTAATGAGTGATTAATTCACCTACCCTCCAACCAGCATCATCCACAACACCAATTATAACATCAGCATGACCAACCTTATTGTATTTACCATCGCATAAATGGCCATGGGGACAATGATTGTCTCACCCTTCATGATATATTGCAACTAGAGGATACATGTATTATCTCCTTCGGCTCTCATGAGTGGTCTATATCTCTTCTACCACATCAGTGACAACCTATTGTGCTCGAGTCTTATTTATCCGGTACAGATTTTATAGGTCGTTTATTGTCATCACATGCACATTCTCCACTTCATACGTTGCCTCCACCTTCACATACATTACATCCACCACTTTCTAGTTACCCACCACTTCATGATGCTATGTTAAATGGGCTCCCACATCCCTTTGCATATCCCATTGTTTCTCTATATGACATTCATCTCAGCACATACACTCATGTTGTATCCATCCCACATGCTTCCACTACTTCACGATGCCTTGGTATTTAGTAGGTAATTGTTATCACCTCACTCCTCGATGACACACTTGTGTTCTTATGGTTCTTATAGGAATGTTGAGGGATTTTTTATAAGAACCTCTCATCACATGCTTCATCAATTCATCTAGCGTACTTAATCATTTCCCGATGACGCACTCTTGGATATGCAGGTCATACTTGACTACTCAAGGGTCCTATCTAAATGATCTTATTCATTTACAAACTGGGGTTCATCACCACTCCCCTCCTAATTTCATCATACTAGCATGCTACGACTATATTAAATTTTCACACATTCATTACGATATGTTCATTTTACTATCTCTATCCATTCTATTATCATGATTACACTAACTACATGTTACACATCCCATGCAATAAATATTTCATCAACCACATTACATTTGTTATCTATTATCATTCATCATACACATTTTTTTCCCTTTCCCAACATTATAATGTAAATCTACACTAATTAAACAATACATAACATATCTCATACAACAATAAACACCAAATCATACAACACATTACAACATTCATATATAACAACACCAAATTATCATATATCAAAAAAATGTGTCCATACATATATCTCAAATATAATTATTGTCACAAAATATGTCTCATCACTGGGGCAATGCCCCTGTATCATATTATACTATACTAAAAATTAGACCTCATCATCGCTATCACTCTCGGGTGCTGTGAGATCCCTAGAACTAGATGTCTCTCCAATAATGTGACACTATTATTCATGGCCCCTGTACCTCTCCACCTGCCTCCGCAATAAGGTCATCTCTTCATCCTGATATGAGAACTAACATTGTAAGTCCACATACCATGTAAACACATCTTGGGCCAAGGGACCACCATCTACATCCTCTCTAGCTCATCAAGTCTCCTCACGTACCTCATCCCTCTCACCTAGCAGCATTGTACATGTCACCACTGCTATGGACACTATTTCAAACAAATAGGCATGCTCGCCCACTATATCATCCATACGCTCTAGTATACCTCTGCCTAGCACATCATTTGGTACATTTCGCGTCAAGGTGCAGATGAATGTGTCCATGATCAATGACCAATATGCATTACCTTTTAACATGAAATTACACAATGTGTTAGACAACCATACAAAACCATATAGGAAAACCATGAATCACATAATGTGCATATACAAATACTTACGCTTAACTATGGCCACTTCTATGGGATCGATGACATGTCCTACCCCCTCTCCTCCTCCTCCATGTGGTAACTCCATTGGACCTACAAATAAAAAGTACAATAATACCCACTAATAAGATTCCCACCATGCACGGTACTCCTTGGTGTAACCCGCATCATTTCAATCAATAGCCTCTATTGTTGGATCCATCTCATCTAGCCTCGATCATACTAACTACTCTACTATGGGCCCTGGCCTAGCTCTGGCCCTCCTAGGTGATCTAATAGCTCACAACCATATGTACGGATTTGGGGAACATCTTGAGCCATTCCAAACTAGCGTGATACTCTCTCCATCTGAAAAAGGTCTACCACATCTAGAAAGTGATCCTCTAACTACATTTTCCTATGAATACATCACAACTTTGTAGCATCCTTGGGCCATCCCCCATAATCACGATGGTCTCCATATCACTATCTTGGACCCCATCCTATCTATCTAAGCCCTATAGGTATATATGTCCATTTTCATACCTTGAATATCAACCCACCGCCACGTATATATCTCTGGTTTAGCCTACTCTCCTCATGGCCCTCCAACTAGTGTCAATATGGTTATGTGCTCATGTACCCAAACATGCAATAGTGCAGTGGCACCTATCCCTCCACCATGTTCCTCATGTGTAAACCGGTATAGGTCTCTATATAGGTGGGCCAACACACACTGTGCCCACACATACCTAGTGCCCTCCTTCTCTATCCACAAACATATGTCATGTATCTTATACAAGATGCCTACACCTCCTCCCTCCATGGCTATACATGATGCAATCATAACCACTATAAAATTCTGCAAGCGTGGAACCCTGGACTACAATATAGCATCCAAACTGATATGGGCCTCGGTAGGTACTTGAGTCCCCACAAAATATTGTCTCACCATTTACATCTATAGCTCCATATCCTCTACTTGACATAATTGTTATCACCGAATCATAGCACCTTCCGATTTTCACAAGTGTGTGTGCTTGAGCTCATGGTATGACTGGGTAACATGGGTACTATATCCAAGTTGTGGGACTTGTTACTTGAGATAGACCTTCAAAGAAAGTTGGTTTTTGCTCCTAAACTACCTGCCACAATCTACTCCTAGTGCAGGAAAAACTATCTAATCCTAATCTAACTTTCCAAGGGACCAGAGAGGGAGAGTGCATGAAAGTAAAGGATACACTAATAATGGCGATACACCAGAAAAGGAGGGTGTGAGAACAGTCTCCAATGTGTGAAAATGGGAGCAAAATGCAGATTAGAGAGGGTGATGACAATTCTCCATAGTCTAATAATAGCATTCACAACACATTTCCATGCATACAAAATAATAATAGGTCCCTGTAAGAGTATAAAGTAGACATAAACATCTGTAATAAGATTAGATAGGTGAGGAGAATGCAACAAACAAAGCAAGGGAAAATACATCCACAAACTTGAATCTATTGCTTCATTAATATGCACAGTCCAAACTATTACAAAGGAAAGGCCTAGATCACCATGCAAGGAGTCCACTACAAAGGCTTGCATCACATTGGCTTCACAAAAAAACTGAAATGATAGAGTTTTGCTACTCAAGACTATCCCCCTTTACAATGAGCCCAACATTCCAATTTATAGAGTTTTGGAAGAGAGAGAGAGAGAGAAGGGATGTAAATCCTGAAATATAATTTTCAAACAATTACAAGTCATAATAAATGAGTGTGGTTGGTGTTTTTTGACCTGTAAAATAAATCTCAAGGTGTCCCATAACTTGCAATAGAAAAGGAATGGCTGCCCATGCTCATTAAATGCCTCTTCAACCACTAATAAAATAATTGTTCAAAACTTGGCACATGTTCCTAAAAATCATCATCAAAACTTCATCAATTTATTCATCTCTCAATTTTGTGTGTCATTCTCAGAGCCATGGTTCTAACGAGACCAATTTTTTGAAAAACCATTGAGAATTACAAAAGTTATGGCCTTCTGAGTGTGAGCAGCTATTTTGAGTTTGCGGGATTTCTTGCATCTTACGGGACTGAGCATTTAATTTTTTGAGCTGAAGATGTTTATTTTATTTTCACTCACCTACCCTTATTAAAAATAATAAATCCATATTTTTTGGTGTAGAGGATGTTGAGCCCTTTCTGAAAAGTCCAATAATGTCAAAATCGAAGCTCCAGATCAAAAGTTATGTCTGTTTTAAGATCAGGGTTAGTCTGTTCCACACGAGCTCTCATAATCCGCATTAAATTAATTTCCCTTTGCATTGTGGGTATTTCACCCATTTCATGCACACGAGGCCCATGGGTTGTTCGGGCCAATCATCTCTGCCATGTCCATCGTTGATCGAGCTGTGTGTTGTTGATTGTTGCTTTACTCGCACTTGCACTCGCCTCATTTGATGTGCGACAATCTCAGCTCTGCGGGGAACTCATGTCCCCATGGTGCTTGGACCGTCCAAGCCCCAAAATTTTCACCTTTACCATCATACACCAGACCCACTTCACTTCTTTTTTAAATCGGTTAATTCAGGATTTTGGGGAACTTGTGGCCCGATAGAACTTGTGCTGCCTAGGCCATCGGGACCTGATTTACCCGTAAATCATTGTTTCCTTAGTATTTCATGCCCATCCAAGGATGATGAACCCTATTTCAATCCATATTCATTCCGCCCACATCCTCTAGACTCGTAATACATTAAAACAAGCCATTTCCCCATTTTTTCAAATTTTAGCAAATTTTCACTAACTCCTTAGATTTTTCTTGAAAAGGGGAGTTATAGAAAATCAAAAGGAGTTTCCCCCAACATCCAAATTACTTGTGTTCACCATTAAATAAATTATGCAAGTTACCGAAATCACCTTGGGGTAAATTTCGGATAGCAATAACTTGCACCCTCTCCCCAACAACTGACAATCGTAATATACGATATACATCCTCCAACATAACAGTCATCTCCCCTGTAGGCAACCTAAATGTGTATGTATCTACACACCATCTCTCACATAGTTCGTCAACATGGGCATATTATGGGGCACATCCTCTATCCATGCTATGTGTCATATACTGGCATGATCCATCACATCCCAATCATCATCTAACAGGCCCAATCTAAGCAGCATACTCATATGATGACCACCACAAAACTCCCTCGAGTGGATATACCTCTACACACAACAAAAATGAAAAACAAACGTAATGTTAGCACATTATATAGGTCCAAAAATGCTCATTCATCACACACACACACACTAACAATCCAATTTCCATCATTACACACCAAATGCACACATTCTAGACCAGGGCAGCCCAGATGCAAGATTGGGGCACCCAAGAGTAGACACCAATGCCCAATTCTGGGTGCTCCAGTCCCAGGGATCAGTAGCACCCTCAATGCTCTTGTCCAAGTCCAAAAAACCAAGAAAATTAAAAATCTCAAAATTGGACAAATTCAATAAAAATGACTACTACACCATACATTTTGTTAAAAACAATGCACTTACCAATTCTGCGGTTGTGCATGACGCTACAACAGATCATCACCCTCTTGAAATCGACTAGGACACGCTACTCTCACTTGTGGTATCTTCACTCACTTCATAAATACTATCACAATTATGTAAACAACAAATGAAGTAACTAAACACTTTTTCACTTTACTATTTATAGTTACTTTTCATCATTTGCTTTACTATAGTCATTATTTCCACAACTAATACACATTACACTTCGTTTTTATCATATCTTGAGCATTTCTACTCTGATTTACACCCCATTTGCAGCATTATTTTTAGATTTCTTCCTACCACCATACTATACACATTACACATGTGTTATACCTCCTTAATATTTTCTACACTTCCATTGATACATTTTCATGTTTTCTATCACATTCCATCTATCTCGTGCTTAATTTCAGCTTAGCGTTCATTCTTTTCATCACTTCCCCTTTCACTGAAAGGGGGGGCATATCATTGGGGTCATCCTATAATTACTGCTACATCACCATGTGTTTAAACATTACAAATTTGTCACTTTTGAACATTTATTAACCCACTGCGTGACATTTCACCACCAATTCCCTCTAATGACCTAACTTGGGGAAAACAAGAATTAAAAATATTTCCACACAATTATTTCACCCTTTTCTATCAATTCCCCCTAATGAATTAACCTAGGGGTAACTTGTATAAAGTCTCTATGAGTAGCTAATCAAACAATCGACCAATCAATTAACACATTCAAAATTCTAAAAAAATGAGATCATTCAACCAATAAAAATTCAACACAATTGGCCTCCCTAATGACCTAGCTTGGGAGTTACGTGCAACCTCCCAGATGACCTAACTTGGGAGATTACGTTCATCACTTTTCCTAGATGACCTAACTTGGGAAGTTATTCTACATTTTGCACTTGCTTCCAGATGACCTAGCTTGGAAGACCTCTCACATTTTGTGCTTGCTTCTAGATGACCTAGCTTAGGATACCTCTCACATTTTTTTCTTGCTTCAAGATGACCTAACTTGGAATCCATCATACATTCTCATGTTGCTTCCAGATGACCTAACTCGAGAGACCTCTCACATTCTGCATGCTTTCTTCTAGATGACCTAACTTGGAATCCATCATACATTCTCACATTATTTCTAGATGACCCAAATTAGAAGTTATCACATTACGGCAACACCTGTCGAGTGTGGGCAAGAGTTCCTTTCCTATACCACTCCAATGTGGGTCAACCATTTGATTGAAATTATCTAGATCCAAAATCCAAAAAAATGATTTGAGTCCATCTGCAGCGGCTAAATCTTGAGGATGTAGTTAGAGAATGGAAAATGAAACACTTTTCTCTCTACACTCTTCCTCTAGCGACAGACGCCCATATCCTCTAGTTTTTCATTAATATACAAGTGGTTGGGTCAGGAATTGATCACTCCCTACCCACCTCATCATCATTATACCATGTTCGAAATCATGAATAATCTAACATTTCTATCATCACTCTTATTTAGTGTACTTCACCATCATGCTATGTTTTTCATTGTGTTGCATGGATCAACACATTGATCAATGGTTCAACATGCTTTTATGGTTCTATCGGCACATTTATACTACACATCTACTCATTCTACTATAGCATGGGCTTCTCCAACTTTTCTCGGTATGCATCTCTATCTACTTTATGTTACCGATAATTCTGCTCACCAACATAAAGTGGGGGAAAATGTGTTCACAAAATCACATACTTACTATTACATTTATACCGCTACTTGTATGTTATTTTATATATGGATCTTGTGTATAAAATTATTCACTAATGACTCATCCCCTATCCTTTTCGTCAGTTAGTTGGTCATCATCGTCATTTTTATGGTACAATCGTCAGTTGTCTACATGGTTCTAGTCATCTCTCAAAGAGTCTTAGGTGTCATAATTTCCTTGATTTTCATCTTTGGTTCTTGATTGGGGCACCTAAGGTAGTTTTGGGGAATCCATGGCTCCTAGTCCATGATTTTAGGCACCGTGGTCCCCATAATACTTGGGCCTAATTTATCTATTCGAGGTCATTCTTTTTCATTTTCCCATTCATTCCCCTAAGTGCTAGTTGGCATACCAGGTCATTAGTATCAGATATAAACATAACATATTCACTATATTATGGGTGGACTACCATATATCAAAGGCTAGCTATCTACTAAGGCAAGTGACTACATTTGGGCATCTTCTAAATCTACATCACACAACTATAGGGGAAAGGGTTTCATTCATTCTATTCCATCCACCATTTGCATATTTACATCTAGTTATTACCCCCTACTTCTATGTCAGTGGTGCTAGGGAACCCTAGGCACATAATTGCACACACATGCACACATAACTACATGGGGTTTAGAATATAGTGCAACACTTAGTTGTAAGTCCACCATTTTGGCAGCTAAGGTCAGTTTGACATATTCATATGCATTTTTATTTTTTAGGAGTTTGATGCTTTGAATAGGGTTTTGCAAGTATATCCTCACATCACATTCACAACGACATCAGTGAAGGTACCGCGATAACTATGTGACAAGATAAATTCTACATTTTATTTAACCACATGTTGACACACAAGAAGAAGGAAAATTTGATAAACAAGGCACAATAAACTTAGGGTACAAAGATGGAACTTGAAAGTGCGCGTCCCTAAAAAAATCAAGTATGATAAAGTTACGTTTTTAGGAAACACCCAGCTCAATAGGGAAACATGGGGAAGAGAAAGAAAACATGAGACATTAGAGAAGAACATATCAAAAATGACAAAAAAATAGAAAAACATGCAGATAAAATCTGCTACACCCTTAGTCCTATGGGTTGTATTGGATATGTAGTGTGAACTTGTGGCTTACATAATCTCTTTTCTTATCATATGTAATTCATTTATACTTTCATATATTTAGTAGGTCGGCCATGGTGTTGGCCATAGCATAGGAAGGGTATATGTAGGTGGTAGTAAGGACTAGTTAATCATCATATTGAGAAGTTGAGTCTTATAGTATGGTTTGGAGTTTCCCCCTCGAAGTGGATAAGCTATTCTACTTGCATATTGTGATAATTTATCTGCAATTTTGTATTCTTAGGTGTTCTATTATTGTTTTTATTCAGATTTATCCAAGTTATTTCATTACAAGTGGTATCAGAGCTTGATCTTAGCCAAAATTACATCAAAACCCTAATTGTGAAGGTTCTTCTATATCTCAAAAGTAGTAGTGATGTTTTCTACAATTGTTTTTGTGGTGTTACAAAATTAGTCAAGTAAGATCCTCTCCAAATTTCAAGTTTGTTTTGACTTGATTTCAATAATTTATATCAATATTATTTTATTTCATAAATTCACTACCTATGCTGCAATTTTGGGAATGTTTATAAGTTTATTGTATTTTCTAAAATATTTCCAAAAATTATCTAGGGTTAGTTCTCTATGTTTCTCTCTATTCATCCATTAACCTAAAAATACCCCAAGCCATAAATTTCCACCATGAACCTAGTATCCCAAGACACAAGCCCTACATCATGACATGGAGATCAACTAGAGGCCAAGGTAAGGGTCAAAATCCTATTAAGGAAGATGTGGATTGGGAATATTCAGCTACATGGGGATCATGGATAACCTCCCAACTTGAGGACATGGTAAACAACTACATGAACAATGTGCAAGATGAGTTTGATCATAACTTGATCACAATGAAGGGAGAAATGATGTCGAATTGGACATTGTGAAGGGTGACATGAAAATGGAATTTTAGTCATTGAAGAAGGAATTACGACATTTGATCTCATGCCTGAAGTCTGGAAATAATGTCCATGTGAGTTACATGAGATCCTTAAGTAATGCACACTTCGATTCTAACCACACCAATCAGGATGGATCCTTTGCACACATAACTGGATCCTCTAACCAATGAAATGGAATTATTTCAAATGTGGAAATGCATAATTTTGATGGAAAGGATCTGCTCAATTAGATTAACCAAATGGATAATTTATTTGATCTTCATTAGACCCCATCGGTAGAAAAAAGGTGACCATGGCATCCTTATATCTAGAACCTGACCAATTCATATGTTATCTTTGGTTATGTGCTCAAAGGTAGAATAATGGTTCTATCGTTCCTTCCGTAGTCTAGCATCCGTAGATCGATCCGTTCATGCCATGCCATATATAGAGTCGGAGTCGGTCGAGCATCCATCCTTCCCTTCCGTGTCGAGCATCCATCCTTCCCTTAGTGCACTATAGTTCTATTATGTCAAATAATTACTTCATCCAATTAGCAAAGTTACAACAAAAAATTTTAGTAAAGGATTATGTTCATCAATTTCAAAATTTATCCTTACGTGTGTAGAATATTACATAAGGGTGTCTAAATGACCTATTTACTGGGGGTCTTAAGGACCACATTAAGCATGAGGTGCACATGTTTAATCAAATCAAGGTTTTTATTCTATTATTATGGTATATAGGGTAGAGGAAATGTTTTTCCAGAAAAAGATATACTTTCACTAACATAAAACACTGTAACAGCTTTCCACCACCATACCCTTGGCCAATTAGACTGACACCTCAACAAATTGAAGAAAAAAGAGTAAAAGGGTTATGTTCTAACTGTGACAGAAAATACAGACCACGTCATAAATGTCCCGAGAATAATTTTTTTACATTGAAGGGACGGGTGAGGAGGAAGAAGATGATGAAACATCAAGTGATGAAGTGGAAAAACTAGAGGAATAATCTAAAGAGACCCAAACAACTATCTCATGTCATGCTCTATATGGTATTAGCACTTCAAAAACCCTTTAGGTCACGGGTTTCCTTAAGAATCAGAAGGTGACAATATTTATTGATTCAAGGAGCACTCATAATTTCATCAATAATAAGCTGAAAACAAGGCTAAATTTTTGTATCTACCTAAAAATTGAATTTAATGTAATGATTATAGATCGTGGCACAATCCAATGTTTAGGAAAATGTGACAAAATCATACTTATGATAGATGACTACAAAATGGAATCCTCTATGTTCGCTATTCCCATGGATGAAGCTGATATTTTCTTAGGTGTTTGGTGGCTCACAACTTTGGGAAGCATAGAGATAAATTTATAGGAGTTCGTTAGACCCTTGTTTTATTTGTGCAAGTTGAGAATAGGATATATTAGAGACAATGTTGATGAAAAAATTGTGAGAAAGGCATCGACCAGATGCGTGAAAGAGATACCGAATGAACAATTAAGTCATAGAACCAACACATTGCATAGTCTTACAAACTATGAGGAAAAAGCTTAGGTAGTATAGTGTGATCATCCACATAGTCAAGGCATGCTACATGAAATGCTCACAGATACTCTTATGGGTCACCATCACCTTTGAATATATGTAACTTTGGAGAGAAAAATTAGGTGGCAATGGATAAGATTATATGGCAGGTGTGAAGGGAGTATGCAACAATGTTGTAGAATCTAAAGATTGTGTTGTATGCGAGGTGGCCAAATGAAGCTGAAAATTTTGAGTTTGTATGTCTTGATAAAAAGATGTCATATCTAGAGGGTTTGAAGAAGAACTAAGGTGCTAAGGAGAAGTACCAGGATGAATGGAAAGAGCGGTGGTTGTAGGAATTGGAGTAGAGACATAAGTAGGGGGAGTAGAGGTCTGATAGTAGAAGGGAAACTACAGAATTTGAAGCATCACGATCTCTATTAGAAATGATTAAAGTGTGCAAGACATTAGGAAGATGAGTAGGGTTTTCATGAAAAGCTTGGAAAAAGTCACTAATAACGTTAAGTTGATGTTAGTCAACATTGGTATCTACATCATAATACTTTTCACTATCAGTAGCCTCTATTTCATGGAGAGGAATGCAGTGGGAATGATTTAGAGGGTTATCAGCCATAAATGTAGTTGTATCAACCATTGACCTAGAAGCACGATGCTTAGATGAGGGGAGCTCATAATATTGGAGGGACCCAAAACAACCACTATGAGTAACTGGCATAAACGAAAATAAATATGGAGAAAACCCTATAAGAATGAGTTGTATATGAGGATCCTAAAAGCGTGAATGAATGAGTGGGGTTCACCAGAATGATTAACTAAAAATAGAAAATAAACGGATACTTATGCTTAGTTAATCTAATCTAAGAGGACATATAAACTAGTAAATACAAGAAACTACAACAATATGCAAATGTAATAAGTAAGATTAATCTAAGGAAATTACAAAACCCTAAAGTATGAGAAAGAGATGAAATAACTTAGATAATTAATGACACTCACTGAACTATGTTGCAGAGCTTATTGGAGAAAATAAAAGTAGTAATGACTTTGTAAGAGCCCTAAAGAGTGTAAATATGGGTTTCTCCTCTAGACTGGAGCAACTAGAGTAGGACTAGGGGCGCATGGGGGTTCTTTGGTCTATAATATGGGCATCCTGGTTTGTGCAGGGTGCTGAACTAGTTTTCATAGTTTGAATAGATGATCTGAAACATTCGTTGTGTGTCACATTAGACTCGCTGCTCTGCTTCAAATGTCACTGAAATACCAAGATGAATGAAAATACATGCAAAACCCTAACAAAGCATCAACTCCTAAAAGATAAATATGCATATGTAAGGGTTGGACTGACCTCAGCTGCCACCACAATAGTGGACTTACTAACTGAGCGTTGCACTACATTCCAGACCCAAATGTATTAATGTGTGTGTGTGTGTGTGATCATGCCCTAGGTTGTTCTTGTGCCAGTTGTACTTTGTGAAATAACGAGCTAACTATGTGTAGAAAAATGTGATATATGGTGGATGGAATAGAAAAAATCCATCCCCCTATGTTGTGTGTGATGTAGATGTCCCAAACTTTGTCCCAAGTGATGGAGCTATGTGGATGGAATGATCTCCAATGCAATATATGTATGCAACTCTAGGTGAGTGATAATAGTGATATGTGTTTGGCCTCTCATTATGGTCTCATAACTTAATATTTATAGGGTTCTCTTGATCTAATTTCGTAATTAACCCCAAAAAGGCTGACCACAAGAAAATTCAAATGCTGAAAGGGTCATAAAGTGCCCAAAAAATGGAGGGAAAGTTCAATTAAGGATTGGGGTGCCCCTGGTGGGACCAGGATGCCCATGGGCACCCCAATCAAGGTTAAAATGATGGGAACTGATGAAAAATGATAGGGCATGTGTGCGGTGGAGGTCGGGAATGATGTTGGAAATAAATACAAATGGCCAAGGGACAGGGGTTAATTAGTACTTTTATTCTCTCAAGAACCTTCTAAATAGTAGTAAGAGACTGGAACTAAAATAACCCAAAGTGCATGATTTTGTGACTACAAAATCTAACCTTTGTTATAGGGAGGTCTGTGAACATGGTTCAAAACTTTTTACATGTGGGCGTATGTCTTATTAAGTGTTAAAATAGAAGTGTTGAGATAATTTTTGTTCTGAGGAATTTGGATAATTTTCCTCTATGTGAAAAGTAAAATTTAATCGATAATGGTAAGAAGTTATAACATCAACTTTGATCATTCTATCAAAATCAATATCAAAATATATTAAGTCTTGTTCATCCAACATAGCCTTTCTAGGTGCTTTATGAAATTTTCATTCCTTTCCATAGAATAAGCTAAGTGAACCAAGGGGAATCCAATTCCTTTCTCCAGTTGAAGCTGAGATATAAAAATATATGTTAATATTAAACTTGGTTTCATAATTTCCAACATACTAGTATGCGAGGATAACTATTTTATTGTCATGAGTGAACTCTTCAATATTGAAATCTTGCACACATTATAACAAGATAATAGAAAATAGTATGCCAACCAAAAACATAAATTTTTTATTATTGAGATGTTTAGACAAAAAATGAAGGATAACCCCAAAGGAATGATCATTAACATAAACAAAATGCAACTATGAACCCCAATTGATTAATTTCGAATTACAATTGGGTGATAGAAAAAGTAATATAACTTTTCCACCTCATGGTGTATATGGAAACAACATAAGGAAAAATAAATTTGGTAGTGATTTTTAGTTTTAAAACCCACGATTTTGGTAGTGATTTGTAGTTAAAAAAGCTAGTAATTTGCAAGGAAATTAGTAGAAATTTATAAAAAAATTATATTGTATTATAAATTACAAAAATCTTAATTTTAATATAGAAATGAATCATTTCAAAAAAATTAAGAAAAAATCAAACATACCTTTACACCAGGAAATAAACCTATACAAAGTGGATTACAGAAAATATAATAAATCTTCATGTTAGTATTTGCAAAACACATTTTTTCTTGGCACCTATTTAGTAAGATTGTGGCTATAAGGGTTGTGGCCACAATTGTTGTGGTTGTAGCCCCTATGGCTATGGTTATCCAATGGCAGTGTAGTGGCATACTCATGTCATCAAAAATTGGCCGCAAATCCTATACACCAATTTCCGTCATATATGTGCCACATTGATGGTTTGTAAAAGGGGTTTGCAGTTATCGTTCCATAGTATATCCAAATTTCTTTTAAAATAATTTAAACATTTATTTTATATTTTTGTAAAATATTCAATGACATGGGTGTTGTTTTTCCTTTTTACCATAACTTTTAGAAACACTTTATGAAAATTGTGTGTGTGTGTGTGTGTGTGTGTGTGTGTGTGTGTGTGTGTGTGTGTGTGTGTGTGTGTGTGTGTGTGTGTGTGTGTGTGTGTGTGTGTGTGTGTGTGTGTGTGTGTGTGTGCGTGACTCATATTAAAAAAAATGTGTCAAAAGTGAGATTAACACAACCCTTTTAAATTCTAATGCTACTTTCAATTTTGGGATATTAAGTGTGTAACAAAAAATAGTTAACTTTATAGAAGTTTATTTTTTAAATTATTAAATAAAAATATATATCTTTTTTTGAAAAATTATAATAAATTATAAAATTATTTTATGCTACAATATAAAATATAATATGTCTTTAAAAAACCTTTTTAATAATTATATCTCATTATCGTGTGTGTGTGTGTGTGTGTGTGCGCGCGTGCACGCACATGCGTGAGTGCATGCACACACGCGAATTTTTCACTCAATATGCTAGTTTACAAATGTAAACTAGTCTATTAAAACAAAAGGCACACACACACACACAACACTCAAAATACTTCATTTTGTATTACATTATTGTAAAATTCTAAGCCAGTGTATCACTTATCATTTCTCAAACTTGTCTAAACTCTCATTTTCAAGAAAATGCATGTAACTTTTATTGATCAAAGTGTTCCACATGTTTTTATACTCACCCACTAAAAACTCGATAAAATTAGAATTTCGAGGGAATACAAATATTGTGGTGGTTATCAATGGTTACAAAAATATATTTATGTAGCTTTACATTGTAATGCACTATATACTTGTGAAAATTAATTAAAAAAACTCTCTTCTCCATTTCCACATATACTCTATTTGTTTTATTGTCTGACTATGAACATTAGGGAAATAAACTATATAAATTTCATTTTTTATGTTTCATTATATATTATATTTATTCATACTCACGCTTATGTAGAAAAATAAATAATATTGTTGCAATTTTTTTGTTAAAGATTTTTCTTCATGAGATTCATGAACAAAAATTTATGTATGATACGTGTGTCTCCTTTCACTTTGCAATGTATGTGCACATGCACACACATACAAAGTATGATTTTAGCATGTTTGGGTATTTTTCTATTATTTTTTTAAATCATGAGTTATTGAAATGTTTGTTGAGTTTTGATTATCCGGATTCATTCTTTCACTCCCTTTCCATTTCTATCATTCTTTTAATAGGGCCTTCATTTATATTTTAATTATTTTGTAATTTAATAGGTTATATAATTCATTTAATAAACTTGCATGTATCCAACATCCATTTGGTATTCAGACATTGAAATATTTTACAATCAAGAGATACTCCTAACATATAGCGGATCAAGAAGTATATTAAGCCTTGATTTAAGCATTATAGATCAAGTTATCATTTGAGCATTAATTGAAAGAGGGACAAAAATACACTACATCACACAAGTTTTCTTAGATGATGAATTACTATAATTTTTGGTCTATTATTTGAAGAGCACTAATCCGATAAACTAATAAACAAGAAGATATGTTGAACAAAATATTTAAGATAATCAAAGACAACAAATGAAAAAACACAAGATCTATCCTAGGAAACCATTTTAGGAAAAAACCCAATGCAGTAACTTCTCTCTCTTATTGCATTAACTTAATTGTTTACAATATAATAACGTACTTCCAAGTTTTGCTTTACCCTACTGCATCTCCAGCTATTTGTAAGCAAAACAATAAGAAAATGTCAAAGCGGTTTTACAATAAAATGGGTACCAAAATCATGGGCTAATAAACACCCATAACGGTTCCCCATAATTCATGGATTATGACACCACCAATATATATGTATAGATAAAAATAGCATATCTATACTCCCGAAAAAATAGGGATTCCAAAATTTTTCCACTTGTGGAATAGGTGTACAGTACTCCTGGGTATACAATATAAAGAATATACAACACATTCTAACAATATTTTTAATATTATGCATCATTGGGAGCTTTATAAGAATAAAAAAAACCCCAAAACACACCATTTTGCTTATAAATTTCTAGATATTGTTTCCTAGATCAGGGAAAGACTTGGTTTTTTATGTTTCATCAAGAGATTGAGGAAAATTAGGCATTTTTTAGAACGCCAAATAAGATGAAAAAAAATATTCAAAACAAATTTTTCATTCTTTAAATTTTCGAGGAGCTTGACTTGATGGTTTGAACATCACGCTAGATTTGGATCTTGATGGCATTATGAATAACTAGTTAATGTTCACACTATTAGTTTAATATTTTTAATAATAATGTACATGAGTAATATATATTTAGTTCGTACCTATATTTTGAGAATAATATTGTTTTTGGTTGAAACAATCCACCTAATATTGGTTTGAGTAATTTGTAGAGATAGAAGATGACTCCATAGTTTAAGAATATCACATTCCTATATATGTGTAAATTGTCATTGACTAATACAATGCAGTTTTTATAATATAATTTATGAACCAAATTTATAGATGGTTTGTAAAAAGGTCTTCATTCACCTTGAGGTTTATGGGTTCTCATTTCTTGACCACAATACCATGGTTTTCAGTGTTATATTTTGATGGTTGTCACCAAAACTCGTGATAATTAAAATACACCTCTAAACCTTGCATGTCACACTTTTATCACTAGTTTTGAAAGCATTAATTATGTTTGAATTATTGTTTTGTGTATTTATATATAATAAAATAATATAAATATTTGTAATTCAATCTATTTAAAATTTATGTACTTATATCATAGAAGAAGGGAAAAAATTCAAAATGAGACTAGAAGACTACAATTGTAAAATGAACCACTTCACATTTGAAGTGTATGGCTTCTCAACTTGTAACCTTTTTCTTAAAACTACACATATATTTTGTGGACCTTATTATAAAATGTTTTATACAAAACCAAAACCGAAAGATGAAAATTATAAACATTAAATAAACAAGAGTCGTGAGCGGCCAATTCCTACATCCAAGAGTTGAAAGAAAGAGGACATAAAATAGATAATAATAAAATAATGTATAAGTATTACATAGGAATGTTTTGTTAGGATTATATTACTATGGGCTCATAGCAATTCTTTGTGACACATACGTTATTCTCAAATGTAACAATAAATATATTAAATTGTTAAAAATGTTATTCAAGAGAAGTTTTAAAATGTTGTTTAAAAATTAGTTACAATTAGTTTTAATGTGAAGTATTTGATATATATATTCATAGAATTATAATGTAAAAAAGTAATGATAAAAGTGTTAGAAATTGTAATCACACGTGACCAGTGCAATGTGAATGTCGAAAGGGATTGGGTGTAGGAATGAAGAGTGGAGGAGAGAGAGCGAGGAAGAAAAGGAGGGAAAAGTGGAAGGTAAGTTTTGGGATGGAACATGACATTACATAAAAACGTAATGGTTGTGATGGGTATGCATGAAAAATAGAGGAGATATTTGTGGAAAGTGTGGAGATGCAAATACAATAATAAATAGCTTGAAAATATAAATGAATTAATGTAATACAAAAATTGAATGTATAGTAATACGTAGAACAAAAAATATTTAGTTACCCGATGAATGTTTAAAACTATGTCAATGGTTCTCCATTGTTGTCCAACATGAGAATATATGGGGGATAACCAGGCATAACATTGTGGAGGTCTATCCATTATGTGTTTGTCACACTAATAGTTAAGAAAAATTTGGTGGACCTAAGTGCTTGATCATGTACAAAATCTCATATCATTTTTATCTCCAAAATGAGCACGTCCCTCGAAGGTTTGTCCCAAAACACAACAAATTGTCTAGGAGCCCATTTTGGGGGTAATCCTAAAATCATTTTTGGAGATCCCATATAGTTGGTGGGATGTCGTGCTCAAAATTTTTCTTCATGAATACTATAGTAGTTGCCCGGGTCTTGTGATGCAATATGAGGTTTAGCAAAAAATCTCCAAACCACGAATGTGAACCAAAATGGTCATCCTAGTAGGGTATCAAATGAAGAGCATATTAATACAGTTTGACTTCTATCATGTGTGATTGGTTGAACATGGATTTTCCTACTAGAAACAAATTTGGAAAAGTCATGGAATTTAAGCATTCTATATTGTATTCATTTATTAGTGAAAGGTAGAGTTGAAGATGCTAAAATGAAGGGAGTTTGATGGTCATGTAGAAGCAAGAACTGTTGAATATCCTCTTTTCATGTACATGTATTTATAATTAATGACATAAAGGCCGACATTATGATCGTCATGTGTGGATTTGACTAATGACTCGAGGTTTTGGTGTAATGATTCATTACATTTGGTATCAGAGCGACCACCTATGTTCGAATCCCACTAAGTTGGTTACGCCATGTAGTCAGGGCTCGTGGGTGCCTACACATTGGTAAAGTGGGCCTCATACGTATGGGAGTGCGGGTACAAACCCAGCCCGAGTCGGTCTCTACGGAAGCGTGGTGGGATGTTATGATCCTCATGTGCGGATTTCACCAATTCCTCGAAGTTTTGGTGTAATGGTTCATTACAGAGGATGAGCAGGCCACTGATTTGTGAGATCGAGGATAATCGTGGTCACCAATTTATTTGTATTCTTTATAACTATTTAAGGTAGATCTAGTGTGACCCTATTTAGAAAGGAGGAAACATTTTTTGATTATGTCATTAGAGAGAAAAGAGCATCACCATTAATCAAAATATCTCTATAGTATGATCATGGGCATGTTTAAATTACAAAGATTTATAGACACAAGACCTATTAATACCTTGTTAGTTGAGCTTCTATCCATTTATGTAAGTATAATGTGTTAATATTGAAGATGGTGTGGAAGTTATTTGGCTATGAAGGAAATGTTTTATGGGAAACTAATGGTGTGTCACATGTATTTTTACTGCCCCCCATGTGCCTAGCTAACTTGAAAGATTGGATTTACATGGGTGATCAATATTTCTTCCACCTAAGTTAAGGACTTCAAAATGCAAAGTGTATGTTGGAGATCCATATTATTTTAAAAAGAGAAACATTGACAATTATTTTCATATTTTCATTTGTTGTAAGTATACAAGCCTTCAAAGCATCTTATTTTCATGTCGGGATAAATTTGTAGATAGAAAGAGTAGGTGTGGAATGTGAACAATAGATCTATCCTTATTCAAAACCTAAATTTAGTTTCTATAGAGGATGAAAAGGTTGGGTATGTAGAATTTATAGGCAGAAGCGAAGGGGTGGTATTCTCAGCATGAAGGTTTGTCATTTGGAAAGGAGGAAAGGAAAATAGAGGAGAGTGGAAATGCATACTATGTGTACAAGGGATGTGGGTGAGATCGATGTTTTGGTCAATTCAGTGGGTGGAAGCAACACAATGCATATTAGGGGAGGATCCTTGGAAGGATGCCCCTATATTAGTTTCTTCTTAATTGTGGAAAATAGATTAAGTGCATGAAGTTTGTGGGGGAAAATTTGTAAACTATGAAGATGTTAACATTGAAGGAAGGAAGGGATGTGCAGGGCTATGAATGTTTTCCTCCATAAACTCTTCTTGGTGAATGGCATCTTGAAATTGTAAAGTTGCTAAAGTAGAAAACAAGGAAAGAAAGTTACATAAGGGTAGGTGGCAAGAAATTGGAACTTGGTGGGTGCAACTGCTAAATGTTTCTTTTCGGATGTGGTAACATTTTCATTGTCTATCATTAGTGTGAGGCTTATTTCAAGCATATATTATCACCTTCAGGATTTTTTCTTTGGATTTGACATCGGGAGAATGTTTCATACTTGAAAGGATGATTTGTATACACCATTTCAAGTGAGGGGTAAGAAATTGGGTGTTGTTAAGAGACTTGCATACATAAAAATAAACAAAAGAATAAGAGTGCATTATTCAAATTATTTACATGAGTAAAATGTGATCTTAAAGGGGCCAAAAAAGAAATTGGTGAGCATTCAACAGGGGCTAAGTTGTAACATCCAATTTTTGTCACTTTGTCTCAATTTTTTTTTAAAACTTTATGCAACTGATTTAAATACCCATATATTTAAATCTACATAAACCTTAATGCAATCCATTTCTGATAACTGTCATGAACCATGTGCAAATTGTATGAGAGAATGTTGAACCTACTCATTCTCCCTCAATGCTCTATATGAGCCATACATAAAATGTATCCTTTGGTCCCCTTTAACAAGATATGATATATAAGTGAAAAACCCCTAAGTGTGTACCTAGGTTCCACCTATGAAATCCACAGGCATCCCACAACTTAGATAATGGTGAAATCTCGACAATGTAATCAGCAGTTACACTACCTTGTGCAAGGTTTCTGAGTCATGTATGCCATGCTCAAATCCATGATGGCACACTCACCATAGGAATATTTTCATCTCACCTTATTCACTTGTTTAGTTATATGGATTTGCAGTCATTGATGTTGTAAATAGCTACAAGCCTTGAACAAGGTACAAACCAGTTTAATCTACACAAAGACATACCTCTATGTCATCCATGATGCCTATGGGAAATAATTTTTCTCATCAACAATACACCTACTACTCGCTCTTGATGAGACAAATCTCCTCCCAACGATATCACCATTTGATATCGACATCGTGGATACGCATATGCAATGAGTTCTCCCACCTAGAATCCTGCATTGGTGTATAGTGTTTGATGTTTTCAAGGTATATATTACCATTAAAGAATAGTTAGGTATTATGAACACTTTCTCCATGAATGGGTCATACCTAAGGTCCGGATTAAGATGATCCTAGGACCCCCAGTTCTCTATAACACTTATTTACCTTCCAATGTCCCATATCCAAGTTAACCATTGATAGAAATGATACTATCAAGGTCTATGATCATTATTGCAGTTTCAATAAAAATTGTCCCAGCCTTAACATTTAGGCTCAAGTTCCCTATTTCATATTCTAGGGATAAATACTTATATAAAGTTAAGTATTTACGAATGATTCATTCCATTTTGTTAAGTGCCATGGGCTATCAAAGCCAACCATCTTTTCAGTTTAAGCACATCACTTTTCTTAATTGTAGCTCATTAAAGAGCATTCATTTATTTTACTATCTCCAACAAGTAAGATATATCTGGGGTATCCGATATGATAGATTTTATGAAACCACATTCCCATTTACCTTTCCCTATCATAGCCTTTTAAAATATCTCTAATTCTCTTTAGAGATAATTACAGTATTGACCAAGGATGAGATTCAAATGCTATGTTCTTTTTAACTTAGTCACATGTTCCCATATTACTTCCATTATATCCATACATGCTTATGTGCTCATAATGATGCATCATGGAACAACCCCTAATTAAAAACATTTCATCTCCTTGAGAAAAATATTTCATAACACAATTTATCACAATTATGCAATTCCCGAAAAGTGAAACCATAATCAATATATAGTCATGTTAGATTTCCATAAACCCTTCCTCTTGTTGCTTATGTGTATCATCCTAGTATAGGAATTAGAGTTGATTTCACTTAGAAATCAATATTAAATTATTATATCTTTGATAAGAGTTAGTATAACTTGAGTTTATAAAACAACCATAAGATAAGACATAGGTACCCGATTATCATAACCTTTCCATGTTTTCATGATAATCCATAGCTACTTTCTTAGCAATTATTAAGATTAGACAATCTTACTTCTAGATATCTTTTACTAGTTGAGTACATTCTATACAAAACCTTTGGAGAACTTAACACAACTTTACAAGTAGGTTGATATATTGCATTTTATAATGAGGCAGTTATCCATTAGCAACCTCAACTATTTCCAAGTATGCTTAACGTATGGTTCTTTAGAACATGATATTCTTAGGAAACATTCCACCCTTAGTTCCTTATATGTTCCCTAACATTCACACGTATGTTGTGTGTATCTCTTACTATTTAATTTATACTAATGTTTGTTACAATAGTATTGAATACACTAAATACATATAATGATAGATTTCAAACTCATAACACATCATTTTCCAATTACTCTCTTAGAATACAATGTATTACAACTGGTAATCTTCCTTTAATTCCTTCAAAGAGATAAATACAACTCATGTCTATAAGCATGACCAATATCCTTCATTTAAATGAATAAAACAATTATATTCAGTAGAAAGGCCTTTCCCATTTCCAAGAAGAAGTATTTCATTTAAGAACATTCAAGTCAGTCATATCTTCAAACTTTCCTCGATCAAAATAATATACAAAACTAAATACTTCCACCTTCTTTCTCTCGTGTTTATCTACAAAATTGTTAGCATGAGTCAGTTCACAAGAACTGAGCATGATAATCCTCAACTCATCATAACAACATACTCTACTTAATTATTTCATAAAAATAACCCATATTATTTTTATGAATCAATATTGCAAAGCTTAAGTAGATAAACAATTCTTTCTATAACATGAAAGAAGCAAGCAATTTAATGAACCATGGAAGAAATCAATTTCAGACTTACTTTTCCATACATCTACTTCAATTACTCAGAAGCAGTCATATAATTCATAAGATACATAAGAATTATAAGTATTCAAAGACTACCATATAAGAGTATCAAGATTTCACTCATGCAATCCCATACTTGCATGCCTGAAATCATTTTACTCAACAATTAAGTAACCATAAAATATCAAGAACACATTCAAGAAATCTCTCAAATCTTCACAATAGATCTAACGAGGATTTCATACACCCATAAGGACTGCTAATGGTTCAGCAATAATACCAAAACATCAAGAGTACTTGGCTAACGAAATATGATATTAGAGCATTTAACCTCAAGGATAAGAGGGTGAGAACATTCATGGCATCCTTCATATAGCAATCAGGTATAACTTGAGTAACAGGCTACATATAAAACTTACCTCAACTTAAGCACTTATATGAGCATTCCAAGAGTAGAAAAGAGTACACAATTCCTTCTTCAGATATGTTTCATCATATCAAGACCTAATAAATACTAAGGTCTTTAAAAGTCTAGAAGAGAGTAGGAACCATGAGTTGATGAGATAATATAATTGTTACTTAACCCAAAAAGTTCATCTGACATTTAATATCCCATGAGTTTTCTCAACACGAATTTCAACTTCTAGCAAACCACTTTTTCCCGGTAAGTCAAGACTTCACATGACTCTAAATTTAAGAATGATCTCCTAACCCATTCTACTGAACAAGGTTAGATCATACTAAACTAAATTCATGACACAACTAGAAAGGTCAATAAGGAACTTTCAAAATGTCAAGGAAACCCCATATTTAATAAATGAAACCGAGTACAATTTGCTATAAGAGGAAGAGTCACTTCCGGGTTTGTTGAGATACCACATAATTCAAATCAGAAACATTACACCCGGAGAGGATCTATCACATCTCACGGACTCAGTTAAAGGATGAATCCAGTTATCATCTATTATAAGAGTAGGAGTATATAACTTACCATTTTGTCCCAGAATGGGTTACCATACAAAATCGATGCCTCTAATTTCTTAATAGAACACATAGTATGACAATGTGATCAACAAACTTGAACCATGTTAATTACTACAGAGGGGTAATACCACCAAACTTTACAACCCTGAAGCCAAGAGACTTCCTATTTTGGGACAACTTTAATCCCCATCCTACTTAATGACTCAAATTCCAACATTTAAAACATAAAACCAGCTTCCGATAAAAATGGTCAACCCATAAAAAGGGATCATCAAAACTCAAGGGATAGCTCAAGGTCTTTCCCTTAAACCTTCTAACAACTGATTAAATGGTGGGTCATACTAATGATAATTAATCATCAAACCTTTATTATAGGTTTTGATCTTCAACAAAGGTAATCAATAAACCCAGCAAGCACATAGATAAGAGTGTAAGGGTCAAAGAAATCAAAACTCAACTATCATTACTCACTCATACGTTGAGATGAGACGTACCTAATAAAAGGAACTATTTAACACCTTTTCAACCATGAAATCTAATGTATAAACTTCTAGAAGATCAGCTCACTTTTTAGGATGGTTTCCTAATGGTCAAAAATGAACTACATCTCTTACAAGAGGAAGGAGATTCTTAGTCAAAGTTTACATCACTTTCGAACTCAACAAAAATTGCAAGAAGAACCAAGC
Source organism: Taxus wallichiana var. yunnanensis (assembly GCA_018340775.1). Classification (NCBI taxonomy): domain Eukaryota; kingdom Viridiplantae; phylum Streptophyta; class Pinopsida; order Cupressales; family Taxaceae; genus Taxus; species Taxus wallichiana. The sequence continues at coordinate 591,685,871 of CM031236.1, forward strand.
TTAGTAATAATAGTGAATAAATTATCCCACTAAGTATTATACAAGGTTTTACATGAGAATGTCCATCCTCCGTTATAGAGGCTAAGATGGAACATAAGTGACAAGATTTTAACAAATTGGACTTAACCATCACAGTAATCAAATCTCAATATAACCTTTCCACAACTAGCTTTAAACCCCAAAGGAGTTGGAATAGTTCCAGAGTTATTAAGAAGCAACAAGGAGATCAACATGAAATAATAGAATGAAGTTTTTGGATCTTATACAATCTTAAATTGCAAACAAGATAGAATAGTTAACTGTTAGGAAACTCAACGATTCAGCTAAGCCATCATAATGGCTCTGAGTAGACCATAAATGCCATTCTAAACTACCTATTCAAGGGTCAAAGATGCAAGACCTTGTAATCATTACAACTATCCTTATTATCTACAACTCCGATGATAATATTAAATTCAGTTTTTTTTCTTCAAAGATAAATACTTATTTTAAATAAAACTAGGTCGATTATAAGTACCGATGATGCCTCCTACAAGACCAACATGACTCCACAGGCATATATTTATTTAAAGAATCAAACCCAGTTGTGTAAATCCAACAAACACTAGGTCAAGGAAAGACATCTATAACAAAAACTCACACAAAACAATTTCCAGAATTCCACAATATCTTGCTATATTTATTCATATCCTTGAAGAGATGGGTAAAAATTAAACAAGTTTTCTACAGTATGGGTAGATATCAATTCATAACTGCAAGAAGATTTCAACAATGCTTGGCGTATCAAATCAAACCCATTAATCATTATAGTAGCAATCCTCAAACATCTCAAGAGTGTATTCTTTTCTTAATGATAATAAACCTTATTGAGTCATGTACTTAATTAATCACTTTTAACAACATACATCACGAAGCCATAAGCAATTCATACTCTATAGAGAAAGTATAAAAATGATTCTACATCTCTGAAATTATAAACACAAAATTTCATTCAAGGCAAGGTTATTTTTGTGAAATTACTAAATAGAGCAAGAAATTATGAAAAGTTCAGAGCGTATCATGCATGTTACGCCGGTGTTTTCTTTCCTTGCAAAACTTTCACGATTCTTCAGAAGATCCCTAACTTGGAAGTGAATTCCTTCATCCCCTGAAACAAAATGCTTTCACAATATATATGAATCTGGGGAACTTTGCTGTCCAAAAGATTCAACTGAAGTTTTCTTCAAGAAAACTCACAAAACACATAGTTCTACTTTTTGCATGCAGAGCTTCTACGAGTTTCTAGCCATGAAATGAATCGATACCAAAAACTACCCCTTTGTTCCAATCCATCCATGCACTTCTTCGAGGAAGGTGGGAAATAAAAGACATTAAATGCAGAGTTAATGGAGCTTGCCGCCAACTATTCTTAGCTCTCCTTTAAATTTAGCAAAGTCATACTTCATGCCATGCAAGGTGATTTAGATAACTAAAATACTTCACTCCAAAATCAGTTGGTGGAGATAATTAATAAACAATTAAGGGACTGTGAGTACAACTATTAGGTGGTGGGTGCCACCTCATCAATCATTTGAATTTGAGCAAGCATTTATATCATTTTTAAATGACCAACCAATATCTTATACAAATAGAAATTTGGATGTCCTTCCTTAGCATAACTTAAGGCTTCATACAATTTTCATATGCATATACATCCTTTCAAATAGATAAAGTAATGCCCAAGTCAATCTTCTCAAAGATAGGTTCATATGTTAAGTTTAGAACTATACCACTAGGATTAGATTGTCTTATTTTTACATTAGCTAATAAATCTTCAATAGTAGTTACTTAACTACTTTAATCTTTACAAATTCCTTTTGAAATCTATATATATGTATATATATATATATATATATATATATATATATATATATATATATATATATATATATATAATATAGCATTGATCAAGAAAGTTGTTCATGTATACTCGTAGGAGTTTATGCCCTTAATTCTTAATAATTAAGTCCTTGACTGATGACTATAGCCCTTTTATCCCTGGAAATATGATCATGATAGCATTAGTCATCAAATGGGGTAGACTATCAGATGGTCGGTTTAAGACCTATTATAAACCAACAGAAGTCTTGATCACATTCCAAATTAATTCGCTTAAGTGAACTATCAAAATTTTCAAAGCCTCAACATAACTTAGTTATAAAAACTATAATGTTAACAATTTAATAGAGATAAGAAACAATATCGCAAATCACTTTCGAGGCTTAAATTTACACCAAGGATTTTATGACATACAACATTACAAATGACGTAATGTCACCTTAGCAAAAATAGTTCATCAATAAGATAGACCCCGGATTAGCAGGGTTCTCATCTAAGGAGATCATCCTTAGCTTATTCATGATATTGTGATTACGTGTTCACATCAAGTTTCCATTTAGTTTTTGATACATGCAAGGGTGCCAAAAACATAGGATAAAACCATTTGTCCTATCATTACTTTGACAACAATAATGAAAGCATGGGGCATTACATACCTCCCTTATTAAAAGCATCATCATCTCGATGATGTGGTCCTTGCTAAATAAAATCAAATAGTTCCACACAGGATATAAGAATAATTCTTACAAAATAGTTACTATTCCCCAAATTTTATGGTTTTCAGATTCAAAACTTTAAATTCAGTAGCTGCATCAGCTTATCAGACTGTAAATAGTCACATAGTCCAAATTATTTCATGATTACTTCACTAAAGTAAATCATTTTTGTACAATATATATATTTGATATACAGAGGATATAGTAAAACAAGCTTACCTGTACCTTTTAAGGAAGAACTATTCCTTTCTATTGGGATTACAACATATGGATCTGTGGTAGTTCATTTAGACAAATCACTTTCCTCAGCTCTGTTAAAGAATTTTTGATTTGAGGTTCCAAAACTCTACAACATTGGGTCAAAAAGATAAAGTACCAACATTCATTCATTCAGACTTGAATATTTCTTATTTCAGTTATCAACTTCCTCAACATATCTTACACTTTTTATCTCCTATAACTGGTCCAATCAAAGAATGTTGTCAACGTGGTTATCCAAGCTTATGGATCTACCAAATTTGTTTATTTAATTTTTTTAACAAATATTAACTCATGAATGAGTACTGACAACACATTTTCTTGTCCTCAAACAAGAGGTCTTCAAGTTTATAGATGTTTGAGAAAACTAGTTTGCCAAAAACCTCTCAAAGTGTTAAGTAACAAAGTTACCTTATTAGATGTAGACTTTGACATCCACAACATTTTTATTCCACTGTTAAACCTCCTCGGTGGATTCACAGAATCGGTATTGATCCTAATATTACCAAGGTCATGCAAAATTCCACTTGGTTTGCATGAGGGTTTCAAATAAGTAGTGTATTGTTTGTAAAATTTTTTACTTTAATATAAAGAAGTATGTAAACAACTTACTAAATTCTCTTGGAAGCTCTAAACATTCCTCTAACTTACAAGTCATCGTATCTTTTCCCAACATATATAAAGCATATGAGTTAAGTCTGAAACTCTAAGGGCTTGAAGACACCATGCAGAGTTACATAGAACTATCACAAGAGAGGGATTTCACAATACATCCCTTGATCCTGAACCTCGCACATTTCTATAGTAGGGTTCATATTAGTGAAGTATGAATTCCCTTATCTGGGTTCAACTAAAAATACTGGAATCGACCACAAAAACCCATGAAAGTTCACAGTAATTCATAAACTAGAATTTCCACATAGCCACAACACGTCATGATAGGTGAACAGAAGGGAATCATGTCATGATAGGTAACATAAAAGAAATCTTGTCTTGTGAGATACAAGATATTACCAGAAGCTAAATATAACCTCATACTATCTATGCTTTTAGATGAGTCGACCTAGAACGAGCCATCACCAAACCTTTTGAGTATTTTTAAGTGATAGATTTTTGAGCTCCCAGGTTCAAACCTAAGATCCTCCTTTCAATGTGATGATACCCCAAAACTTTGGGTACTTGAGTAATATAACCCAAAAGTAACATATACCAAAATAAATATATATATTACAACCACTATTAAAAGTCAACAGATAGATTATAATATTTTCAGTTCCTTGGAATTGAAATATTAATTATGTAAATCAAATATTTGATAGAATATAGAACAATCACTCAGATCAATGCTACCTAACTAGACATAAGCTGAAAATTGAGCATTTTTATTCCATATTACCATAAAGAGTTAGGCTTCACAATTGTTGACCAGTTTTTTTTTTCATTGAGTACAACAAATCCATATTTTCTTTCTTTTAGTATTGAAGAATACTAATCTCATGGATCTCTTCACAATTTTCTTTGTCTCCTGCTAGGGATACATGTTCCTTTCCTTTGTTAACTACCCTTGCAACATGCTTCATCATTCGAGACTTGTCCATCTTCTTTAAAGGACATTGGTTGGCATAATGCCCATTGCCACACGTGAAACATCCACCAGCAAGTCCCGATTGACCACCTTTAACTTTTCCATTTGCAACAATATTATGCTTTTTCCTATAGGTTATCACTACAAGTTTTTGGGAAATTTATTTTTGGCAGAACACATTTTCTTGCTATGCTTTTTCCACCAAATTTTCTTAGCATTCCGAGATGAAGAAGAATTATCATTTTTATGTCCCTTTTCATTTTTATGAGTGGGAGTGTCTAGCAGATTTGGTTTTAGCCCACTGATTTTCCAAATATCATCTTATCGAAGAAGATCCATGTTTATCCAATGCTTCCCCCAATTTTGGGTTTAGTCCATCTTTGGATTGGTAAGTCCAAAACTTTCCATCAATGATCAGTTCATTATTTAAATAACTCTCATAATGTTTATTAGTAATAGACCTAAGTTGTCCTTTGTCCAACTTATCACTTTCACCCATCACCAACTTGCTCCAAGGCATCTATCCGGTTCTGGTATATTGAAGGATTTCAAGAATTTTGTCTAACTTTAGCACCATTGAAACCACAACAAAAATCAGACCCGGTTCTTTCTTCTTGGTGCATCCTTCCCATTTCCATTTTTATTCTGAAAAAAAAATAAAAGTTTTAATTAGCGTAAGGACCCAATAAGTCCAAGAGTTGCAACCTTCATCTCTGATACCAAAATGTAACATCCACTTTTGTCACTTTGTCTCAATTTTTTTAAAACTTTATACAATTTATTTAAATACCCATATATTTAAATCTACATAAACCTTAATGCAATCCATTTCCGATAACTATCATGAACCATGTGTAGCTATATGAGAGAATGTTGAACCTACTCATTCTCCCTCAATGCTCTATATGAGCCATACATAAAATGTATCCTTTGGTTCCTTTTAACAGGTATGATATATAAGTGAATTCCCCTAAGTGTGTACCTGGGTTCCACCTATGAAATCCACAGGCATCCCACAGCTTAGATAAAGGTGAAATCTTGACAATGTAATCAACAACTTACACCACTTTGTGCAAAGTTTCTGAGTCATGTATGCCATGCTCAATTCCATGATGGCACACTCACCATAGGAATCATGTCATCTCACCTTATTCACTTGTTCAGTTATATGGATTCACAACTTAATATATTTAAAATAGCTACAAGCCTTGAATAAGGTACAAACTAGTTTAACTACATGAAGACGTACCTCTATGTCATCCTATGATGCCTATGGGAAAGAAAGTTTTCTCGTAACAATTCACCTTGTTACTCACCCACATCTCCTCCATCATGATATAAGGGCATATCTACCATCCAATTGATAACTCTATCAAGGTTTGTACTTAGGACAACACCATACTACAATCTAGTCTCTTGATGAGACAATTCATTACATCTATAAATAGAGTCCTGGTGATAATCATCATCATAGGATACGACCATGTAGCATATATGCATGAGTTTGAATCCTTGATGTTTTCAAGGTAAATATTACCATTAAGATAATAGTTAGGTTTTACGACACTTTCTCCACGAATGGGTCATACCTAAGGTCCGGATTAAGTTGATCCCAGACCCCCAATCTCTATAACACTTAATTACCTTCCAATGTCCCATACCCAAGTTAACCATTGATAGAAATGATACTATCAAGGTCTATGATCATTATTGTAGTTTCAATAAAAATTGTCCCAACTTTAACATTTAGGCTCATGTTCCTTATTTCATATTCTAGGGATATATACTTATATAAAGCTAAGTATTTATGTATGATTCATTCCTTTTATTAAGTGCCATAGGCTATCAATGCCAACCATCTTTTCAGTTTAAGCACATCACTTTTCTTAATTGCAGCTCATTAAAGAGCGTTCATTTATTTTACTATCTCCAACAAGTAAGATATATCTGGGGTATCCGATATGATAGATTTTATGAACCACTTACCCATTTACCTTTCCCTATCATAGCCTTTTTAAAATATCTCTAATTCTCTTTAGAGATAATTACAGTATTGACCAGGGATGAGATTCAAATGCTATGTTCTTTTTAACTTAGTACGCATGTTCCCATATTACTTCCATTATATCCGACATGCTTATGTGCTCATAATGATGCATCATGGAACAACCCCTAATTAAAAACATTTCATCTCCTTGAGAAAATATTTCATAACACAATTTATCACAATTATGCAATTCCCGAAAAGTGAAACCATAATCAATATATAGTCATGTTAGATTACCATAAACCCTTTCTCTTGTTGCTTATGTGTATCATCCTAGTATAGGACTTAGAGTTGATTTCACTTAGAAATCAATATTAAATTATTATATCTTTGATAAGAGTTAGTATAACATGAGTTTATAAAACAACCATAGCACAGGGGTACCTGATTATCATAACCTTTCCATGGTTTCATGATAATCTAGCTGCTTTCTTAGCAGAGGCCATTAAGATTAGATAATCTTACCTCTAGATATCTTTTACTAGTTGAGTACATTCTATACAAAACCTTTGGAGAACTTAACACAACTTTACAAGTAGGTTGATATATTGCACTTTATAATGAGGTAGTTATCCATTAGCAACCTCAACTATTTCCAAGTATGCTTAATGTATGGTTCGTTAGAACATGATATTCTTAGGAAACATTCCTCCAATAGTTCCTTATATGTTCCCTAAATCTCACACATATGATGTGTGTATATCTTACTACATTAATTTATACTAATGTTTAATACAATAGTATTGTAATACACTTCCTAACTACATATAGATTTATAGACTTCATAACTCATAACACATCATTTGCAACTTACTCTTATAATACAATATATACAATAGGTAATCTTCTTTAATTCCTTTAAAGAGATAAGTACAACTCATGTCTATAAGCATGACCAATATCCTTCATTTAAATGAATAAAACAATTATATTCAGTAGCAAGGCCTTTCCCATTTCCAAGAAGAAGTATTTCATTTAAGAACATTCAAGTCAGTCATATCTTCAAACTTTCCTCGATCAAAATAATATACAAAACTAAATACTTCACCCTTCCTTCTCTGTGTTTATCTACAAAATTGTTAGCATGAGTCAGTTCTCAAGAACTGAGCATGATAAGCCTTAACTCAATCATAACAACATACTCTACTTAATTATTTCATAGAAATAACCCATATTATTTTTATGAATCAATATTGCAAAGCTTAAGTAGATAAACAATTCTTTCTATAACATGAAAGAAGCAAGCAATTTAATGAACCATGGAAGAAATCAATTTCAGACTTACTTTTCCATACAACTACTTCAATCACTCATAAAATAATCATATAATTCATAAGATACATAAGAATTATAAGTATTCAAAGACTACCATATAAGAGTATCAAGATTTCACTCATGTAATCCCATACTTGCATGCCTGAAATTGTTTTACTCAACAATTAAGTAACCATATAAATATCAAGAACACATTCAAGAAATCTCTCAAATCTTCACAACAGATCTAACGAGGATTTCATACACCCATAAGGATTGCTAATGGTTCAACAATAATACCAAAACATCAAGAGTATTTGGCTAACAAATATGATATTAGAGCATTTAACCTCAAGGATAAGAGGGAGAGAACATTCATGGCATCCTGCCATATAGCAATCAGGTATAACTTGAGTAACATGCTACATATAAAACTTACCTCAACTTAAGCACTTATATGAGCATTCCAAGAATAGAAAAGAGTACACAATTCCTTCTTCAGATATGTTTCATCATATCAAGACCTAATAAATACTAAGGTCTTTAAAATTATGGAAGAGAGTAGGCACCATGAGTTGACGAGATAATATAATTGTTACTTAACCCAAAAAGTTCATCTGGACATTTAATATCCCATGAGTTTTCTCAACACAAATTTCAACTTCTAGCAAACCACTTTTTCCCGGTAAGTCAAGACTTCACATGACTCTAATTTAAGAATGATCTCCTAACCCATTCTATTGAACAAGGTTAGATCATACTAAACTAAATTCATGACACAACTAGGAAAGGTCAATAAGGAACTTTCAAAACATCAAGGAAACCCCATATTTAATAAATGAAACCGAGTACAGTTTGTTATAAGAGAAAGAGTCACTTCCGGGTTTGTTGAGATACCACATAATTCAAATCAAAATCATTACACCCGAGAGGATCTATCACATCTCATGGACTCAGTTAAAGGATGAATCCAATTATCATCTATTATAAGAGTAGGAGTATATAACTTACCATTTTGTCCTAGAATGGATTACCATACAAAATCGATGCCTCCAGTTTCTTAATAGAACACATAGTATGACAATGTGATCAACAAACTTGAAATGTGTTAATTACTACAGAGGGGTAATACCACCAAACTTTTACAACCCTGAAGCCAAGAGACTTCCTATTTTGGGACAACTTTAATCCCCAGCCCTACTTAATGACTCAAATTCCAACATCTAAAACATAAAACTAGCTTCCGATAAAAAGGTCAGCCCATAAAAAGGAATCATCAAAACTCAAGGGATAGCTCAAGGTCTTTCCCTTAAACCTTCTAATAACTGATTAAATGGTGAGTCATACTAATGATAATTAATCATCAAACCTTTATTACAGGTTTTGATCTTCAAAAAGGTAATCAATAAACCCAACAAGCATAGATAAGAGTGTAAGGGTCAAAGAAATCAAACTCAACTATCATTACCAGCTCATACGTTGAGATGAGGCATACCCAATAAAAGGAATTGTTTAACACCTTTTCAACCATAAAATCTAATGCATAAACTTCTAGAAGATCAGCTCACTTTTTAGGATGGTTTCCTAATGGACAACAGTGAACTACATCTCTTACAAGAGGAAGGAGATTCTTAGTCAAAGTCGACATCACTTTCAAACTCAACAAAATTACAAGAAGAACCAAGCTTTAGTAATAATAGTGAATAAATTAGCCCACTAAGTATTATACAAGGTTTTTACAGAGAATGTCCATCCTCCATTATAGAGGCTAAGATGGAACATAAGTGACGAGATTTTAACAAATTGGACTTAACCATCACAGTAATCAAATCTCAATATAACCTTTCCGTAACCACTTTAAACCCCGAAGGAGTCGAAATAGTTCCAGAGTTATTAAGAAGCAGCAAGGAGATCAACATGAAATAATAGAATGAAGTTTTTGATCTTATACAATCTTAAATTACAAACAAGATAGAACAGTTAACTTTTAGGAAACTCAGCGATTCAGCTAAGCCATCATAGTGGCTCTGAGTAGACCATAAATGCCATTCTAAACTACCTATTCAAGGCCAAAGATGTAGACCTTGTAATCATTACAACTGTCCTTATTATCTACAACTCGATGATAATATTAAATTCAGTTGTTTTTCTTTAGTGCAAATACTTAATTTTAAATAAAACTAGGTCGATTATAAGTACCGACGATGCCTCCTACAAGACCAACACAACTCCACAGGCATAGATTTATTTAAAGAATCAAACCCAGTTACGTAAATCCAACAAACACTAGGTCAAGGAAAGACATCTATAACAAAAACTCACACAAAACAAATTTCTAGATTCCACAATATCTTGCTATATTTATTCATATCCTTGAAGAGATGGGTAAAAAATTAAACATAGTTTTCTATAGTATGGGTAGATATCAATTCATAGCTGCAAGAAGTTTTCAACAATGTTGGCATATATCGAACAAACCCATTAATCATTATAGCAGCAGTCCTCAAACATCTCAAGAGTGTATTCTTTCCTTAACGATAATAAACCTTATTGGATTTTGTACTTAGTTAATCACTTTTAACAACATACATCATGAAGCCATAGCAATTCATACTCTACATAGAAAAAGTATAAAATGATTCTATATCTCTGAAATTATAAACACAAATTTCATATAAGGCAAGGTTATTTTTGTGAAATTACTAAATAGAGCAAGAAATTATGAAAAGTTCAGAGCGTATCATGCCTGTTACACTGGTGTTTTCTTTCCTTCTAAAACTTTCACGATTCTTAGAAAATCCCCAACTTTGAAATGAATTCCTTCATCCAACAAATCACAATGTTTCCATGATATTTAATGAGTCTGGGGACTTTTGTCCAAAGATTCAACTAAAGTTTTCTTCAAGAAAACTCACAAAAACACATAGTTCTACTTTTGCATGCAGAGCTTCTATGAGTTTCTAGCCATGAAATGAATCGATACCAAAAATTGCCCCTTTGTTCCAATCCATCCATGCACTTCCCGAGGAAGGTGGGAAATAAAAGACATTAAATGCAGAGTTAATGGAGCTTATTGCCAACAATTCTTATATTCTTAGCTCTCCTTTAAATTTAGAAAAGTCATACTTCATGCCATGCAAGGTGATTTAGATAACTAAAATACTTCACCTCAAAATCAGTTGGCAGAGATAATTAATAAACAATTAAGGAACTGTGAGTAAACACTATTAGGCGGTGGGTGCCACCTCATCAATCGTTTGAATTTGAGTAGCCTTATATCATTTTCAAATGACCAACCAATATCTTATACAAATAGAAATTCTGATGTCCTTCCTTAGCATAACTTAAGGCTTCATACAATTTTCATATGGATATACATCCTTTCAAATAGATAAAGTAATGCCCAAGCCAATCTTCTCAGCAATAGGTTCATATGTTAAGTTTAGAATTATACCATAAGGATTAGATTGTCTTGTTTTTACATTAGCTAATAAATCTTCAATAGTAGTTACTTGACTACTTTAATCTTTGCAAATTCCTTTTCAATATATATATATATATATATATATATATATATATATATATATATATATATATATATATATATATATATATATATATATATACATATATACATATACATATACATATATATATATATATATATATATATATATATATATATATATATATATATATATATGTATATGTGTATGTGTGTGTATATGATATATGTATATAATATGTGTATATGTGTGTGTATGTATATGTATATATATAGTGTTGATCAAGAAAGTTGTTCATGTATACTCGTAGGAGTTTATGCCCTTAATTCTTAATAATTAAGTCCTTGACTGACGACTATAGCCCTTTATCCCTGGAAATACGATCATGATAACATTAGTCATCAAATGGGGTAGACTATCAGATGGTTGGTTTAAGACCTATTATAAACCAACAAGAAGTCTTGATCACATTTCAAATTAAGTCACTAAGCGAACTATCAAAATTTTCAAAGCCTCAACATAACTTAGTTATAAAAACTATAATGTTAACAATTTAATAGAGATAAGCAAACAATATCACAAATCACTTTTGAGGCTTAAATTTACACCAAGGATTTTATGACATACAACATTACAAATGACATAATGTCACCTTAGCGAAAATAGTTCATCAATAAGATAGACCTTCTCATCTAAGGATTAGCAGGGTTCTCATCTAAGGAGATCATCTTTAGCTTAGCTTATTCATGATATTGTGATTACGGATAAAACCATTTTTCCTATCATTACTTCAACAATGAATGAAAGCATGGGGTGTTACATAATTTTAAAACTTAAAAACACTTTGGTCATTTAAGCACTTTTTTCACTTGTAAGATTGAGTAATCAGGGAGAAGTAGGCAATGTATGAACACTCATTAATAATTGAGCCCCTTCAAGGAATGGACATATGAATGAAAATAATTTTATTCAATGATCAATATTTTCTATTTTATTATTATTTATTTTTTATGTCATCAAGTTTTTTGAGTGAATGACATTTAATTAAGTATATTAAGAAAAGACATAAACATAAAATTAAAAAAGTGGGAATTATCATCATAGGGAAATGAAACTATAGATAAGAATTTCTCCGTTTAGTAGAAATTATTCTTGAAAGAAAAATTTCAAAAATGATGGCACTATAAACAAATTATAATGTCAATTGTCAAATATGAATTCTATTTTATACATTATTGAATTTACTTGTACCACTTCAAGCTAACTCTTCTCCAATAACGAGATATAAATTATTATTACAAACATTATTCAATATACCTAAGCTAACCTTTATTTAATAATGTGATATATATTATGTATAATTATTGCCATACTAATGAAATAAGACAATAAATTTTGGATATTGGCACTTAGCCATCTTTTGGCTCCAACATACTTTACTTGTCCAAAAATAACCATGCACAAGAAATCCACCTAGGCATTGTAGAGGGATTAATTTAATTATGCCTCCTCTTAAAAACAAAAAAACTAAAGGTACCAACTATAGCAAGTTAGTGACTTCCTTCATAGTTTTACATTCAAGCCAAGATACTTCATTACCTCATTGTTTGTAAAGAGAGTTGGTTAATATTTTCGTTTGGATTGTTTGAATATGATGGAGGAGGGGGATGAAATTCTGGTTTGGTTAATGAATGAATGTTCAAACTTTGAAGAGGAGATTGTAAACAAAGTTATGTGGAGCCTGGAGTGATACATTTTTAGTGTCGACGCAAATGCAAATATTATCGAGACTTATCTATCATCATTTAGTGTTTGGGGGGACAATTATACGTAGAGTGACTCAGTGCAATCACTAGCAAGCAATAATGCTCAGTATTTGATGCATATGATGTCAAAGAAAATGAAACAGGGTGTCAATGTGTTTGTGAAGGTGACAGTCACTTAGGTGATCTAATGGAGCCATTTGATGAGGAGCTTCTTTCAACTTCAACAAGGTCGATAACATGACATCATGTGAGGCAATTATGTCTTCCATTTCTCTATCAATTGAAAATGCACTTGTGGATGGCAAAGATCATTTGAAGTTCATTGATACAAGATTATTTGTAGATGTACAAGATCTGATGTGTGTTGGTCTAAAATCTATCGGGTGGAAAGATCTATGATAGACAAGCCAACAGTGTGTAAGGCATAGCCCCTCTTTGAGTCAGCAAAGTGAAACTGGTTTATTGCTATTCCACTAGCAGGAATCTATGCAAGTCTCACAATATTCCACCTTTGGGGTTTGGGATCTTATCCCAGTTGGGGTGTTTCCAACTATGAAAAGAAAGGAAAGAAGGGAAAGATGAAGATAGGATAAATAGATTCGAGGGGAGAAAAGAAATGTATTCCAAAGTAGAAAGGTCAGAAGGTCTATGTTTTGGGGTTGGTAATAAATGGAGCCAAACCTACTTGCATAAATGAACAAAGCAATACTGATGAACAAATGACAAAAAAGCAGAGGTAGATTCAACAAAATAAACATACAGATCTAACATAAGAAAGTTCTGATGCATAACACAGGTATTCAACACAAAGTCTCAATATTGTATTAGTATTTTCTTCTGTTACAAAAGTGCAAAGCCTTTTCTCCTTACTTATTTTTTTTTATCTAAAAGTGTCCACACAAATACAACAAGTATTCAAGTATTTATAGGAGGAGAAAAGAGAAGGCAAAAAGAAAACAAACAACTAATTACAAAATATCTAAAAGTCAACTATTGACTTGAGCAACTTGGTGGATGACAACATCCCATGGTGCAACATGGATGATGTCATCATTTGTGCCAACATACTTTTAGATATTTACAAAAAGAAAGCCAAGAGGAAGAAGGCTATTCGTCGTCATCTCACGGCTGGAAGGGAGTATCTTACTTCTGCTCAGGAGAGACAATGTGGAATTGAGCCCGGTATTCCATGAATTTATTGACCATCGGCTGAAGTTGATCCTGGTAGGACCCTTGGTATGATCGCCGATGACCTCGCAAGTCTCTCGTTCATCTATGAGTTTTTCGGGGAGCTTGAAATACTCATTACCTACCTCCATCAGGCACCCCACAAAATCGTGATAAGACAAAAGGGTTATTGATAAATTCGGTGTCAAAAGTGACTTCTGGCCCTAGCCCGTGCGAGACAATCTCCTTGAAGATCCGAATAGTTTCATCTTGCCTTCCTCAAGGCGAAAGAAGGAGTGAGTAAGCCCAGAGACATTCTTAGGACAATTTTCTCCATTTGATGTATCACATCCAAGGCTTCCTCCTTGACCTTGTCTATCTTCTCTAGGAAAATTCCATCTGAGTGACTTGGTAGTCCAAAGTAGCTAGGATTTTGCTAGGTACCCTGGGGTGATCGAAAATTCCGAATTTTACCAAATCATCGACTGAGTAGTCAAGCATCTTCTGGAATGTCTCATGTTGCAACCTAGCATGGTCCAACTCTTCAGAGATAGGTCCTGCAATCGCCTGGAGTTCCTTGTTCACCCGACCAATGTTCTGATATAACTCGGTGAACTTGACAATTACTTCCTCATTGTCTTTGAGGATCTGGTATCTCCAGGTAGATACTGCCATGCCTTGTTCACCAATCTTGGTGTATTTGTTTATCTTATCCTGGCTTAGGACCTTAGGATTTTCAGAGGTAGTTGTAAGAGGTGCACTACCCATTTTCTGTAGGGTGTGGAGAAGATGCTTATTCTGTTCTTTTAACAACCTCTTCTCTTCCTTTGATTCTTTAAGTTTCTTGCAAAGGGCATCCACCACAGATAGGGCCTCTCCTTGAAGGCTTTCAGATGATGTTCCCATTGTGACCTACGTCACTATATAATCTGTAGAGGACAGATCATTTTATCTTTGGAGGGATCGAGATACGCGATCTCCATTACTCTTTCTCCTGATGCACTCTGAGAGAAGCGGGTTATCAGATTTTGATTCTTAGCCCCTTTTGCTTGGATGACAGAAAATTCCATTGGTGTAATGGGGAATTTCCTCTTATGCTGACTCAGGTGCTGGGAGATCCATGCCGGACTTAAGGGAGTGGGAGTGGGACCGAGGTAGAAGAGGGAGCAACCTGCAATGAATGAGGGAAAATGGGTTAAGACACTTGGTGGTGGCATTGAGAGAGACAGGCAAGAAAGTGCTCACGGGAGGAAGAGACACTACAGGTGAGGTAGTCATGGGAATGGAAGGGAGATGAGAGATGAGAGAAGAAATGGTGGGGGAAAGCTCCGCGAGAGAAGAGAAAATGGAGGAAGAGGAAGGGGGAATAGAAGATGGGGGAGAGGATACGACCAAAGGAATGGTCACTTGAGTCACATGAGGAGGGGGAGAAGGGATGGTGGGAACCTCCATGGTTGTAGCAGTGGCAACATCCTGAGTGGATGTGCCCATTAGAACACTCTCTGTCACCTCTTTCTCTGGGGATGCCAGAGTTACAACCTGTTCCTGTGCGGCGGAGGGAGGACTCTCAGGAGCTTCTTCGAGCGTAGAGCTCGAATCTACCTCTTTATCCTTTCCTTTTCCCTTTGGCAGATGTTTCGGCTGACAGGTGCATTGCCCAAAGGGGACATGGTGAAATCTACTCCGAGGTAGATAAGGCCATTCATTCTGCACCAATGTTCTGTTTGCCGCAATGTTTCCTTAACCCTTACCTCAATGGTCTGAGGTGCCTTTGTTCTATCTATTTCGGAAAATGGCCAGCTATCCCCATCCATGTCTAGATACACCTGATCAACTTCTTGATCAGTTGTTTGATAACCTTTTGGAACAATGGCCATGCCATATTGAATAATCTCTACTAGGGCCAGGTGAGAGTGATCCTTTCTTCTGAGTTCGACCTCATGATACAGGTCGATGTAGATGTCCTCGATTTGTGGAACGTGGATCGGATCGAGTTTTTCCTTAGGGAGGTAATTTCTTGGATCGAAGGTGGGCCTTGTTTGGCTGAAATTGTGCTTTAGGTTAAGCGGCCCAGCTTACGTAAACATTTCCTGGGCTTTGGTGTGAGAAGTGTAAGTGTACCTGCCCACTGTGAGGGGGAAAGGAGTTCCACCCTTCTTTCTTTTTAGGCACTTCTCATGATATGTTATGAGCTGCCTGGACAGCTCCAACAGGATCAACTTAGGGCCAGCATACCTTGGCAATTTGGTGGGCTCCCCCAAGAAGTTAGCTGCTCTAAGATAGGTGAAGGTGGGGAATTGGGTAAATAATGCTCCCCACTTCTCAGTTGTTGTGACTATGCTCTTGGTCATCCGACCATGAGTCATATTTGGCCTCAAAAGGTAGATGATGCCGTAGAAGAAAGCATCATTGATCTTGGTAAACTGTGGGATGTTGTTCTCCAGCTTCAACTCTAGGTAGTATTCATATATTTTCACCTGAGGCCAAACTCCGCATCGGCTCAGTGCTGGATAATCCCTCTCTAAGGCTGCAACATAGACTACGTAGGAGTTCATATAGAACTTCTCCGTTGTGGTGAGTTGTTGGAGCTTCTCAGAGATGGTGCTACTTATGATCTTTGTCCAATCAAAGCACCGATCGTGCACGTTCTTATTCATGGTTTCCAGGTACCTGAGCATCCATTTGTGAAAGTAATGGGCACAAGAAAGCCCAAATACTCTACTTAGGAATGTGATGGTATCACTCAGTTCCTCGAGAGAAGTCACTACGGTGAATAACCTGTGGCCACCTGGTTATCACCTTCTTATTCTTCAAATATACTTCATTCATCAGTTGCATGCATTTGTCTTCATTATCCTCCCACGCCTTGATGCAGTCTTCTTGACTTATAGCCACAAAATGTCAGTGGTGGGGAATGCCTAGCATGATCTCAAAGTGCCAGGCAGTGAGGTTGATTATAACCTCACCCTTTTCATTTTTAACACACCTTGTGTCTTTGTTATAACAGCGAGGCCACCACCATCATAAACTCATTATTTACTGCACTGACGGGGATCCCCCCAGCAAAATGCAGACCACTTCCTACCAGTTTGTCCATCCAAGGACTGCCTGTGACCCTCCTGGTTCTAGCCCAAAAATCATCCATGTCGATGTGGCCAAGTTCGAATCTCGATTTCTAGGTAACATTCTCGCCTGGGACTCGGGAATTCCCACCCTTTGATATTTGTATTTCATCTCTTCCTCTGTGAGCTTAGCCTTACCCTTTGACTTGGTTGGCCTTTTGCTTGATGTAGACATATGTGGATCTGAGTTTAGTTGCTGATCTACAAGAAGGAGCGAAGTCCAATGCAGAAGAGCCATATTAGCTATCACATGTTCCATTAAAGCTTTACAGAATGAGGAGTTAGCAATTTTAAAGCCTTTAGGCATAAGGCAAAATAAATTTATAGGTCAGTAGGGTCAAAATTATGGCGCACCGAAGTGGGGTGTGTAAGGAAGAAATCAGCGCCAAAGGGCGCAGGGCTGCAGGAATTTTGCATATAACATCATTTTTGTTGTAGACAGGGGTGCGCCTGTGCCATTATATGAGGTTTTTATACTGGGCGCAAATAATTTTGGTGTTGCATGGAAGCGTGGATGTGTACAAGTGCAGGTATGGGATGTGTTGCATGGACTTTTGGTGCGCCGAGGGGTGTAGGAGCAATGCGTGTAGCACTAAATTTATGTGCACAAAGGGGCCTTTGGCGCGGCACAGGAAAAGATTGCATAACATGCTTTGTTGTTGTAGACAGGGGTGCACAAGTTCCTGAGATAAGTTTTTCCTAGTTTTGTATGGTGCAAGAAATCTACATGCTGCAATCAGGGTCTGTGCGCCATTGGCACGACTGTGTTTTTGTAACATGAATGGCATTTACGCCAAAGGAAAGCCATGGGTGGAAAAGATAACTTTTAGGTTTCTTGCCTCTCGAGTTTGTGATTTTTATGTTTTCTCGACATGATTCGACAGAGAGGGGAACACAACAAAGAGTTCTGGGTTCATTTTGAGGCAGATCCCTCTTGGCCAGCAGATTTGGAAAGAGGGTGGAAATGGCTTGGGAGGGAAGATTTGTAAAAAGGGCAGGAGGGGTTTATGGTTTCTCAGATTCATTTCATACCTCACAAAAACTAACAAAAACAAAAACACAAGAGAAGTAAGGACCACTTACTCGGAATATATAGAATGAGAGAAATGAAGTGGGGTCCATGAATGTGACACGAGGATGACGGGCGCGCTAACATGTGCAGAGGAATAAATATCTCGTGTGTTTTTATTTGTGAAAGTTACATGGTGGATGCACCTATATATAGCCAAAAGTGTAATAAATACGCCGACCACTTTTTAAAGAGGCACACCAAAACACGTGTCGACATGGAAAACTTTGTGCCCAGTGGCATAGATATGTTTTTGTTGACATGAAATTATATGTGCCTTAAGCGCAAATTTAGGACTGTCGACGCTGGATTTTGAGCGCCTTGGCGCAACAATTAATGGCACAACATTTTTGTTGTTGACATGTCGGCGCATGCACCTAGGCGTAGGAAAGAAATGCGCATCATGGGGAGGTACAACAATTGTTGTGTCAACACTCCAATGGGTGTGCCAAAGGAATAAAAGGGGGCGCAAATAAGCTTTGTGTTGCATGGAAAAAATTTGTGCCCAACCTAAAAAGGACCAAAATGACTAAGTTCGAGATACCAGATTTTCCAGAAAGGAATTTTACACCATTCCAAATGCTAAGGGACCTCTACGAGGAAACAACAAAAATTTGTAAGCTTACACTGCAAAATTTCCTTGTCAATTTTGCAGGATAACAATGTGCCACTGACACATTGTCAAAAAGTGCTCCGGTTTCTAACATGGCATATGCCTTTCAACATAAAGAGATGAAATTGGATTTGATTCAAGATAATAAAAAGTATAGGTTGTCCTTGTAAACAATGCTAAATGCATATGCAATTTATTTTCCCAAGGATCAAAAATGAAAATGTTTTTCCAACAAATAAAATTAAATAAAAAATTACCAACATGAGGATCGTCTTTCAACAAAAGGCAATTGCGGTTGTACTTAAGCTCTCATAATTTCTTCAATATTTTTCACTTTTCTAACAATGCTTTGGTGTCATTGGGGTTTGAATCTACCAAGATATTTTTATCAAAGAAATATCAATGTTGCAAATGGCCTTACCCAGATGATTTTGAGCAGCATACAATGCCATCTAATGCCCTTCTCAATCTAAAAGCACTGTGTAGATAGGGTCGGTTGAAATATGTGCTACATATTCTTTTTATTGCGAACAACCCTCCTGTAGAATCTTCTACATATAATCATTTATTGCAGTCTTGCATTACTTAGAAATCCCTTGTAGAGGGTGAGCAAATCCATTCACACATTAATGCCATAGGATTTACGTTTTCAACAAACACATTACTACACAATATGATTATCAACATGCATGAAAAATGCTGAAGTTTGGTGGATGTTCGCAACATTTTCGACCACGCGAGTCAAACATCATGTGAGGCAATCAGAGTTTCCATTTCTCAATCAATTGAAAACATGCATGTGGATGGTAGAGATTAGTTCAAAGGTTATAATATGGGATTTTTATGTGGATGGAAAAGATTTGATGTGCCACTGACACATTGTCAAAAATAAATCTCGTTGCTAATAGGGCATATGCCTTTCGGTGAAATAAAATAAAATAATTACGTTCACTCATAAATATGCAACAATGATCTGTTTCATTTTTCCATCCTTGGTAATCATGATACACCATTTTTTCCCAATTCCCTTCTCAACTATCATGTGCGCATTCTCAAATTAAACTGCTTTCTTCTTCCAAGTTTTGA
This sequence comes from Taxus wallichiana var. yunnanensis, assembly GCA_018340775.1. Classification (NCBI taxonomy): domain Eukaryota; kingdom Viridiplantae; phylum Streptophyta; class Pinopsida; order Cupressales; family Taxaceae; genus Taxus; species Taxus wallichiana. Next base: position 591,705,938 of record CM031236.1, read on the forward strand.
AAAATCCCACACCCACTTAGAGATGATGAAATTGGTAATTAATCCTAGAATTTTGAGCCACAAGGGCAATAAAATGTTGTTTGTGGCTCCGCTGAGTACGAAAATGAAGCCCAAAAATAGAAATAAAGAGTGTCAGTAGGAGGAACACAACAATTACTCCCAGTCTAAACAATATTAATTACGATGTAGGAAAAAGAACATAAACAAAACAATGCTTATTTGCATGAGCACATGATAATTAAAATAAAATCTACAAGGAAACTGAAAAATGCGTATAGAGAGGTGCAGGGTTGGAATAACTTGGATGGTATGTTGGACCCCATCAACCCTCTCCTCTGCTCTAGCTCATCAAATACAAACAGTTTGTGCAGGCATGCTTTGACACCTTTGACTTCGATCCTTATTCTTCCTACTGCAACAACTGCAAGTACAACCCCACCATTATGCTCCATGATCTCAGCCTCTCTCTTTTTCATTGTGCCTACCAAATTACAAAAAATAGGTAAAAATGTGCACTCTAGTAGAGGCTCACAAAAGGCCATGGGAGAGCAGTTACAAATGGATTAGATTATTTTGGTCATTGATATAAACTAACACATGAATAGTGGGATTACAAAATGTTGTGAGAAGCCCTTGTCTTTCTACCCATAAACATAGCTTTCGACGTAATTACAATGATTTTTTAAAATTAAAAAAAGGCTTCTTTTTCTTCATTAAATTAAACTATCGATGTTTTAATTATTATAAAAAATACTATGCCACGAGAAATTCGCACTGACATCCACATAGGACCACCCAATATTTTATTCCCATGTTTTAATAATAATAAATTGTGCTTTTGTTGGTCTGTAGTTCAAATATTCCCGTAAAAAAGAGATATATCGGAAGCCGTCGATCTCCAGGAATAGATGATGTGTCAGTATGATAGTCAAAAATTATAGAAGTACATCACGCGTGTCACTGACTGCTTTGTACAGAATACAACCAATTTGGTTTTCACGGTTTTGGACCGCCAAATTGCTTGTGAAAAACTAGGATAATTATGTAATGAAAAAAAAAAAAAAGGCAAAGGAAAAAGGGGAAAATGTGGAGAATGAATAAACAAAACAACAAATAAATTTGGGGCTTCTTCTCCTCTCCACGAAAGAAAGCATACTTTGTTCAGTCGACTTGCAAAGTTTATACGGCCAAATTTTGATTTGGGTTTTGTTTTATCGTACATACCTAGTTTGTGTTGTTGGTGTGCTGGGTGGTGTTTTTTACCTATTATTTGATGGATTTCAATGTGGGTTTTTCGAGTTTTGATCCAAAATGACATTAGTTGTCAATACAAAAGGTATTCATAAATTTAAACTTATTACAATGGTTGGTGATAGTTTTTTTGGTGGTTGACATACAGCTGCATATGCACCTAAGTATATCTTCCATATTCAACTAGTTTACGTGGGTGTGCCCATATCTACCGCATTAAATTAGGTTCAATTTTTTTACTATCTATACTAGCATGACTCACCACATCACCTTTGGAAATACCATGCATAACGGTAGAATGCATTGTATTGACATTGATAAATAATTTTATAATGAATAGCAAGAGGACAAGTTGATAAATAATTTTATAATGAATAGCAAGAGGACAAGCACTAGGTTTCATATGCAAGTCGGTAGTGGCTAGATGAAGACGCAAAACTTGCTTAAGAAAATCTTCTTTTTGTAGACTAACTGGGTAATTTGGATAGACTTCAAAAGAGATGGGGTCATTATGTAAACTAGTTTGTATAGCAGCTAAAAGTGAATCTTTAAAAGTCGCAAAGCACAAATCCATAAGACAACATAGTATTGAAGCATTGAGACCATGATGAAACAAAGGAGTAATACCTATCAGTACACAACCTATATGGGAAAACTTGAATGGTTTTTACTTCTGAAGAGATTGTATATATGTAGGGTCTATTAAGGGAATATCATATTCAGAAGTAGAAGTCTGAGATACTTGAATGACAGACTCTCGGGTTTTCAAATAGTAGCAGCAATCAAATGAAAAGCACTTAACTTATCATATACTTGGTTATAAGGGATCTTAGGTAGCTTCCATGAAGGTAAAGGGTCTGATTCCTGTTGTACATCTAAAGAAAAATTTATAGGAAAGACATCAAATAAAATTACAAGATCTTGGTCTTGTTGTTCTTCACAATGACTGGTATGATCTCCAAACTCCATTGCTGGTACTGGTGAGTAACTCTTCAGTAGGGCTTACAGTATCATCCTTCAACCTAAAACTACGCACATCCACGATGACTTACAAAGCGAGAGGCTCACCTCTTTGCCTGACTTACGAGGTATGAACTTATTCTCAGATGAAGAAAGAGAGAACACACAATAGATCATATGAAAGAAACTCAATGAAAATAGAATCTTGAAAATTTTATTGATTTCACAAAAGCTCTATTACATAGAGAACCAGATCTCTAATACCATTCTAAACCAAACTCCCTCCGAGAGAGAATTTTGATTACAATACTTCTTTAAACTCTTACTTAATATCTCAAAATAATAACTCAGACTTATATCTATAGACCCAAATATTCAATCCCAAATCTCCGATGTAGTGACTGAGTCTCAACATATCCTTTTATAGAAATGCAAGAGGCTTTTCACTGGATCAATGGAAAACCTAAAGACTGGAAACCGGTAACCTAGGTAAACCAAAAGATTCCCACTATATGAAAAGTAGGAAAAGACAATTGAGTACATGCCACTCAAAGAGACACCTTTAGATAGTGGGGAGGTCCACCATGCTTTCAAAATGACTAAAGAGAATTCACTTCATGTATAGATGACAACAAGCTTGTCATCATATATTTTAAGGACTAAAATGGGCTCTAGGATGATCATCATCCGATGAGCTGGAGGAATCTTCCCAATCTTTTCTTTCAACAAAGTGGATGTCACGAGTGTTCCGCTCGTACCATAATCTGGATAAGGATGACATTCCATCATTATCTAGATGCAAATGCCTTCTAGATGGAAAAAGATAATGATCAGGAATATGGAGGAAATGACCCGGTGTAGGTGGATGCACATTCATTGTATGATGAAGAAAGAATTTTCTCCATAATTGTCCGTTAGGATGAGCATGATGACCTCTGTATAGGATTAGTCCTAATATAATAGAAAATTTTACATACCAAGGTATTTTACAATTAATCAAAATATTTCTAATAGTATCGGACTTAGATTGAGCAACAGACTGTTAGAAATTTTAGTAGGTAGATACTTAGAAATAAAATACTTGAAATGATTCACAATATACTTCCTGTCTCCATGAAGGCTCGGTCTATTCCATGCATCATTTTCCATGGGATTTCCTTCAGGCCAAAGTTTGAAAATTCAAATCTCCAAAGCGTGCTTGGTCTTGGGACCAGTTGTCTTAACCAAATTCCTTCTATGGGAACATCTTCAGGAGGAGGTTCAACATATCTTGAGTGTCCATTGCCATTGTAGAGTGCAGAACACCATAGGTTCTTACTTGGTGTGAAATTCTATAGTAGGAATTTTAGGATCTACAAACCTGGATGCTACCTCTGTCATGTTGTAAGGAGAGACAAAAATAATTCCTCTTGAGAGTAGCAGGTGTTGTGCTTCATATGACATTTCATTGTCATTTCTTTTTAGAGATTCAAGATAGTTCTAGAAAGTAGAAGTGTTCCAGATTGTTTCAACAAACTCATGTGATATCTTAGTGATATTTATATTCACTTCCTGATTTAATTCTCTACTGGAAAATCAGCAAGAGAATTATCTTTTCCTTTAATATGTTCAACTTCAAAACTGAAGTTGTCAAACCACATTCCCCAGCATTGAAGCCTATTGAATGCAGTTTTGTTTGCAGGATCACCATTGTTTAATCTAGCCTTGAAATCCTTTAAGTCAAAGTGTAGAACAAAATTCTCATTTTGTATAAAAATAGAAAAGCCTCAATGGTTTTTTAGCAGCAAAAACCTCCTTATGGGCATAATGATATTTCAGCTCTGATCCTTGAAAAGATCCAGATGTATATCTACAAATATTTTCTTTTCCATTTTTTTTTCTCTTTCAAGACATCTCCCTAATACTGCTCACTGGCATCTGTTTCTATAATCTTTAATCCTTGACCAGGAAAGGACGTAGTAGGGAGATTCTTTACCTATGTCGTTATTCTTTACACAGCCTGAGTCATTTCTTCTGACCAACTAGGTGCATTCTTTCTTAATCTTTTATTAAGCAGAATCCTATCTCGTAGCAATATTTTTATAGAAACCAGCAATATAATTAACACAACCCAAAAATCTTTGTAATTGATTCATTTCTGAAATTTGATCTTGGGAAGTCCTGTATCTTGGACACAATATGAGCTTGCATTTCTATTGATCCATCTTTGATCTTAATTCCTAAGAAATTCATTTCATCTTTAAAAATCTCCATTTTGGTAGGAGATAGACATAAACCATTTTTATATACTGTCTCATAGAATTTCTCAAGATGATCAATATGATCTTTGGGACTTCTAGAAAATATTAATATATCATCAATATAGATTAGCAAGAAGTCAGATAACTCACCAAAGATAGAATCCATTTTCTTTTGAAAAATGGATGGTGTAATCTTCAATCCAAATGGAAGAACTTTCCATTCATATTGCCCTCCAGGAACTACAAATGTTGTCTTGTATGTATCTTCTGGTTTCAGAATATCTACCAAAAACCACTCTTAAGATCAAACTTGTTGTAGACCTTAGAACCTTTAATTCTGGAGTAGATCATCCTTGGCAGGAATAGGATGTTGGACTGCTGTCACAAACTTATTCAAAGGCTTATAATCTACCACAAGTCTCTTCTTCTGGCAGATTTTTTCACTTATTTTATTGACATAGAATGTTGCACATGCCCAAGGAGAATTAGATTCTTGAATAAAACCTCCTTGGATTAATTTTCTGATTTCTTCATGGCATTCCTTTCTTTCTGAGGGGATCATACCCTTATGATGGGCTCTAAATTTAGGAATAATATTATTCCCTTTATCATCCTTTACCATCTGCAAATCCAGTGAATAAATATGCTTTTTTCTATCTATGAAAGCATGCGGATTTTCTGAACAAATATCTTTTTTAATCTTTGTAATGATATCATCAATATTTCCTTTACACAAGGCTATTGACTTGTGAATCCATTCATGATTGGATTCCTTCATTTGGTTCTGGTAAAGGAACTATTGTCCTGAATGAGTACTTTCTAGGTATCTGGACATCAGGGTTGAATAAAGATATAAAATCCTTATTGAGATTGAAAGTACTACATTCTTGTAATGCATCTACTCCTATCAAGAAATCATATGAGATCATGTCATGCTGGATAAAATTGCAATGTTCTTTCATACCCTTCTATTCTAATAGGAACATATGTTGTGTATCTAGAGATTACTTCCTTCTTATCAAAATTTATTTTCAAGTATGTCTCAGTCCAACAATCAGATGGTATGGCTCGGATCTTAGTAGACTTATGTTGGCTCCAGTATCAATCATTGCATCTATAGAATATGGCTTGATATTTGGGATGCAAAATGTAATTGTAATAAAAGGATTTTGAGCTCCTTTTATGGTACATACCTCTGTATTGGGTTCTTCTGCTTGAGACTGATGGTTCTGCATCTTGATGTAGTATCTGATGATAAGCTTCTTCAAGAAATTGTTCTTCGCCTTCAGCTTGTTTCTTATCTTTTTATTCTTCTTAAACAAGGCACTTATATTCATTTGTGGCTTTAGCAATAAATTTTTGAAGAAATTCAATTTTATTCCTTCTCCATAATTTCATAGTTTCAGGAACTAGAATCATAATGTCTATATTTGAAGTAGTTACCTAAAATTCATTCTCTCGGTTCTTCCTTTTGGAAATAGAAATGGAAAGCTCCATTTTGGTACAAAGTATCTTCCTCCTCGGCCACGACCTCTTCCCTTGTAGAGGAGTTTTCCTTCGACGAATTCTTCCTTGTATAGGAGGCCTTGAAGAAGGTGATGTCCTTTGCTGAAGAGACCATCTTTGTCTCTCCTCTTCTTCTTTTTTTGTCTTTCTTTCTCGCTTCATTCTCATTTCTACTTGAACTTTATATTTCCATTCAAGTTCACTAAAAGAAAAATCTTTTTTCAATCCAAGAAAAGGTCTTCAAATTCTTCTTAATTCTAACTACTTGAAAATAACTTTAGATTATATAGGAATTAGGGGAATGAGGAAAACTAGCAATCATATTTACAAAAGAAGGCACTTCCAGATTTAGTCTTAATTCTATAATGTTTACTTGAAATTCCTCATCGAAGAGATATAAGAGATTATAATAACAATCAAAACCAAACTATGAGTCTTGAAATTATGCCTTTTGCTGCAAGCATATTTATTTTTGTTTTTCCTTTATCTGTATCTTTTTTCAGACACTCATTTGCATAGTGTTTTCCTTTACGAGAGATAAAGCATGTAGGTATGAATTTTTGCTTTTTCCCCATATACTTTTTCTTTCTGAAGTATGGTTTTATAAATGGGGCTTCTCTACTTCTAGAAAATTTATACTTTTGGTTATACTAATGCTGACCCTTCCCCTTTGAAAAATATGAACACTCTTTACAAGGTTTCTTGCTCGAAACTTATGCTGGGGTGTGTAACCAAATGGGTCAATATCTATCATATGACAAAATTTTGTTCCTAAGGCTTTTTGGGCCTTAGCAACTTCATTACGATCTTTATTTTCCTAACAAAGATGAGAATTTCTCTCATCTATGACTTCATTTAAGGCACCAAGACTCAATGTCTCTGGCAGTCTGCCATGTAGAGATTTTTTATACTCAGTAGCAAAGAAAGCAGGGAAAGACTCTATTTATCAAGCCTCATAGTAGGATAATTAATATTACCAAAATTGTAATATAAATTTTGCATGTAGCACTAATATTCTTTAATCCTACTCATGTCACACAATCTGGCTCTTAGGAATAAAGAGGTATTCCTAAGCTTATCACTATCAAGAGTACCAATAAATTCATTAATAAGAGAAGTTGTCAATGAAGCATATCCTCCTGATAGAATTTCTTCTTGTTGTGGGTGAGCATCCCACCATTCTTGTACTATTCCAAACACTCCATTAGCTATAATCTTGGCTATAATCCATTTTCATCTAGATAATGATGGAACGTCATCCTTATCCAGACTATGGTACGAGAGGAACACCCGTGACATCCACTTTGCTAAAAGACAAGATTGGGAAGATTCCTCCAGCTCATCGGATGATGATCATCGTATAGTTTCAGTCCTTAAAAGCTATGATGATAGGATTCTTATCATCTATACAATAAAGCATGAAGTGACTTCTCTTTAGTCATTTCGAAAGCATGGTGGACCTCCCCACTATCTAAAGGTGTCTCTTTGAGTGGCATATACTCAATTGTCTTTTCCTACTTTTCCTTTAGTGGGAATCTTTTGGTTTACCTAGGTTACCGGTTTCTGGTCTTTAGGTTGCCCATTGATCTAGTGAAAAGCCTCTCGCATTTCTATATAAGGATATGTTGAGACGCAGTCACTACATTGGAGATTTGGGATTGAATATTTGGGTCTATAGATATAAGTCCGAGTTATTATTTTGAGATATTAAGTAAGAGTTTAAAGAAGTATTCTAATCAAAATTCTCTCTCGTAGTGAGCTTTGTTTAGAATGGTATCAAAGCTTGTTCTCTATGTAATAGAGATTTTGTGAAATCAATAAAATTTGCAAGATTCTATTTTCATTAAGTTTCTTTCATATGATCTACTGTGTGTTCTCTCTTTCTTCATCTGAGACGTAAGTTCATACCTCGTAAGTCAAGAAAAGAGGCGCGCCTCCCACTTTGTAATTCACCGTGGATGTATGTAGTTTTAGGTTGAAGGCCAATACCGTAAGCCCTGCTGAAGAGTTGCTCACCAGTACCAGCAATGGAGTTTGGAGATCATACTAGTCATTGTGAAGAACAACTAGACCAAGATCTTGTACGTTTATCTTATGTCTTTCCTATTAATTCTGCTTTAGATGTACAACAGGAATCATACCCTTTACCTTCGTGGAAGCTACCTAAGATCCCTTATAACCTAGTATATGATAAGTTAAGTTCTTTTCATTTGATTGCTGCTACTACGCTGAAAACCCAAGAGTCTATCATTCAAGTATCTTAAACTTTTACTTCTAAATATGATATTCCCTTAACATACCCTACAGATATACAATCTCTTAAGAAGCAAAAAACATTCAAGTTTGCCCATATAGGTTGTGTACATATAGGTATTACTCCTTTGTTTCATCGTGGTCTCAATGCTTCAATACTACGTTGCCTTATGGATTTGCGCTTTACGAATTTTAAAGATTCACTTTTAGCTGCTATACAAATCGGTTTACATAATGGCCCCATCTCTTTTGAAGTCTACCCAAATTACCCAGTTAGTCTACAAAAAGAAGATTTGTTTAAGCAGGTTTTACGTCTTCATCTAGCCACTATCGGCTTGCATATGAAACCTAGTGCTTGTCCTCTTGCTATTCATTATAAAATTATTTAATGACTTGTCAATACAATGCATCCTACAGTTAAGCATGGTATTTCCAAAGGCATCAGCGTGGTGAGTCATGCTAGTATAGATAGTCAAAAAATTGAACCTGGGCTGATTACATGGTCCCAAATTAGAGTTCCAAAGGAATGGACTTTGTCTAAAAAAATTCTTGAGAAAGATCAGCCCAAGTTAGAAAATGCTACAACCATTAATGAGTCTAAGTCTAATATAACCTTGTCTTTTAGATCAAAGAAACCCATGTCTGAAATGTCCAGATCTAGTTCATTCAGATCTGATACTTCTATTTTCTCAACTACTGAACCTTCGAGAAAGTCTCTGAAAGAACAAACCTATATCTGTAGTCATAATAGTTTAATACATGATCCAAATACTGATTATCTTTGGTGCAAAGATTGTGAGCAAATTATAAAATAGAAATATGTCCCCTCAAATGGTCCAACCATTAGTATGGCCTCCAGACAAACTAATATCCCTTCTTCTTTTCCATCACTTAATAGTAGTGAAGTCTTGTCACCAAATGAAACCCAAAAAGCTATGTTTTGGTACCAAAGATCTGTTGATAGACACATTGATCCCTCTGAGTCCTCAAAAATGCTGAACTAGAGTAATAAAGTCGTCAAGTCTGTTCATGATAGACTTCAGTCTCAAGAGTCTATCCTTGCAGAAATGAAGAAAACATTAAAATCCATAGAGCTTCACCAGAAAGGAGATGTATCCTCTTCTCTCAAACTGTTAAATACAAAAGTTGATGATGTGAGTTCTCATATGTTAAAAGTAGATAAGTGTCTTGAGAATACTACTAGATATGTATCCTCTTGTCCAGACATTCCCAAAATTGTAACTAAAGAAGTTATTAATAGTATTCAACCTCTTGTTAGCCGATCCGATGACATTAAGAAAGATGTTACCTCTAAGTTAAGTACTACCCACAAGCTTGTACAGAATATCCTACATCAACTTGTATGAGTCTACCAGTGAGATAAGTCAAAAGATTGACCAAGTCCAAGAATCTTTCAGTCCTATCCTTGAGATAGTCCCACAGTTAGAAAAGATTCTGGATAATACAAAAAAGCCTGAAGAGTCGAATCTAATTGGTCACAGAAAGTATCCTCGAAATAAGTTGTAAATCTTTTAGTATCTTCAACTAAGCATAAGACTATCCTACTAGAACATAGTCCTCTGTTTATTACGTATAAGAAAAATCTACATAAAGGATCAATCAAGATGGCAAAGCTTCTTCCAAGAAGTGAAAGTATGTTCTTAGGAGAACCTTTTGGAGCATCAACAAAAAACCATTGCATCATACTGCAAGAACTCAAACCTTACAGCCCAATTGGTATAAGTTAGATTGTTCCACACCTAAGAAAGTAAAGGAATTAATTCATGGAATGATTGGATGGGAAAATTCTCAACTATTACTGTATAAAAAATGATCCACATTCTATAGTCGAGATTATAGCTAATGGATTTTTGGAATAGTAAAAGAATGGTGGGATGCTCACCCACAACAAGAAGAAATTCTATCAGGAGGATATGCTTCATTGACAGCTTCTCTTATTAATGAATTTCTTAGTACTCTTGATAGTGATAAGCTTAGGAATACCTCTTTATTCCTAAGAGCAAGATTGTGTGACATGAGTAGGATTAAAGAATATTAGTGCTACATGTAAAAGCTATATTATAATTCTGGTAATATTAATGATCCTACTATGAGGCTTCGATATATAGAGTCTTTCCTTGCTTTCTTTTCTACTGAGTATAAAAATCTCTACATGGCAGATGGCAAGAGACATTGAGTCTTGGTGCCTTAAATCAAGTCATAGATGAGACAAATGCTCGTCTTTGTCAGGAAAAGAAAGATCGCAAAGAAGCTGCTAAGGCCCAAAAATCCTTAGGAACAAAATTTTGTCAAATGATAGATATTAACCCATTTGGTTGCACACCCCAGCACAAGTTTCCGAGCAAGAAACCTTGTAAAGAGTGTTCATATTTTTCAAAGGGGAAGGGTCAGCATAAGTATAAGAAAAAGTATAAATTTTCTAAAATCAGAGAAGCCCCATTTAGAAAACCATACTTCAGAAAGAAGAAGTATATGGGGAAAAAGAGAAAATTCATACCTACATGCTTTATCTGTAAAGGAAAACACTATGCAAATGAGTTTCCAAAAAAGATACAGATAAAGGAAAAACAAAAATAAATATACTTGCATCAAAAGGCATAACAAAGCAAGACTATAGTTTGGTTTTGATTCTGATTGTTATTCTTCAGATATCTCTTATATCTCTTCAGATGAGGAATTTCAAGTAAACATTATATAACATTCTAAATCTGAATCAGACAATATTGAATCTGGATATGATTCATTGCCTTCTTTTGTAAATATGACTGCCAGTTTTCCTCATCCGCTAATGCCTATATCATCTGAAGTTCTTCTCAAGTAGTTAGAATTAAGACAGAGTGAATTTGAAGACTGTCCCCCTTGGGATACTGCAAAGAAGATTTTTCTTTCTCAAAAATTCAAAGAACTTGAAAGGAAATATATAGTTCAAGTCAAAAATGAGAATGAAGCTAGAGAAAGACAAGAAGAAGAAGAGGAGAGACAAATATGGTCTCTTCAACAAAGGACATCACCTGCTTCAAGGCCTCCTATATAAGGAAGAATTTGTCAAAGGAAAACTCCCTATAGGGGAAGAGGTCATGGCCGAGGAGGAAGATACTCTCCACCAAAATGGAGTTTTCCATTTCTATTCCCAGAGGAAGAACTAGAGAATGAATTTTAGGTAACTACTTCAAATATAGACATTATGATTCCAGTTCCTGAAACTATGAAATTATGGAGAAGGAATAGAATTTAATTTCTTCAAAAGGTTATTGCTAAAGCCACAAATGAATATAAGCGCCTTGTTGAAGAAGAAGAAAAAGATAAGACACAAACTAAAGGTGAAGAACAATTTCTTGAAGAAGCTTATCAATAGATACTTTGCATGAAGATGCAGAACCATCAGTCTCAGCAAATGAACCCAATACATATGTATGTACCATAAAAGGAGCTCAAAATCCTTTTATTACAATTACATTTTTCATCCCAAATATCAAGCCATATTCTATAGATGCAATGATTGATATTGGAGCCGACATAAGTTTGCTAAGATCCAGAGCCATACCATCTGATTGTTGGACTGAGACATACTTGAAAATAAATTTTGATAAGAAGGAAGTAATCTCTAGATACACAACATATGTTCCTATCAGAATAGAAGGCTATGAAAGAACATTGCATTTTATCAGCATGACATGCTCTCATATGATTGCTTGATAGGAGTAGATGCATTGCAAGAATGTGGTACTTTCAGTCTCAATAAAGATTTTATATCTTTATTCAACCCTGATGTTCAGATACCTAGAAAGTACTCATTCAGACAATAATTCCTTTACCAGAACCAAAGAAGGATTCTAATCATGAATGGATTCACAAATCAATAGCCTTGTGTAAAGGAAATATTAATGATATCATTACAAAGATTAAAAAATATATTTGTTCAAAATATGCTTTTTCATAGATTTGCAAAGCATATGGATTTGCAGCTGGTAAAGGATGATAAAGGGAATAATATTATTCCTAAATTTAGAGCCCATCATAAGGGTATGATCCCCTTAGAAAGAAAGGAATGACATGAAGAAATCGGAAAATTAATCCAAGGAGGTTTTGTTCAAGAATCTAATTCTCCTTGGGCATGTGCAGACATTCTATGTCAACAAAAGAAGTGAACAAATCCGCCAGAAGAAGAGACTTGTGGTAGATTATAAGCCTTTGAATAAGTTTGTGACAATAGTCCAGCATCCTATTCCTGCCAAGGATGATCTATTGTCTAGAATTAAGGGTTCTAAGGTCTACAACAAGTTTGACCTTATCAATCGCATTCAATAAAATACTTACACAACTTTCTTTCAAAGTCGGTGGAATGGGAAAGAGTGTAAATGTCATTTAGATTCTACCAGGTTGTGATTCATATATGCGGGCCCTCACCACTTGTTCTCGTAACCAGAAAAAGGAAGCATCCCATTGTTGAAGCCTAAACCTTGAAATTTTTATTAACACCCATTTAAGTACATTGCGTGAATTTGAACTCCCATTGTTCGTTAAGCAAGCATGCCGATACTAAATTATTAATTACATTCTATATATTATTGGAGGTTAAATGTGACGGCCGTTTAGGTGTTTTTAATCATAAATGTTTTACAAATATTTGAAATAATTTATTGTACATGATTTTAAATTTAATATGTGACTCAGACTGTCATTTTTTAATATAGATTTGTATGTAAATTATATCAATATATATTAACAAATAATTAATTAAATATAAAATAGTTGATATGAATAATACAAATAAATAATTTTGAAGAATAATATTGAAAAATTACCATCACTCAAAAATTATTGGACAGACATAGGTGACTGTCATATTTAACCCCTGATATTCATCGCATCTAACATTTTTATTAAGTACACTTTACACTTGATACAAATGTTTTACTCACCTAATTAACTTGTGTAGATATCCTCCTAAAATCAATTATTCATATATAGTTGAGATAAATATATATGTAACTCTAGATTTAAAATCCAACCTGGGAATAGAAAAAGTAGTGTAAACAAATTTTATGTTTACATGATCCCATATTCTAATTTTAAAATTAAGAAGAGATTTACGGAAAAATAATAAATAGGAAATCTTAACAATTTGTTAGAAAATAGTAGTAATAGGGATTTAGAGTATGAAATTGAAATTGGAATGAGATTAGTGTTGTATAGATCATGGGTTAAATGTGATGGCCACCTACGCATAACAACCAATTTTTAGGTGATGATAATTTAAAAAAATCTAAAATTGGGATGGGAATAATATTACCTTTTTTGTTTAGGGTTTAGATTTTGATGGTCATTTATGCATGTCAAAAAAAATTAGTTGACAATAATTTTAAAATATTTCTAGAAAAAAATTAAAATAACGTTATTTAAAGACTCTTAATAAAACATGTAAAAGATTATTCTATATATATTGAACTCTTTTTCATATATATTAGTATGATTTCATATAAATTTATATAAAAAATTATTTTATAATATAAATTATTAAAAACATCTAAATAGTCATCAAATTTAACCCTTAAGTTTGTTTGTTGGTTTGGTGGTTTGTTAATTGAGGCTAATTTGGCATGTCCTCCATCCTTATCCCTCACGTGTCATTATAATGACCCTTGCGACTGATCCACACAATTAAAAGGGAGGGTGTCAATTCATTTTGACGATTGTTAACATCCAACATCTACATCATCCATGTGCCCTTTTAACTAGCGTTGACATGCTTTTCTTTGGATAGATAAAATATCCCACATAAATTCTGTGGTGGGATCCAACTGTTCAACTCTAATAATTTTTGTAGTTTTTAATGTAGATAAATTATATTGACAAACTTGGTCAACAACTATGAGGGTTGTTGGATACTAGCAATCATATGTCAAATGTACAATGTGAACGCCAAAAGGGATACAATGAACAAGAAAAATTGGATCAAGATGAACAAAGGGAAAGGAAGAGGATTGTAGAAAATGACAATTGAGGGTGGTGAAGTGAAAGTGAAATGAATGAGGAAACATGGATCCAATGTGAAACTATATCGTATACGAATTGCATGATTTGTATGTCAATCAAATGAAGGAAAAAAACTCATGTTGTGGAAGATGATGATGACATCGTAGAAGGAGATGTTTGAAAATGCAAGTAGCCAATACATGTTTGAATTTGTAGATCTTGACTTTAATGGGTAGTTAGAAAAATGTCAATGTCACAAGAATTTGAATGCATGTTTCACTAGACACGTCAGGGATAGGAAAACATAAATTTAACTTAAAACGCTAAGGTAGTGATTTCATGCAAAATTAAGGGTTTTGTTTATCTCCAACTATCATTCTAATGATCTCAACCTTGTCCGTTTTAACTCTCCATCTTAAATATCTAGAGGGAATTGTACTTTTTTGAATAACTTAACAAGCCATCATCCTAACTACTAAACTATAACTCTTGTAAAAATGAAAAATAAGTTAAAAACATATAAATTTATCTACAAAAATCAAAATTTAATAGATATGTAAATGTACATATGTACAAAATTCAATAAATATTTACTCGTATGTATATAATGTTTATATGGACAATAGAAAAAACATATATAAATCTAATTATAATGACCAAGCAAAGTGCCCTCATGCATGAATCAAAGGTGGAAAAACTAACCATCAAATGTTGCCATGTGGATCCTTCTCTCCTCCCTAGCCACAAGCCCTAATTAACTAAAATGTTGTATTAGAGTAGTTAATCTAACTAGGCATGATAATAAATAACAATGAATAAATGTAATAAATAAATATAGAAAGTGACCCAAGAAACTAAATAGATGAAAGTATGAAACCCTAATTAGCAAATAGGGTTAGAAGGAGCTTAGTTGTTTCGTAGGTAGATCTAGACTATTTCGTAAAATAAAATGAATATTCTTGGGAGCGGGAACAAACATGAAGAGGTCCCAAAAAGGATAAATCTGAGTTTTTTGGAGGGACTAGGGCATTTGGAAGAGAATCAGGGTGCCTGTGGGCATGCCCTAGTCTAAATTAAGTCCCCTGTCTGTGCATGAGGGTTTAGAAAAATATTTGCAGGGTCAGATGATGATGTGAAACCCTCACTGTCTATCATGTGTAACTTATTGCTCTGTGTCAAATGTTCATCAATGATTAATGATGAAAGATAGACCTGTAAGACCCCAAAACAAACATCAAACCCTAAAAAATAAAAATGCAAATGAAGGGGTCAGACTATGCTCAACGACCAAAATGGTGTACTTACTAACTAAGTGCTACACTACATCTCAGACTCGATGTAGTTCTATGTGTGTGTGTGTGTGTGTGATTTACTAAAATTTGACTTGGGTCCTAAAATAGGAAAAAGTATAATAATACTAAATCTAATATAGGACTAAAATGTTGTAAATTATGCTAGGACAATATAGAAATACTTATAAATAATTATGTAATTGAAATAAAACCCTAAGTATGCAACAACACAAGAGGAAATGACTTAGCTGATTACTGGAGGCTATCGAAGGTTGTCAGCAGTCTGATTGTAAATTCCAGGAGCATGAACGATCACTCAGAGGTCCCGTAAAGATCAAATCTTCTAGATTGAAATGGAATACAATGCCCAAGAGGGTATTGGGGCACCCCAGGGCGTTCTGACTCATAGAATTGGTGCCTGGTCTCTGTAAATACCTTAGAAACTAGTTTCAGTAGTGTTGCAATCTACTCAGAAATATTCCCTGTATGTCGCATTGGATTTTTCAAACTATACCTGATGTAGAAAATATCACAAGATGGAGGATTTGACTTGAAAAAGACAAAGAAGTGTCAAAACCTTAAAAAATATGCAAAATTAATGGGTCGATTGACCTCATCTACCACAACAGTGGGCTTACTAAACTAAGCATTGAATTACATTTCAAACCCAAATGTAGTTTTGGTGAGTGTATGCATAAAGTGCCCTAGGTGTTCGTGTGCCAATCGTAGTTTGTGAATTAGCGAGAAATAATAACTATAGAAAATGTAAATAACATGTATGCATGGATTAGAATAGAATAGAATCCCTCCCCTATGTTGTGTGTGTGTGTGTGTGTGTGTGTGTGATGCAGATCTCCTAGCCTTGATGCATGGAACTATGTGGATGTAAGTGATGCAATGGATGCAACTATAAATGAAGTGATAGTAGTATATGATGTTAGGACCCTTATTATGGTCTCACAAATTTATATTTATAGGGTTCTCTTTCTCTAATTTCATAGTATGGCCGACTATGAAAAAGATAAGGATAAAAAATGGCTAGAAAGAGCCCAAAAAGAAGCAGGAAAGTGGAACAAGGATCGGGGCACCCTAGGTGGGACCAGGGCACCCCAGTGCAGGCCCAGGTGCCCCTGTTTAGGCTACAATGATGGGACAATGACAAAATAGTTGGGCATGTATATGAGAATACGTGGGAATGGGGTAAGTGCACCAAGTTGGGGGCCAAAAGGGGGTCTTAAGTGGACTCATTTTTCTAAAAATAACAAACTTAAACTTGTACGAGTTTTTCATAATAGTTACACTCAAAATTGGAAGATGTTGTAGAAATATGAATCGTAGAATTTTGAGTCTAGTTTCTAAGATAATAAATTTTATTGAAAATGAATAATTTTAAGTGGGTCAAAAACAAAAATACCAACATGTGCTCCTATTTTTGTTAAAAAACATAATAGAGTGACTTTCGTGCTCGCCCACCATTGTTTGAGCACCATTTAGTATTTTTGAAAACCCTTTAGTAGAAATATAGCTAGGATAATCTAGTTTATGTTAGAATTTATTTTAGATTTTTTTAGCGAATATTTTTTTATATATGATTTTTCTAGTACAAAAATTTTATAATTTGAAAAATAACGGAGCTTCGATGGATGCCACCCCCCTAACTACCTCAAAAAATATCGAAAGTTAGATTTTTTTTTGAATACATATAGAATTATGCCTAGTTTTATCCTAAAAAACTTTTATTCAATTTTGATGAGTCAAAAAAAGATACACGAAAAAAGATAGACATGTTTAAACTTCAAAAATAGCTATAAAAAGGCATAGTTAAGAAAATAAATAATATGAAAACCTTGTATTTGTTAGAAAAATTGAAAAATAATATTTATACAAAGAAAAACTCTATTTTATGTCGTGGTATAATTTTTAAAACAAATTGATCATGCACAGAATAGCCAAATTTGCAAATGGCAAAGATCAAGAGGATGCAAATGAACACAAAGAGGGTTGAGAATCATCCACACAAATGCATTATTTGCTCCAAAGATTGATACAACACACTACTTTCTGCCAAGAGGCAAAGTTACACAACAATTTTAAATGAGAGGTTTTAACTCCACAAATTCACTACCCAAAGAGAAAAAGTGCAAAACAAGAATGTCAAACCTTTAAAAGAAGCCCCTCCTTACAATTTATAGGAGGAAAAAGAGAGGAGAAAAGAGGAATTCTCTGCCCCAACCACCTCCGTGATCGCACCTAACTCATCTCATTATGGCGGTCGGTGGATCCCCAAAACTCAAAATATGGCGAACTATATTTTTGCATTTTTAAGAACTTGTTCCCACCCAATTAATGATATCTAGTAATAGTTGGGCAAAGGGCCTCGCAAGCTTTCCAAAAAGTATAACCTTGTGTGAATCGAGCTCCCGTGAAAAGTTATGGCGATCCGAATATTTCACGCGCACAAAAAGTCTTCTACCCTGTGAAGTTCGGTGGTTCTCCTGTGCATTTGCATCGGGTTTGAGGATGCCTCGACATGTGTTTGATACTTATGTTTTCCCGAAACCCACTTCCGCCAAAAGTATTTCCAAGATTTCCCATTGTTTCGGGTCGGAAAATGGACCTGCATGTGCATCGGGTTTGGAAGGTGGCTCGACATGTTTCCGCCCCATGCTTTCCCGACATGTTTTCCGACTCCAAGACCTGATTTTCCTAGGAATTTTTCAGGTTTGAACTCTCAAGCATCGGGACATCCTTTGTAATCATGTTCATGTCTCATGTTTCCCGAAACCCGAAACTAATGAAAATTTTTGTCGGGTTTTGAAGTATTTCCTTTTGCAAGTGTAACCTCCCCAACATATTTTCCTTTGCACATGATCCTTTTGAACCTGTAGAGATATTTTCCTTTTGGATATTATATTTACCTGGGGTTATATACACAACATCGACACCATAGGCCAAAGAAGTATAGGGAGGAATTACACTATATCCTCCAACCTTTAACTGCTTCCCTGATAGTGTGTGTGAAGAGAATTTGTACTTTGCCTAGTTTTTTTGGTGATCCAACGACACTAGCCGAAGAAGTATAGGGAGGAATTCCATTGTACCCTCCAACCTTTAACTACTCCTCAGAATGCTAGGGACAACCATGTCATGTAAAATTTGTTGTGTATAAGATTTGTAGAATGGTCTAAACCCACTCGTTGTATAACCCACAATGCCAAGGGTGGAAACTGTACTAAACTAACCAGTGTAGAAGTGTTGTGTAGATTGTAAAAACTCTAAATGATGCCCCCTCTTTAGGGGTGCATGCAATGTTTCTAATAGGAGAATGCAGCCCCAAAATAATACCAACCGTGTGATCTCTATAACTTTTCCCTACATGGGGAA
Organism: Taxus wallichiana var. yunnanensis; assembly: GCA_018340775.1. NCBI lineage: Eukaryota > Viridiplantae > Streptophyta > Pinopsida > Cupressales > Taxaceae > Taxus > Taxus wallichiana. The sequence continues at coordinate 591,724,821 of CM031236.1, forward strand.
GGGAATGCGCTTGGTAGAAACTAAGGCACACACAAATAAGTGGCTAGGAAACAAGCATACATGTTGTAGATTAAAAAAATGTTAGAGCAAAATGCAAACTAGGAATCAAAATAGATCAATTCCTAATCTAACACTCTCTATCACTACCTCAGATCAAACAAAGATGGAAAGAGCGAGAATTATACATGCACTTACCGCCTAGCATGAAATTCTCCTTCCTTTGATGGTTGGATATGCTTGAGGATGATTGATTGCTTCAGATTTGGATGTGGATGCACTTGGACAACACCTCCCTTTAGATGATTGATGAATATTTCTTGATGATTGCTTGAAGATTGCTTGATTGATGAATATTGGTTGAGGATGGATGATTGATGATCAAAAGATGAAGTAGCAAGATGATGGCCTCCCAAAATAACTTGCCCCCATGGAGGATGAGAGTGCAAATTTATAGTTTGTGAGTGGAAAATTCAATGGCTAAGATTGAGCCATGTTGGATTGAAATAAATGGTGGAGGACTTATGAGAATAATGGAGGATTCTAGAATGGAAATCTCTAGAATTTGTGATGAGTCTCCATTGAATTAAAAAATCAATGTAATAGTGTAGATTGATTTGAATATTTGAAAATGAAAGGGAGAAATGGAGAAGCCTCTATATTTAGAGGTGAGTATGTGCACATGATTAGATTAGATTATGTTACATAAATATGATTAGGGATGTGATTTTATAAAAATACTAGGTGTAGGGATGTGTAGGGTAGGTGGTAGGTGAGATGTAAGAATATTAAATTCCTATAAATGTTAAGTGGGATTAAAATAGGATAATATGATATAATAATGGATTAATGAGATTAATGAATTAAAAGGATGAAATGAGATATAATAATGATTTAAAAGGATTAATAATGGAATGTTAGGATAAAATGATAAAGGGGGAAACATGATAAAATGGATTAAATAATAATAATTAATCTTGCGATTAATTATTATATGGATGATGATGGGATACTTGCAGGGCAGGTTAATCATATTTAACCATGTCAATAATTTAGATGTCTACATTTTCCCCCTCTTTGAAGTGTTATTGTGGAGCAATGATAGTTCAAAGAAAAGAATAAAATATGGTAGGTGGTGATATTATGCCCCCTTGAGTGGGTAGGCAGGGAGGAATGAGGTGGGTAGCCACTCGAAAAGAGAGGAGATGCCCCAGTGAGGAGATGAAGTATTTGTGGATGAAAGGATGAAGATGAGAGGATGCCTCAATCATCGATGTAGGACAAGGGTATAAGATGTTTTTATTTTGGATGTCCCAATAAATGGTTTTATGTTTTGGATGTTTTTTATGGTTGGATGTTTGGATGTTATTGTATCATAGAATTTTGTATTTTTTGATGCTCTAGGCACGGGGGTAGGAAGTTTGATGGTTGGATTTTGGATGTTGGATGATAGGACTCGATAGGATTGATTGAAAAGATTGGAAATATTGATTGGATGAATAAGATTTGATGATTGGATGTTAGATGATTGATGAAGGGTTGGTTGGATAACATGATGATGATTAAGCTAAGTGATGATTGAATGGGGTGGTGCTATCGTAAAGTGCCCACAATTATACTCATTATCAAGTTTATCAAGATGTGGCATAAAGCAATATAGATGATTGATGATCAAAAGATGAAGTAGCAAGATGATGGCCTCCCAAAATAACTTTCCCCATGGAGGATGAGAGTGCAAATTTATCATTTTGAGTGGAAAATTCAATGGATAAGATTGAGCCATGTTGGATTGAGATCAATGGTGGAGGATTGATGAGAATAATGGAGGATTCTAGAATGGAAATCTCTAGAATTTGTGAGGACTCTCCATTGAATTAAAAATTCAATGAAATAGTGTAGATTCATTTGAATATTTGAAAATGAGAGGGAGAAATGGAAAAGCTTCTCGATTTAGAAGCCTCTAGATTTAGAGGTGAGGATGTGCACATGATTAGGATTAGATTAGGTTAAATAAATATGATTAGGTTGTGATTTTATGGAAAGGCTAGGTGTAGGGATGTGTAGGGTAGGTGGTAGGTGAGATGTAGGAATATTAAATTCTTATAAATGTTAAGTTGGATTAAAATAGGATAATATGATATAATAATGGATTAATGAGATTAATTAATAAAAGAATGAAATGAGATATAATAATGAGTGTTAGTGTAAAATTCCAACACAAAATAAAACACATTTGATTCCTATTCTAACACTTCTAATTGCTACCTCAAATAGAGGTAGATGAAAAGAGAGGAGAAAACAATATACATGAACTTTCCTACAAGTAGAATTCTCCTTCTTCGATGATTTGAGGTGCTCTTCATGTTATATTGTAGTTATTTGCTTAAGATTTTGTTGTGGATTCACATGGACAACACCTCCCCTTGATGATTGATGAAGGATTATATGATGATAGATTTTAGATGGATGATAAATTGATTGAGTGATAAAAATAACAAAGATTTGCTAACTTTCTTACTAGCTAGCTCTCATGAAGGAGGACAGCTCAATTTATAGTTGAGAAGTAGAAAATTTGATGGTGAGGATTAATCCATATTGGATTGAATCCAATGGTTGAAATTTGATGAGAAGATTGAATTTGTGTAGAGATTTTTAGATGTGGAGGGTTCAGATTTTGTGTGGAGATTTTATTAAATTTTTAATTTAATAGAAGAGTGTAGAATATTTGAATATTTAAAAATGAGGGAAAGATGGAGATGCTTCTAGATTTATAGGTGAGGATGTGCACATGATTAATATTATATTAGGTTAAATTATGTGATTAGGATAATTAATGATGATATTTGATGGAAAGACTAGGTGTAGGGTAGGTGGTAGGTGAGATGTATGACTATTAAATTCTTATAAATGATAATGAAGGATTTAAAATAGGATAATATGATATAATAATGGATTAATGAGATTAATCCATTAAAAGGATGAAATGAGATATAATAATGATTTAAAAAGATTAATAATGGAATGTTAGGATAAAATGATAAAGGAGGAAATATGATAAAATGGATTAAATAATAATAATTAATCTTGTGATTAATTATTATATGGATGATGATGGGATATTTGTGGGGCGGGTTACTCATATTTAACCATATCGACATTTTATATGTCTACACATGTATAAGATGAGTGTAATCTACATAAGCATAGTGTAAAAGTTACCATGCAAAGTAGTGACGTAAACACGCAAGAAGACAAAGTAAGCCGCACAAAGCGGATGCAAACATGGGACATAACTCATGATGTCACAAGACACACAAGGCCATCATGGCCGCATAAAAAAAAAGTGTGCACACCAAACATAGGGCAAGGTTTGCATACAAAAAAAGTAATAATAGATAATGTAACAAACAAGTATGGAAGAAAATATCCCTGCATAACAAATGTTGCACATGAAGCACCCATTAGCATGTTAAAAAGATAAATAGTATGTCAAAAGCATGTAAAACCAAGTAATGTAGAGTGCTAAGTACAAAATGAAATAATAACACGTGTGAGAGATGAATGTGGATGCCCCCAGTGACCAATGTAGTAAGGGTAAAAGGTGAGCATCCATGTTGTGTGCAAAAGATCTGTATCTGCGATCACAACTAGACAAAGGTGTGAATGCATATGTGTGTATGGTATAGATAAATGACATAAAAGAGATATATCCAACATGTGTAATAAGAAACCATATACAAGAAAATGCAAGTAAGAGTAAAAATAACCATGATATGTAGTATGTTGTGGAAGGATGGAATGGAATGCAAGATGGATGATAGGATCCACATGCCCCCTGAGTGAATGGAAATTTATGCAATGAGGTTCATTTGGTTTGCCTCCTTACCAGTCAAGAATGGACTGTAAAAGAGAGTACGTTATCGAGAAATGGTCAAAATGTGTGTTGTTTCTAATGCATTGTGATGAATGTGTATGTGTATTAATGAGATGTAACCTAGAAATGTTGTGTGCATGAACCTTATAGCCAAAGCATATATCACGAAAATATGAACATAGGTGTGATAATGTAGCCTAAGGCATATATCACTACAAGATGAATAAAAGGGAGTGGTGATGTAGCCTAAAGTGTATACCACTAAAAGATGATAGAATAGGTGACCATTTAACCTATAACGCATATGTCATTAACCTAGTAATGTCGCATGATGGAAGGTCGAATGATAAACATGTGAGTATGATAAGGTCCATTTGATTTGTAAACCCTCAACATTTGAGTATGGAATGAGGTACTAAAGTGCATCATAGGGTAATAACCATAGCGTATAGGATACAATGTAGTATGTACAATGACAATAGAAGACCATATAATGTGTAGAATGTGTGTTATATAAGATGCAATGCAAAAAAGTGTATGTAGACTAAAAATTTGTAAAATGCGCGGGATGTAAAATTCTACACTCGTAGACCATGAGGGTGTTGTATATATATGATGAAGAATATTATAATGTAGAATGTGTAAATACATGATGAATAATATGCAATACAATGTGTGGAGATAGACTAGTAATGTAAAGATGTGTGTTATATAGTAGGCAATGATGGGTAGTGTGTAATGCTAGATGTAAGGTCAATAGTAGCTTGACACATGTATGATGAAGATTAGTATGATGTATGACATGTGGATATGTAAATGGCACAATGATGTAAAATAGCTATAGAATGTGTGGTGTAAGATGCACGAGTGTTGAAATAATGTAGATTTAATATATGTTGTAAGATGTATAGATGCATAAAATTCTAAAATGATGTAGACTAAATGTAGTATGTGGATGTATGACACAAAACACGTGGTGAAACACAATGTGTAATGCTGATAGTGAAATGTGTGGGGTTCATGTGTAGTAAGCCCTCAACAATCAACTGTGAACCGAAGAACAAGAGTGTGCCATCGGGTAATGGTGGATGCTAGAACGTGTGATGATTATACCTATGATATAATATTGATGTATGATAATGCAAAGATGATAGATGTACTGACACAAATATGATAGGGAGTAAATACTATGACCCTCAAGTATGTAAGATGAAGGATGTAATCATGTAATGTCATCTAGAAGATCATCGCTCTCAGGATCATAGTCAAATGGATAAGCATTGGTGACCTGATAAGAAATAGTATCTGATTGATCACGCAAAGAGCCATTGAGGCGTATGTTGTACATACTCATAGTGTATTCCTCACCAGTAAATGGGGGTAAAGAACTATACGCATACCAACGAGTGATATTTTGTTCATGACCTAGAAAAGAGATATTACAAATGAAGATACGACCAAAAGGAATAGGGAAAGAGATTTCCATATGATCAGAATCTAGAGTGCCCCAATATAATCAGGTTATTATTGCCCTAATATAAGTGGTGAAGAGCGAGAGTGCATGATAGATGGACCATAAGATGAAATACACGTAAACAATAAACAATGGTAATAGTGATGAAGCCATAATAAAGATGATAAGTGTATGATGTAGGATAGAGGTCCTCAAAAGCAAAACCTAATCGAGCCATACCCTCATGTGTACATATATTTTCGTCGTAGCTAGGATCAAATGGAATATGCTCCATGTATGAATCATTCATGAAGAGTGTGCACGTGAAATGGTGGTTGTGTTAATGTAGGTGGTACATGTGAAGGTATAGTTGATAGAGTGACATCCATAGAATGGATAGGACCCTCATAAAGTGTCATGTCCACTAAATTGATGCACCAAAATCATGTCAAACATCATTAATTATTTTTGAAAAAATTATGGGAATTTTTTTGTTTAAAAGGTTGCAAGGGTGATAAACATTATGTTAGGAAATTAGTGTTCATAGTGTGAACATATGGTTCGAATATTAGTATTATTTAATATTTAAATAATATGTGAGTGTGCACAATTAGTTGTCATGCACAACTCATAGAGATAGGAATGTGTGAGAATATCTTGGGATTGAGAATAAGACTAGGGAATAAAGGAGAGATATGGGGAGAAAATGATAAGACTTGACTCCATGATTTTAGGAGCAATAAATTGTATAAAATGCCCTATCATATCATATAGAAATGGCTCCATTCTACTTTCATTTTGTCTGTATTTTCTATACGTTCCATTTCATGAGTTAATTTGATTTATTTTTGTTGAATTTATTTATGCAAATCTATAGATTTAGCATCATCTGGTATCAAAGAAGGAAAGGAAAATCTATGAGAGTGATTGTAGGACAAAACCGTAGCCTCTAGGATGCAGATATGAGAGTTTTGAAACTTCCATCACTATTTTTGGATTCTGATCTTAAAAAAATGACTGGTAATTCATATTTTTCTCAAAAACCCAGATTCAGAATTTTCTAAATTTTTTTGGGTTGGTTTATTTGTATTATGGAAAACTTCACAAAAATTATAGAAACCCATTTCGTATTTTAAGAGATATAATGGAAATAATTCTAACGTATCTAATTATTTTGTAAAAAAAAGTGACTGATTTCCAACAATAAAAATTGATATGCTTTATTATTTTGGTTATATATAAAGCTGATTATTATTGTAAGGGTGAATTATCAGTTGAAACCGACACCTAATAGAATTGTAAAATGAGCCTCAAAGATAAATTCGGATGAGTTAGCATCATCACAATGGAGGAAGGAGGTTAATCAATGACCTCTCACCAAATCAAGTAAAAGGGGCCACACAATCAATTTGTGGCATTTTTTTGTGTGTTTAATTTTCATTTTGTGATGTAATAAGAACAAACGATTTATTCATTTTATCTCTTGTAGTAAGTGATCTCCTGCACGAGTGATATTTCTTATATTTTACCTTGAATGTAAAGATGGGGGTGGGGAAACGTGTAATTCTCTATGAAAGTGGTTGGTGGTCCACTAAAAAACCAATATGAGAGTTTGTGAATATCTTAGAAAATAACATACAAAGTGGTTAATGGTTCCACTAGAAAACCTGTTTGAGTTGATGGTACTCTTTGAAAACCATCGATTGTAGAACATGAGCAGATACTAGACAGAAATCACCCATGTTCACACTAAGGGGGTGAATGTTAGGAAATTAGTGTTCATAGTGTGAACATATGGTTCAAATATTAGTATTATTTAATATTTAAATAATATGTGAGTGTGCACAATTAGTTTTCATGCACAACTCATAGAGATAGGAATGTGTGAGAATATCTTGGGATTGGGAGTAAGACTAGGGACTAAAGGAGAGATATGGGGATAAAATGATAAGACTTGACTCCATGATTTTAGGAGCAACCAATTATATAAAATGCCCTTTTGTATTCAATAGAAATGGCTCCATTCTACTTTCATTTTGTCTGTAATTTTTGTACTTTCCATTTCATGAGTTAATTTGATTTATTGTTGTTGAATTTATTTATGCAAACCTAGAGATTTAGCATGACCTTAGTTACGATCAATTAAATTCCCATTCATAATTTCTACACATTCATAAGGTAGTCAGAACCGAATTAGTAATTAATTTTTTTAATTAATCTCCAAAATCATTTCAAAATTTTAATCCTCTTCTAAGGTTTCCATATATTTTTATTTAAAAATATTGGCTAATTAAACCCGTTATTTTACTCATTTAAAATCCTATTAAGTTTTCCACAAATCATCTTCTAAGTTTATTTAAATTTGTTCCCCATAGTAACTTCAACATCCATTTCCATTATTTAGTATTTTAACTATACATTTTAACTCTAATTAATTTAGTCATTTTAGATTATTATCTAAATACCTATGCACAATGTGATTTATTTAATCCCTATAATCAAATGACTTTTATTTAATTATTAATCCATAATAAAAGATTCAAAACTTACTCTAACTCACTAATGCACAAGGTGGTGCTATTCACTAAATACCCATACCTTTGATTTGTAGGATTAAATCTCTACCCTATGATTGAAACAATATGGCCCCTTAAATTTTAGGATTTCTCTAAAAATCCCTAAACATCCTTATGATTTCCTTTTATTCTTTTTGTTTTCCCTACTCTTCTTATTTGCATATTTTTGCTTGCAGGTTTGGGAGCATGGAGGCCATGAAGCTAAGGAAAAACTATGGAGGATTTTTCTTTGTTTTAGCTTGGATATACTCATAGTTTGGGGTATACTCATTATATATATATATTGTGAGTTTCCACTAGATATGTTGGTTATGGGTTTCCATTTACCCCCATTCTATCTTCTTTTGAATCTAGATATTTGCAGGTTTGTGTACACACACACAATATATATTTTTGTATTTTAAAATGTAGGGTTTATATGTAATGATTTGTGGCATAAAATGCAACTGGGTATTTTGTATAAGGTGGGTATATATATATAAAATAAAATATAAAGAAATTTATTTTATTACCCTGGCCGAACCGTGGGAATGAGGCTAATCTGCGTTGTGTATTGTTTTGGGGTTTGGGGTGGGCGGTCATGGCCGACCCACCCCCATATTATATATGGTGGGGTGGGTCAGCCATGGCCACCCACTCCCTTTGTTTTCTTTTTATTAAATAAGTGCAAAGTGTTATGGGGTTCGGCCCCGCCAAAACCAATATTTTTTTTTGTTATAAACATTTTCAAAATATATTACATAGTCGATTTCACTCCTTTCAATTCTTTAATATATATATATATATATATATATATTATTCAAATATTATAAATTAATATGTGTGTGTGTATACATATATTTTTGGTTATAATAATTCAAGGGGTCTTTCTCTTGCAAAAATAAGTTTGTGTATTTGAGGATATACAAAAATAAATTATTTTATGACTCATTGCTATCTCAACCTAAATTAATTGTGATAATAGGGAGGGAATATTTCATGACCTTGAGTTAGAAGTAATAAAATATCACATTGTGTCTACCCAAGCCCTAGCTTCACTCAAAACTGCAAACCCTAAAAATGTAGATTCACGCAAGGATCCGGCAGGAGCTCATCGGCCAGGAGATGGAGATGGAGGTGGCATGAATTTGGAGCTCATTTTAGAGGATTTTCCCTGGTCTTGGATCGATCTCACCTTCAATACTAATGCAGGGATCTCCATTTGTCTGACTAAACCTCTACCTTGGGGCAGCAGCAAAAACCCTAGCCGTGGTTTGTTTCAAGCTCTGTCTGGGGGAAATCCTACGACTACGCCTGGAAATGGATATCTAAAATCTTTGCTAGAAGGTTCTACTCATGGTGGATTGGAACAAGGAGAAACTGACATAGCAATACCTGATTTTCCACCACTGGATAGAGAGGCTAGTCGCGGCCCTATTGGGACCTCCTTCAAAGACGTTTTAAATGGAAAGGAATCTTCCATGAAACCTACGAGACATTACCCCGTGTATTACATTTGGGGAAGAGGTCATTTCATTTGAGATTTACTACAAAGAGCATGATTTGATTTGTAGATTCTGGGGACTATGGCCCAACCTTCCTATTCTTCACGCGTGGATCTCTAAGCATTGGACTCCAATTTTAACTGTAGGTTAGACTTGTATCTGTGTGCTAAAGGTATTTTCATTGTGACTTTCTCTTCAATAGATGATAAAAACATCATTGCTTCCAAGCTCTAGACCTTCCAATCTAAATATTTGGTCATTAAACCTTGGTTCCCATCCTTTAACCCGCTCATAATCATTCTCATGGAAACATGTTTGGATCAGGTTGCCCCATTTACCTCTCCAATTCTGGAGTCATGACTGTCTGACATCCATTGGCAACACCTTGGGAACTACACTCTATATAGATTCTCAAACCACTAATTACACCCATACTACCTATGCCCGGATCCTGGTGGAACTTGACACTGATAAAAATCTTCCTGCAACCATAGATCTTAGAGTGCAAAATAGAACTTGGTCACAACCTCTTGATTATGAAGGTCTACCTTTCTGGTGTAGAAGGTGTTTTTGCTTAGGACATACCTCTACTGCTTGTGGGATGGAAAAATGTCAACATGAGAAATGCAACTGGTGGAAAGACGCACTCTTGGAACACCTGATTTTGATACAAAAAGGATCTAAAATCAAATGCAGATATAAAAGATGAATCTGATTCTACCCTGAAACCCCTTTATCCGAAACTCAAATTGTGAGCAGCATGAAAAATGCACAAGTTGTTGAGGTCAAAAAGAAAATGATAAATATCTCTCTTCGTTAACAACGCTGGCAAGCGTGATCCCCAAATGGGACAAATGCGACTAAGGAAAATACTCCTCCTTTTTCTTCTCCTCCAACCGCGGAGGCTTCATCAGGCTGGGTAATGGTCAGCAAAAAGAAAAAAAAAATCACTCTGAAGGAGAACTCTACGCCTAGATGATTTTCTCTATTATTGTTTGGTTGGGTTACATTGGTTTCATTTTTCTTGGCTGATAACAGTTTGTTTCTTTTCCAATGGTGTTGATGTGCCATTGTTGTTTGATCGTTGTACATCAGTTGTTTATTTGCTGATGCACTTTGTTGGTTGTTGGTTTTTTCTTTGCAGACAGTTTTCTGCAGTTGGGCTTTATTGTTCTATCTAGATTTTGATCTCTTTCTTGTGCTTTAACTTTCAATTCTGGCTTCTGAGCCTTGTTGTACAAGGGTATAGTCCCTTTCAAAAAACTATTTACCAATAATAAAAAAATAAAATATTACATTGTTTTTGTTTTGTAAAATTGTATAATTTAAAACAATAACACTAAAATTTCACTATATAACAACTCATTTGAAAGAGGAAAATAGGTATAAACACAACCAAGTATATATATAATTTTTGTCGAAATATACAACCAAAACAAGGATGTTTTAAAGGATATAAAGTATATATATTTCACTATATTTCTAGATTAAAATATGAAAAATTTTCAATTGTAAATAGAATGAATACTTATTTTGAGTTCCATAAATTGAATGAACTACTACAAACAATAAAGTGCACATTCAAATGCTTCCTTTTAACTTATATACACTTCTACTACATGGAAAACATTATAAATTTTAATCAATTACAAACTTGTCTTATGGAGTATTTTCAAGCTCCATACAATACAAGGAAATGCAACCTATAAACATGCACATTCACTGGCATGAAAACTCACAACAAGCTTGAATAAATCATTTACAGGGGTTTAACTTTAAAATACGAGTGTCAAAATACCTCCAAAAAGTGCAGATAACATAATAAAATTTACAAACTGGTGTCTTTTCTTGGTCTTCTTCACAATGCAAATCTTTCCAAGATGAAAACTTTGAGCTCCTTCATTCCTTCATTGTCAAATGACAACAACAAGGAAGGGGGTGTAGGAAACACTCACCTCCCAACCTTATTTCCAATGAGAAGGAGAAGTCTCCCTTATCATTGGCCCTCGAGCCCCAACAATGAAGCAATAAGGAACATTAAACAACCATGGAAACTTCACAAAGGCTTCCAAAACATAACAAACACGCAAACAACACTTATAGATACATACAAGAACACAATATCAATTATCCATTTGCAATTTTCCAAAAAAACATAAAGGCTTCCAAATAAGCCCAAAGGAGAGGAGAACATGGATTCATCTCCTTATACCTCCCATGTGGGATGGGGGTCCACCCAAAGCCTCCAACTGTACTTTCACAATCACACATAACATCTTCTCTCCATAATCAAGTACACAAATTTGATATATAAAATTTTTACATCCACATATTTGGAGCACCCTTCTCATATTCCCTCCACAAAATCCTCTTATACTCTCTTTTACCTCCACAATAATTAACTCCACTTCCCTCTCCCAACACCACCCTAAGGCCAAGATCTACTCAACCCATATAATTCACAAACATGCACCAATTTACAACACAATAACATCATCATGCAAAAATAAGAACAAGTATGTAAGGAATAGACCCTACCTTTCCATAATAGCTTCAAAATCTTCAAGAAACAAACTTTAATCTCCTCCAAATCCAAGAAAACTCCTAAATGCAAGCTCCCAAGCAATAATTCCAAGCCAATTCCCAAAATATGCAAGTGTGTAATAAATCCAAGTAACCCCCAAAACTCTAAAATGACTTCAATAAATAGAAAAAGATGGGACAATGGTTAGGTGGCTCCATGTAGGATGCCACATCACTCTTCCTTCAATCCACCTCACTGAGTCAACACAAGGATGAAGACTAATAAATAGGTGAGGTGAGGGTATGACAAGTTCCACTTATACACACAAACATCTACTCCATACTTACAAAGGACACAATAAAGAAGGTAAGTAAAAAGGTGACGTTAATTGTCCCTTTTTTTAAAAAAACACATCATGAGGGCTAATTTTGGCCCCTTACATGATAGGTATAGTTGGTAGGAAGTTATAAGAGGTATGGGACATGTTTAACTTGTTCCTCAAGCCTCTAAAAGTGGACTCTAAGCCCAAATTCGAGTTTGGGTGATGGGGACAAGTACACTTAAAAAATAAATTAAAATCTAATTAAAATCAAGAAAGAAAAAAGGACTATCTAACCCATTTAATACTCATATAGTCACATCTCAATTTAAATTAATCACATGATTTATTTACTAAACCAAGTGATTAACAAAAAAAAGAAGTTCCTAGATGGCCAAGGGATATCTAGGGTATTAGTGTTAATCTAATTAGGAGAACTAATACGTTGTAAATGAAACAAAACAATATAAGAAAAATATAAATAAACTATTCTACATAAAATAAAATCCTAATATATAAGAGAAGAGTAAGGAATAGAATTAGTTGATTGATGGTGACCGTCACATGTTGTCGTAGATATGGAACTGGAACTCGGCAGTGTAGACGGACACTCAGAAGCCCTACGAAGGTCATATATAGGCTATCTAAGATGACATATGTACTTGGGAGTGTACTGGGGTACCCTAGTCTACAATTTGGGCACTCTGGACAGTGTGAATCCTCTGAATCTTAATTTGGTATGGTTAGTAAGTGTCTCTGAGTTCTTCTTGTCTATCATGTTAGATTCATCAGATGTGGTGTGGAATGACTGCGATGCAAGGAGAAGTATCCAACCCTAGAAAAATCAAAGATGCATATGAATGGGTTGGACTAACCTCAACCACCAAACTAGTGGACTTATCATTGAGCATTGTACTACATTATAGACCCTAATGTAGTTCTAGTGTGTGTGTGCGTGTTGTGCCCTAGGTGTTCTTGTTTCAGTCACACTTTGTGAAGTAGCGAGCAATAGTAGCTATAGAAATGTAAGTAGCATGTGTGCATGGAATAGAATGGAATCCCTCCCCCTATGCAGTGTGTGTGATGTAGATATCCTAGCTTGAATGCATGGCACTATGTGGATGCAAGTGATGAAATGGATGTAACCCTAGATGGAGTGATAGTAGTGATAAGATGTAATGACTGAAGACCCTTATTATGGTCTTATAACTTTATATTTATATGGCTCTCAAGCTTAATTTCATAATTAATCTCGACAAGGCCAACTGAGAAGAAGATAAGGATGACCAATATCTAGAAGTGAGCGAAAAATAAGTGAAAGAGGTTATGCATAGACCGGGGCACCAAATATGGGACCAGGCACCTCAAGGTGCCCATTACAAGTTGGGGCCCTATGATTTCAGGTTAGAATGTTGGAAAGGTCATGAAATGGGCTGATAAGTATCGATAAATATGCGAGAGAGATAAAATAAAAGACAAGAAAAAGATGGCTAAAAGGTGGGATTAATTAGTACTTTGTACGTTTGAGAACCTTCTAAATAATAGTATAAGAACGGGCTAAATATTGTCTAATGTGCAATATTTGTGTCTAATGTTGATGAGCAGAAATCTCGGTAACATAAAGTAGATAGAGATGCGTACCTGATAACCATGTAGAGTGTAGAAGAAGACATGCCGATGGACTAAACTCAAACGTTAAATGACAGAAAGACAAATGTTAGGGAACATGGATTGTAAAGATGAAAAATGTGTATAAGAAGTGAGGAGAGTGAACCTAGGGTGGAACACATGTGTAGTTGATGTTGTGTGTAGTGTACCTACATGGTTAATATGGTAAGTACCATCACAAAGTGTGTTTTCATCATCGTCATTGTTGTTGTTTGTTGTTTTTTCCTCCAATTTGACTACTTTTTCTCATATGATGGACCTACAAAGAGAAAACGCTCAAGTAGTCAAATATGTATGTATGTAAAGATGTTGTGTAAAATACGCTAGAATAGAAAGTGTAAATGGAAAAATGGAGCACGTGCACCTGATCCATGTTGATAAAATGGGTGTAGAAGGATATCCTGTAGTGTTGTGAGTTTTTTAGGTGATCTCACATCACCCTAGCTGAATAAGTGTAGGAAGGAAATGCTTTGCATCCTCCAACTCTAACTTCTTCTACTGAAATTTGTTGAAGAGATCTTTGTACTATGTTGGTTTTTTGGGTGATCCTACACCACTGGATGGACAAGTGTAGAGAGGCAACCCATTGTAACCCCTGAGCCTGTAACTTATTTGTAGAATTTCCAAAGGATGCCATGTCTTATTATGGCCATTGTGTAAGGAGTTCATAGACTGGTCTGAAATCACTCGATGTATCTGAACCAGTGTAAATATGTTGTGTTATTAGAAAACCCATAATGATCCCCCCTCTTTGGGGGCACATGCAATGACCCTAGAAGGAGAATGCGGCCCCAAAAGAGGATCAACCACATTATGACCTGTAGAACTCTTCCCTATAGGGGGAAAGGGAAATGCTTGGTAGATACCAAGGCGTGCACAAAATGGGATGGCTAGCCAATACAAGTGTTAGTCCAAACACATGTATGCAAATAAGTGTAAAAGACATAGATAATGTAAAAACTACTAAGAAACGTAGTGTAAACATGCAAGAAATAAATAAAACCACACAAAGAGGATTTCTTACATTGGACATCACTCACGGTGTTGCAAGACATGCAAGGCCATCATGGCCGCAAACAATAGTCAAGTGTTCACACAAGTAAAGGGTAAAGCCCAAAAAAATGGTAAACAACACAGACAACTAAAAACATAGAGGTAGTCATGGAAACATGTATTCCTCCAAAATAAGTTTTGCACATGGAACACCTGTTAAAATGTTAGAGTGAAAACCAATATGTCAAAGCATGTATAAGAAAGTAGTAAAATATGCTAAGTAAAAAATGAAACTATAGATGAAAAATCAAGTTAGCATGCACAAATAAAATGAATATGAAACTAATTTAAATGCAACATGAAAAATCAACAAATCAACTACTTCAGATCAAGCAAAGATGAAAGGAAAAGGAACAATACCTACAATTACCATCTAGCATGCAATTCTCCTTCCTTGACGGTTCGATGTGCTTGAGGATGATTGATTGCTTCAAATTTTTGATGTGGGAAGACCTGGACAACACCTCCCATTGATGATTTCTTGATTGTTAATGAATATGATTAAGGATTGCTTGATTATAGATGGATGATTGATAGAATGGATTGATTTATTGAAGAACAAAAGAGCATGATTTTGTTATGGATTTAGAATATGTCTCTCATGGAGGATGAGAGCTTGATTTATAGTTTGTGAGTGGAAAATTGAATGGTTAAGATCTTTCCATGGTGGATTGAATCGAGGGTTGGAATTGGATGAGAGGATGGGTGATTCTAGAATAGAAATTTCTATAATTTGTGAGGGATTTTCATCGAATTAAAAATTAAATGGAATTTTGTAGATGTATTTGAATATTTGAAAATGAGAGGGAGAAATAGATAAGCTTCTAGATTGAGAAGCCTCTAGATTTAGAGGTGAAGATGTGCACATGATTAGGATTAAATTAGGTTGATTAATGATGATTAGGGATGTGATTTGATGGAGAGGCTAGGTGTAGGGATGTGTAGGGTAGGTGGTAGGTGAGGTGTAGGAATATTAAATTCCTAGAAAATATTAATAGGGATTAGAATAGGATAATATGAAGTAATAATGGATTAATGATAAAAAGGGATGTAAGATGGATAAAAAAGGATAAATAATGATAGAGGGGAAATATGATAAAATGAATTAATAATAATAATTAATCTTACGATTAATTATTATATGGTTGATGTATGATAATAGTAATGATGGATTAAAATGGATTAAAATAGATTGTTAGTGGATAAATGGTGATAAGACTAAAATGTAGGACATGATTAATGTTAATCAGTCATGAAGACATTTTAGGTATCTACATTTTTCCCCTCTTTGAAGGATTATTGCGTAGAAATGATCATTCAAAGAAGAAGTAGAAGATGATTGGTTGGTAATATGATGCCCCCTTAAGTGGGTAGGTGGGGAGGAATGAGGCGGGTAACCACTTGAAAAGAGAGGAGATGCCCTAGTGAGAAGATGAAGGGGTTGTGGATGAGAGGATGAGAAGATGAGAGGATGTTAACTATAGGAGGCCCAAGTCATCGAAGTATGACAAGGGTGCATGATGTTTTGATTTTGATGCCCTAGTAAAGTGGTTGATGTTTTGGATGTTTAGATATTGGATGTTGATGGATTTTGGATGTTTGGATGTTGTTGGATCACAAGATTTTGGATTGTTGGATGCCCCATGTATGGCGGTAGGATGTTTGATGGTTGTATTTTGGATGTTTTTTGTTGATGTTGGATGTTGGATATTGGATTTGAAGATGTTTGGGTGAGAATATTTGATAGGATTGATTGAAAATGTTGGATAGATAGATTGGATGAATAAGATTTGATTATTGGATGTTAGATGATTGATGAAGGGTTGTATAGATAAGGTGATGATGATTAGGTTAAGTGATGATATAAAGGGGTGGTGTTGTTGTAAATTTCCTACAATTATCATCATTAGCAAGTTTATTAAGATGTGACATAGAGAAAGATACATCAATGGTATAAAGACAATGATGTTTAAATTTCTAGATACCCCGTCCTCATATCATTGGACATTTTGATGTGAAAAGAGGGTCCTCATATCATTGGACCTCTAGAAAGATAAAATAAAAGGTGGCCTCGTATCATCAACCAAGTGCCAAAAAAAAAAAAGTGGCCTCATATCATCAGCCAAAATATGATGCAAATACAAGGAAAACATAAACAAGCGAACAAGCACACACACACACACACAAATACATGCAAAATTGTTTTAAATTTTATGTGTGTTGTTGATTTTATGGATTGTTAATATTTTTTTAATTTTGTGATATTTTTAAGATAGTTTAGATGATGTGGGATGAAGATGTGATAGGGATGGGCAGGTTTGAAAGGAGGTGACTTTCTCCTATAAGTACCAAGGGAGATGTGGATAGGGATTAGGGTTAAAGGGATGGTTTTGGATAGGATAAGGGGTGTGGGATAAAGGGATCAAAAGGATTGGTTGGATAAGATAAGGGATGTAAGATAACAGGATGATTTTGGATAGGATAAAGGATGTAGGATAAAAGGGATTGGTTGGGTAAGATAAAGGAGGTTTGATAGGATGAGGGATGTGATAGGGTAGAATAAAGGATGTGGGATAAAGGGATGATTTTGGATAGGATAAAAGAGATTTTATTGGATGAGGTAGGATGTGAGATGATTGGATAAGATAGGTCACCAAGTAAAGAGTGAGCTGATGGATGATATTGTAGTTTGTTGCACCCCCAAGTGTAAGGATAAATAAAAAGTTAGGGATGGTGCCCCCAGGATTGATTATAAAGTTTCCCCCAATCATAATGATGATGGGATAAAGGAAGAAAAAAATGGGGAAAAAAGAGTGGATTAGATAAAGCAATAGGATCATCGATTGCCCACAGATGATGGATGCAAAGGATGTTAAAAGATGAGCTTAAAGGAACATGTTGTAAAATAAAAGTAAGCCTAGAACAAAAGTGTAACCAAGGTCTAAGAAATACTTGGTAATATAGAAGTGCAATGTCTTTTCGAGATCAACATGTGTGTAAAAGTTATAGTTAATTACCACTTGAAGTGAAGACTCAATGGGTATGATGTAAAAACAAACAAGCCAATGTATAGGGAGTGATTAAGTCAAGTAGGTTGATGGAAGGTGAACGGAAGGTTAAGTCGTGCATTACTCACTGCCAACCAGGCATTCATAGCCTCGACGGAGATACATCTGATTCTTGTCACAACCTTTCTCTACTACCAGCCAGACATCCATAGCCCCAGTAGAGTTGTTGGAAACACCCCTAGAGAGAGTCTTGAGGTGGATTTTATTGGGTATTTTTTATTTTGATAAGATTTTTTCCTTTTGATATTTGGATTTTTTAAAGAGCTTCCACTCTCTTGAAAATTCTCAAGGGGTTAAGAATCACCTAGTGGCTTGATGGGTGGATGGAAATGAATGTGGGGACAACATTGGCTAGAATGTCAAAAGATGCACCCAAGGGTCTTCACCACAAGTTAATTAAGATGTATGATTAAGTGATTAGATCTCTAATATAGGATTGTTCTTAGATGTTGATAGCAAGGATAGACCAAGGTCACTTGTGTAATAGGTACTAATGACTTACACCATGTGATATTAAGTCAATCAAGAATTTGTGAAGATGGATTGGATTGGAATGAAGATGGAGGGATGAGGAAATAACATCCATGTGCAAAGGACAATCTAAATGATCAAGCCGATTTTAGGTGTTTGGGATGTGTAGGGGGATTAAAGGATTTTTTATTGGGTTGAGTGCTTGGGGTGGTAGGATCAACAAGATGAATGGTAGGAGTAGGGGAAGGTGTGTTGTTAGTGTTAGGTTTATAACCGAAGCCTAAATGACCTGGATTTTGATGAAGGGAGATGGGTTCAAGGATGCCTTGTCCATGGATGTCTAAGCCTTTTCCTCGATGTTTCATATTAGTGAACATATTTTTAGCTATAGGGTGTGATGTGGATGGGGAGGTTGATGTCATGTGGTCATCATGAGACTGGGGGATTGTAATTTTTTCATCCGCTAAGAGGTCAGATTTAATGATTGATGGTGGAGGGAATTGTAATGGTTTTTGGTTGATGATGGAGGTTTAGATGTACAATGAGATTTGGATGGGTGACAATTTTTGGGTTTAGGGTGGGGTTTGGATGGTGGAGGATGGTTACAATAGGATTTGGAGAGAAATTTAGTAGATAGAGAGGTACAAGGATAATTATTCCTTGGTTAATGAGGTTTTGGGCATAAGACCTAAAGTACATGCAACAATTGGTCAAATGTCCATGGGTGCGATGGAAGTCACAATAGTAGTGCTCTCGATACCAAGATGGTTTTGGAAGGTTAGAATCATGATGTTTTATGGGTGGGTGAATGATCATGTTAAAGGTTTTAAGAGGATGGATGATAGTCAAGGATTCACCGAAGGAGGCAAAGGAAATAGGGGTTGGTAAGAGATATGGTGTGGGTAATAAGGGTGGGTTAAGTAGGATATGTGTAGGAGTGGGTAGGATAAGAGAAGATTGATTTTATTGATGTGATTTGGATGTAGGTTTAGGATGTGAATTATATGGTTGGGATTTGGATGGAGGATTATCCTTGGGGGCTTTAAGAGGTTGGTTTGATTTTGGAGTGGTAGTGGATTTTGGCTTGGGATTGGGTTTGGTTTATTTGGGAGAGGTGGATGGTGTAGGGTTAGTTTTTGTAGGATTATATGGTTTGATTTGGGATTGAGTGGATAAGGTAGGGGTATATGAAGAGGATGTGCTAGATTTGGATAAAGAGGATATGTTATATTGGTTGTATTTGGGGGAGGTAGATTGTGTGGGTTTAAAGGATGGAGTAGATGTTGATGAGGGAGATGGGTTGAATGTTGGTGGAGTTGAGGTAGAGGGGGGTGTTGTGGAAACGAAATTGGATTTTGGATATTTAGGTGAGTTAGGAGTCACGTTGGATGTTTTGGGATTGGGTTTGTGATTGGTAGATTTATTAGATGTGGATGGATAGGATAAAGGTGGCATGGGGGTCATGTTGGATGAAGTAGGATTAGGGGATGAAGAGGATGTGGGTGAATTAGGAGTCACACAAGATTTGATGGGGTTAGATGTAATTGATGGAGGCATAAGTGCCATAGTAGATGTTAGAGGAGGGGACTTGGGACTATCTAGGAGAAATTCCATGGGATAAGGTTGGGATGATGAGGATGATGATGATTTAGGACTAAGGTGTGATGTAGGGGATAAGGATTGTGGTTTGGTTTGATCTTGTTTGGATGTGGATGGGTATGTATAAGGGACTTTATGATATGTTTTGATGGAAGGGAGTTAAGGATTAGATTGATTGACGGGGTATTTAGGGGAGGATCATGGCGATGAAGGAGTAGGCTTGAATAATATGTTTGTGAAGTGGAAAAGAAGGTAACTAGGTGGTGGTGATATGGGATGTTTAGGTTTGGATTTTGGGTTAGATTTTGATTTTTATGTAGATTTTGATTTGGGTTTATTTGAAGTGGTTGTGGTGGATGAATCATAGTTGGTTAAAGTTTGGTAAAGCTCAAAAAGGAGATATTTATTGGTGTAAGGGGATGATTGAAGTCGATCAAAATTGAGTTAATTACTTGTGTGTGAAGAAGGAATATGGTTAAGGATGTTGGATGATGTGGATTTTTGATTGGGTGTGATTGATTATGTAGATGGGGGATCATCTTGGTCGATTTCAATAAGTTCGTCACTATCATAAGTGGATGTGAGGGTGTATAGTTGAGAAGATGTTTGGCTAAGATGTGATTGGAGATCAAAAATTTGTTGGTTAAAATTTTGGATGGTTGTGAGGATGGTAGGATCAACTTGGGATGGGTTATTAGATTTTTGGATAGAGGATGTGAGTTTCATAATTTGGGTTTTTAAAGATTGGATAGGATATGGATGTTTTGATAAAAGTGGGATAGTAAAGGTTGATGGGTTGCAGATTTGAGTTTGATGGGAGCCATGATGAGGATGGAGGTTTAGATAAAATTTAGGAATAGGATTGGGTATGGATAGGATGTAGGTAATATATGATTAATAAGGAGGGATTATATGTGGATGGGATGGATTAGGAAAGGGGATAAGATTAGGGTAATTAGATGGATGGATTGGATTTTATTATGTTTGGATGGGGGGGTCTAATTGATTGTTTGATTAATGTTTGATTGGTTGATTAATGTGTGGTAAAAATGATATGTAAGCAAAACACACATGCAACACACAACCTAGGTAGTCAAGTGGGTGTGCAATACAAGCTATAGCCTGCTTTCAATACCACACATGACAGTGGCACTCACTGAGCTAGCCCACCTTTATGTCGATGTGTGATCAACTAGCAAATAATATTCAATGGTTCCTTCCCCTGCACTATAGCTTGATTGCAGCTGAAGGATACCTATGCTAGGATAAACAAGGCTCTCTAAGGGAGTCCTCTATATACCTTTTGCTATGTGAGACCCAAATCAATGTGTAAAGGATGTTATCTTAGGCCTAGGTATTGGGACGTGGAAGCCCATCACTTCACATCATGCTTAAAACACGTAGACATTTAGCAAATAATGACAATTGTCCTTAAATTGTTATACCCCACTGGAACACAGGGTGTGTCTACGTGCGTGGAGATGAAGCTCATGGTCATAAGACCCCTAGGACTATGAAAAGTGTGTGGTGATGAAATCCATGTCACGTTTCCCCTAAAAATGAAAAGGGAAGAAGGTGGACCGCTTTTGATCCTCAAGATCATTCAAGGATGCAAGAGGAGAGCATAAATGAAATCTAACCTTCGGGTTTAACAAACAAACATGCAAAAGATAAAAGATGCAAGATAGAAAGATTTTTATTTTTTTTTTTTAAATGATAAAATGATGATTAAAAAAAGTGAAAAAGGGGTCTTCAAGAGGAGGCCCTCCAAAAAAGTGGATTATTAGTTTGTAAAATAACCCCAATTCTTGGATAAATGTGCTACAAAACAAAGGGGTTAGTAGTTTAGATTGATTTTTTTGTCTTTAGTAAGCGTAGGAAGTTGCACACAAAGTGTTAGTAGTTTGGAACAAGAAAAGATAACTTAATGTGTAGTTAAAATGACTAAATTTATGAAAATGATAACCATGAATAAATTATATTTAAAAATACTAAATTAAAACTTTTAATGCATATATATTTTCAATACCTTTCTGGGAAAAAAATGGAGTTGTTTCGAGTTCGGGGTCAAAATTTATGGCTCTTGGAAGTTAGGGAACAAAAGAGCAAAACAAAAGCATTTAAACATGTCACATATGTGCTATTTCAAGTCATACATGCCATTTCAGGTCACAAATGTGCTACTTTGTAAATAAAGAAAATTTGAGGTTTTAAGGGTCAAACAAAAGTGTTGAAGTGTTATAATCGTATTACCGTTAGATAAACATGTTGAAATAGGATACAAATGCACTGAAAGATATCCCTATAAGTACATAGTGAAAAGAGCTTCACAGAAGCACTATTTTAGGATAAACGTGTTACTACAGGTCACGAACACACTAATATGGAACAAAAATACAAAAAATCAAAATTTAAGGATGTAAATTAGATTTTTTATGAAACCAAATTTGGACAGTTTGGTGATTAGATGATAATAAACAAGAAATTAAAAATATTTGGGGGTTAAAACCCACGATGGGTGCCAAAATTTAGATGACAATTATGTTAGCATGCACAAATAAAATGAATATCAAACTAATTCAAATGCAACATGTAAAATCAATAAATCAACTACCTCAGATTAAGCAAAGATGAAAGGAAGAGGAAAAATACCTACAATTACCATCTAGCATGCAATTCTGCTTCCTTGAAGGTTGGATGTGCTTCAGGATGATTGATTACTTCAAATTTTTGATGTGGGATAAAATTAGGTTGATTAATGATGATTAGGAATGTGATTTGATGGAGAGGCTAGGTGTAGGGTAGGTGGTAGGTGAGGTGTGGGAATATTAAATTCCTAGAAAATATTAATAGGGATTAGAATAGGATAATATGAAGTAATAATGGATTAATGATAAAAAGGAATGTAAGATGGATAAATAATGATAGAGGGAAAATATGATAAAATCTATTAATAACAATAATTAATCTTATGATTAGTTATTATATGGTTGATGTATGATAATAGTAATGATGGATTAAAATATATTGTTAGTGGATAAATAGTGATAATAATAAAATGCGGGACATGATTAATGTTAATTATTCATGTGGACATTTTAGGTGTATACAAAAACGATAGCACCTGTATGAGACAAATGTGGATGATCCTAACGATCATTATAGTAAGGGTATAAGGTGAGCATCCATGTCGTATGTAGATTCATGTATCTGCGATCACACTAGACAAGGGAGTGAACCCGCATGTGTGTATGATAATGACATATAGGAAAGCAACCTAACATGTGTAGTAGAATGAGCATGCAAAACACTAGTAAGAAAAATTAAATGTTACCAAGACAATGCAGTATGTTGTGGATGGATGGAATGGAATGCAAAATGGAATGATAGGAGCAACGTGCCCCCCAAGTGTATGCATTGAGGTTCATTTTGTTTTCCCCCTCAGAAATAAATAATGAATCGTAAATGAGAGTGCGTCATCGAGAAATAGTTGAGTAATGTAGGTTGTGTCTAACGCATTGTGATGAGTATGTGTATGGGATGGTGATGAAATGAGACATAAGGAGAAGGTGTGTGTGAACCCTATAGCTGAAGCATATATCATGGCTTTGTTGATCGTAGGAATGATGATTTATCTCTAAGCGTATATCACTATAGAATGAGTGGGTGGAGATGAGATATATGGAAAGATGTGCATGGACCCTATAGCCTAAACGTATACCATGACTTATTGAACGGAGAAGTGATGATTTATCCCTAAGCGTATATCACTATAAGAGGGAAGGATGAAAGTGGGTGATAATTTAGCCTAAAGCATGTCACGATGGAATGGAGAAGAAAGGAGTGGTGATGTACCCTATGGTGTATGCCACGATAAGATAAGAATGGGGTGGTGATTTAGACTAAAGTGTATACCACTACAAGATGACAAGAAGGGGTGACAATTTAACCTAAGGTGTATGTCACTAACATGGGAAAGGGTGGATGCGAAGGATGTCACATGGTGAATGTATGGTCCATTTGATTAGTAAACCTTCGGCATTCGTGTATGGAATGAGGAACTAGAGTGCATCATAGGGTGGTGAGTGTAGCCCGTAGAAGACAATGTAGTATAGACAACCAAGTGATGAATATGGTATGTAAATGAGCGGTGTGGGTAATGCAAAATAGGATGTGTAGTGTAGATATAATATGTAATGTGGGAGAGGCAATAGTATTTGTATATAGAAATGGAATATGCAATGATGATAAAAGTAGACCCATATGTAATAGAATCTAGCGTAGCATGTAAAATGTATATGGTGAATAAATTCTCTCTGTGAGATGCAGATATAGGTGTAGATAGAATATGTAGTGATGATAGGTAAATCTAGACCCATAGAAAATGTGACCAGGCGTAAATATAAAATGAATGGATGAATAGTGTAGCGTGGGTGAGATAGATGATGTATAGATGACTACGAGGTGGGAAATGTATAAGATAATGTAGGATGTAGACTATGATGATAAAATGTAAGTGTGTAAGACCTATAGTGTGGTGTATGGGGTTCTGTGTAATGGTATTCCCTAAATAGTATAATGTGAAATGAAGCACAAGTGTGCGTGATCGGGTAACAAAAGTGTTATAATGCGTGATATTATATGCCTATATAAAGATGATGTGTGTGAGTGAGTAGGGGGTGTAGGGTGTTATGCCCCCAAGTGTTCTATGATGATATCAATCTATGCAACCATGTAAGAGGTGTCATGCCATTGTGGGAGAGCATTGGTTGTCTCGTGATAGGAGAGAGGTCCAACACAATGGTTGGCCGAAACAACATTAAAACCATGCGACGATGACAGAGTTGGAAATGTGGACTTCCCATTAGTATAATGAGTAGTGTATTTGTCAACAATGATTGGTTGGAACTTATGTGGTATTAGTGATGTTGTAGAAGTGTGGGGAGGAGAAAAAGGTGAACTATTTGTGAGAGGTGGTTACGTACTTTAACTCGGTAATGTTGTGGATGATTTGAAATAATGAATTTTTCAATTGATTTCTATAAGAGGTTACTGAGGTGGTGTTTTATCATTAGGTATTGATGACTCAGGGCTAGGAATCCATTGGGATATAACATTATTATGACGTGTAAGTATAAGAGGATTAGGTGATAGCATGTCCCGAGGGTCAATTATATGACATGCAGTGGACCTAGATTGCATATGAGATGTAATAGGAAGAGAAACATGTGATTCAAAATTTTCTTTAAGTTATTGGATTTCATATTTGAAAGATGTAATAACAAATTCTATAGCTTGAAACTTTCGTGAAAACAACGAATGTATAGCTTGAATTGATTCTAATAAGGGTTGATTAGGTGGAGGAGGATGGAAGGTAGTATAAACATCTGTAGAGAGTAAAGAGGGATAGCCTAACCCATGCTTATGTGTTTGTGTAGGAAGATCCCAAGGGGTTGTGACTTTAGGGTCTTGTGTACTAGTATTAGTAAAACCATAACATTGTAAATATTCATACCCTGACCCATACTTAGAAAAATCCTGGGACTTGTTGGTAGAAGGATCACTAGATTGCTCAATTGAGTTACAATATTCAAAATGAGAATGGTCAGCGGACACATCATAAACAAAACCATAGTAATAAACTTGAGTCATGTATGAAGCGTAGAAGGAACCACATGCATGGCATATATCCAAGGCCTACCAAGGTGAATGTCATAGTTAAGGTCATTGGGCATGACATGACATGGGATAGTGATCATACATGGATCGACGATAATGAGTAACTGGACAATACATAAAATACATTTTGGGATGTTATCAAAACCACGAATACAAATGGTGGAAGGAGTAAGGGATGTCAGAGTCATGCCAATATGGTGAAGAAAATTGACGTTACAAATGTTAATGCCAGATCTATTGTCGACTAATTCACGCTTAACACCTACTTTTTTAAAACAAACTTGGATATATAAGGGAGGGTAATGGGCTAAGAAATCTGGTGGCGGGAGATCATCAGATGTGAAAGTGATTTGATATTTGTTAAGGGATAAAGTAGAAATAAACTTATGGTAAATACATTATGGTGATATGTGTGGAGAAACATAATGGGTAACTAAGTATTTTTGGAGGCGACGAGGTAATATGGGTATTTTGTAAGTACGCACGAATAAATATGGTCATGGTGCATTGAATGTAGTGATAACTACATAAAGGGAGAAAGTATAAATCATGGGAAATAAGTGGCGTATAAAGAGGAAAAAGAGAAGTAAAAACCATAATGACAATAAGGAGGAAAATTGAAATCCCTAGAAGGTACTAGAAAGAGACGTCAGGTTCACCAAAATCATTAACAAAAATAAGAAGTTCCTAGATGGCCTAAGGGATATCTAGGGTATTAGTGTTAATCTAATTAGGAGGACTAAAATGTTTTAAATGAACTAAAGCAATATAAGGTAAATATAAATAAATTATTCTAGATAAAATAAAACCTTAATATGCAAGAGAAGATTAAGGAATATACTCAATTGATTGATGGTGACTGCCGCGAGTTGTCACATATCTAGAAACGTAACTCAAAACTACATATGAACACTAGAAGCTTTGTGAAGGGAAGATATGGGTTGTCTGAGATGACACAAGCACCTAGGAGTGTATTAGGGTGCCTCGGGGCAAGATCTGGATCTCATAGTTTGAATGCATGGAAATATGTGGATGCAAGTGATGTAACCCTCGATGGAGTTATAATAGTGATAAGATGTAGTGACCTAGTACCCTTATTATGGTCTTATAACTTTATATTTATAGCGCTCTCAAGATTAATTTCGTAATTAATCCCGAAAAGGCCGACTAAGAAGAAGATAAGGATGAAAAATAACTAGAAGTTACCCAAAAAGAAACAAAAGAGGTTATACATAGACCAAAGACACCCGAATGGGACCAGATGCCTCGGGTGCTTGATGCAAGACAGAGGCACCCTAATTTAAGGCTAGAATGTCAGAAAGGTCATGAAATAGGCTGAGTGGTATTGAGAAATACATGGGAAAGACTAAATAAAATACAAGAAAAATATGGCCAAAATGTGGGATTAATTAGTACTTTGTACACTTGAGAACCTTCTAAATAGTAAGTATAAGACTGCTAAATATTGTCTAATGTGCAATATTTGTGTCTACACCAAACATATTAACTAAGAAACAATAAAGTGATAATTATGTCAAAATAAATAAATCATATACACAACTAAATAAATAAACTAAAGGAAATAAAAAAACATTCAAACCCCTTGGTCACACATGAGGTTACCCCCTCATGGGGACCTCCTAACAAAAACAACAATACACATGAAATGAAGTTGCCAAGGTGACCTTGTTGCAAATATCCAATATTCCTCCATTATTAGTTTTCTAACCCCTTCTTGTTGTCATGATACAATTTCTTGTAACCAATCAAACAATACCCCTTCGGCCCCAAGGCCACATCAAATACATAAAGAGATAAAACATACACATACATATCATCCAACAACATCATACAAATAGTTATATCATCATCATCAAAGTTAGGAATTTCTATCAATTATTTGTAATCAATGAACATATCAATTTTGATAAGTCATAACATCAATAAGATCATAAGGTTAGTCCAAACATCTAATGTAATCATCATCGTCAAAATCCAAAACATCAGTATGTAACAAAGTAACATCTCTAGATCATCATAAAATATTGAAATATCTATCCACAATATCAATAATCAAGATGTCCATACCATCTATAATATGATTCATAACATACTGAAAATCACAAGTGTCTGTACTTTCTATCAACATGCTAATCAAAATATAATAATAATGTCCATGTCTCTATTCCACAATAATCAAATCATAGTAAAATAAGTGTCGAAGATGAGTGGGCATTACATGAACCAGAGGACATTTTGGGACATTTGGGAGTTCCCTAAATCATGACAAAAAGGTAGAGTGTTTTGAGAGATTTTTAAGGATAGGTGGAACGCGTAAAAAGGAGCTCATACGCTCAAGTTATGGTCAGTCAAAGTCCAGGTATGGAAACTAGTCAATAGGCGAGTAACGCGTTGACGTGACATTTTGGAAAAAGGTGAGAAGGTTGAATGCTCATGTTTGATCGTCTCCAGTTTTGATGGATGAAAAAATGGTGGGTTGCACTATTTTTTGGTTGGGGAACCTCAGCCAAGTTCGGCACACTCTTTTGTAGGAGGGGTGCCTTTGCTGCCTTATTATATTGTCATTATCGATTTTGATATTATATGCCATATTGCACTGCATGGTTGCAATTGAACTCAAGCAAGCTATTTTGATATCTTGGTGGGGTGATTAACTCCCCACTGAGTCTATTTGATCATTATACTCCCACATTATTCAAGACTTATGGTTCGGGATAGCCTATGGCTCAGCATACACAGTCTAACAACTCACTATATAGCTCGACCCAAACCATGGCCATTTCACATTGGTCAGGCCACACTATACATAGCGATACAACTCATGCCATAGTATTCAAAAATGCATGTTGGACAGCTCGGCTCCACATCCAAGTATAACTCAATGCACAATGAACTTCAAATTCAAACACTCGACCACACAATAAGAGACGTGGCGATCCCATAATGAGTTGTCCAAATGATGGGCAAAATGCCAAAACATGGCCCAAACCATGTATGACTTGGCCAACCAATCCTATTAAAAAGGCTCTCCCCACTTCAATTCCTACGCATATGGGACAAAAAAAAACCTCTTCACCAAAACCTGAGCCCCAAGGAGATTAGGGCGACATAGAGGGTAAGCCACATGGAGGGTGGAAACCCTATATGCATCGAACCAAACTACCGTGCAAGCTACATGGAAATTAGGGTCAGCATGTATAATGGAGAAGTCTATGTGTGAGTAGAAAATGAATTAAAGCCATATGGTGGCAATAATTCAAATCCAAGCATTATTTAAAATGTGAAGTGGGTATGTGAACCCACGGGAATTCGAAAAGGTAGTAGAGTCGGTGGTGGGATTTGAACTACCCACCAACTGTGTTGAAGTCAACATACCCCAAAAATGAACTCGTGGTATTAGAACAGAGGACATGCCTGTGTAGAGCCACAAGGCTTAAGGAGTAATTTGCTTTCAACCCCAATTTTGGAGGACCTAGAGGCAGAATTTGTCCATGGTGTAAAAATGAAAGTTTCTCATAATTCTATAAGGATTCCAAATATGTAATTTTTTTCCATGTAATTTTTAGGATGTTCCATTTGTAGGTGATTTTCTATCACATTTGTGATAGAATCGCATTATGAAGACACTATAGGGGTCGTGAATTGATTTGGGAACGTGTTCTGTCAGATTACAGAGTTCCATGAGGTCTAGAATCATCCCATTTGTAGGTTTTGTGATCTATTTGTCATTATTGAAGGGTTATTGTACTTCATTAGATGTTAAATAGATTGATTCTCTTGTTGAGAATCCAGAGACATAGGCTTGCATGTCAAACTCCGTTATCATTTATGTGTTGTGTGGATGATCTATTTTATTATTTTTGATGAATATTTTGAATAGATGAAATTAGTATATATAATCCACAATGAAATGAGTAGGTGCACGTTTCTGTATATTGGTTAAAAATTATACTTTGTTATGCATGTGTTAAAAGGACTAATCAGTTTTGGGAGATATTGCATCCCAAAAAATTGATGTTTGGTTCATAATTCCTTGTGAACAATGGAGTTGAAAAATTTTAACCCCTCTTTTCGGATCAATTGGTATTAGAGCTGGTTTCATAATTGCTTCAGTTACATGTAGATACCACTTTATGATTTCTAATCCCATAAGTGCAGGATATTTGTCTTGATCTTCTTACTGACATTTTTGTAGTATTTTGGGAAGATTGTTGGTTTAAAGGTAACCATGGGGAAAGCATTATAGAAGGAAAGATTGGAAAATCTCGAGAGAATCAACAGGAAAATCCAAAAGGAAAATGTGTTCTGAGATGCAAGCTCTATTCCCTCGAAGAGAAAATTGATCGGTTACAAAAGGAGCTAGAATCGAAAGATGAGCTCTTGATCAATTTGCAGTGTGGTGATCAAGAGAAGGTAAAACCTTCTACTTAAGATGTAGAGACTATTATGGAGTGCACTGTAAGTTATGCACCACAGGAATCTTGTTCTTCCTCCCATTCTTTCATAGATTTAGGTAATGATGTCTTTGGTTCATTTGAAAGGCATACTAGAGGAATTGGGTCCAAATTGTTGTATATAATGGGTTTTAAGGGAAGAGGTATTGGAAAATATAGCCAAGGAATCGCTAACCTAATATAGGTTGAGGATCATCCTCATTTTTAGGTTTGGGTTTTGCTAGTGTGGGAATGGATATTGGAGAATGCTCCAAGCATGCTAACGAGAGACAAGCTTTCGAAAGCTAATTGTATACCCCACTAGTCCTGCAAGAAGATTTAGTATAGGAATCAAGTGCTTCATCGACATAAGAATAAGTTGGTAAGAGGGTTCAGTGAAGAGGTATTAAGATTCCACCTCCACTTTCTTACCATAAGCACCATGGTAAATGTAAAACTTCTTATCCATTTTTTCAGTTAAAGAAGTATGGCTATGATTTTTAGAAAATGATGGATGCCTATCCTTGTACGTTTTGTGGGATGCATAACCATTGTGTTTCTAGATGATGGAAAATAAGGATTTTGATGAAGAATTTGATGTCGTTCATCAATAACATGACAAACGGAAAA
This sequence comes from Taxus wallichiana var. yunnanensis, assembly GCA_018340775.1. Lineage (NCBI taxonomy): Eukaryota > Viridiplantae > Streptophyta > Pinopsida > Cupressales > Taxaceae > Taxus > Taxus wallichiana. The sequence continues at coordinate 591,755,670 of CM031236.1, forward strand.
AATCAATGTCATCAGTCAGAAGTGAGAAATGGTAGTGGTGTTTCCTCATCCTAGAAGAAGGAGATTAAGAGGAATTTTTGTGCTCATTGTTAGAGGAATGGGCATCGGGTGGAAAATTTTTGGAAACTTCATCCATCTCACCATCAATATAATGGCAAGCCAAAGATGGAATACATACTTGTTGCAAAGGTAAGGGAAGTTCCTAAGACACCACCAGTTGAAAGTTCAACCCCGGATTAAGTAATACCTGCAGATGAAAGTTTGATAACATGGGTTGGGAAACAATTTTTCAAATTTATTTTGCATAGCTCTTGATTGGATATGACATGTAATAGATGTTTGGAGTATAGATTTGTGGGATAGACTGAGGGACAACTTCATCATCCTAATTATTTTTCTCGCAATTACATTTGGATTACTCCATTTTTATCTCCTTAATTCATCTTTGAGTTTCTAGTATAGTTGGGTATAACTCATGTTTAAGCTTGGGAGATTTATGACAACTGTGTTCAGATTTAGTGGACATGGTTGAATGTCTATTTTTTGGAAATTTACATTTCAGTATCTATTGATTTGTCACCCATTTGTGCAGAAAATTGAGCTTGCAGGTGTCAGATCATATTATCATTCTGTGTAGAGGCCTTATAACTATGCAACCAAGTGGTAGCAGATCACCTTTGGAATATGACATCAAGTTAGATTTTCCTTCTATGTAGAAGCATTGTGATCGTGTAGAAAAATGGTAGTTGATCGTCATTGACAATACATGTTTTTGGGTGTTGTTTAAGTGTAAGACCCCTAGAGGGAAGATGTGGTAGTATCTATTTCCATGTAGAATATATGTTGTTAAAGCGTAAGACCACTAGAGGGCAGATGTAATAGTATATTCTTCCTGTGTTTTTGAAGAGTAATACATTTGTAGGAAAATGTGGCAATACAAGCGTCGAGAAATTGTCAAAATGTAAGACCCTAGAGGGTAGATGTGGCAATTAAGACAATGGAAGAAGCATGGTGGGATCATAACCCATAGAGATAGGATTGGGACCAAGTTGTTGAAGTGAGAGTAATGTAGTAAAATAGCCCGAGAGAGTTGAATACGTAAGTATTTCGATGTGACAAAGAAAATAGTCGATTCAAGACATGGTGACAAAAGTTCCAAAGAAGCTTTTGGTGGAATAAATCCTTTCCCATTGGGGAGTTGTGATCCGGAGGACATTTTGGGATGTTTGGGAGTTCCCTAAATCTCCCTAAATCATGGCCAAGTGGTAGATTGTTTCAAGATATTTCTGACGACAGTGGAACGTGGTAAATAGATCTCATACGCTCAAGTTATGGTCAATCAAAGTCCAGGTATGGAAACAGGTCAACAGGGTCAATAGGCGAGTAACGCATTGACATGGCATTTTGGAAAAAAACAATAAGGTTGAATTTTTTTGTTTGATCGCCTCCAGTATTTGATGGAAGAAAAAATGGTGGGGCCCACTATTTACTTGCTAGGGACCCTTAGCAAGGTTTGACACACTCTTTTGTAGGAGGGGTGCCTTTGCCATCTTATTATATTATCGTTATCGATTTTCAATATTATATGCCATATTACACTACATGGTTGCAATCAAGCTCAGCGATATATTTTGATAGCTCGATGGAGTGGTCAACTCCCCACCGAGTCAAGTTGATCATTATACTCCCACATTGTTTGAGACTTATGGTTTAGGATAGCCTATAGCTTGGCATACATAGTCTAACAACACACTATATAGCTCGACCCAAACTGTGGCAATTCCACATTGCTCGGGCCACACTATACATGGTGATACAACTCACAACATAGTATTCAAAAGCTCACATTGGAAAAATCAGCTCCACATCCAAGAAAATCTCAATGCACAACAAACTTCCAATTTGAATGGTCGATCATAAAACATGAGACGTGGCTAGCCCATAGTAAGTCATCCAAATGGTGGGAAAAATGCCAAAAGGTGGTGCAAGCCACGATTGACTTGGTTGACCAAGACTATTAAAAAGGATCTCCCCACTTCAACTCCCATGCATATGGGACAAAGGCATAACCTCTCCACCAAAACCTGAGCCCCAAGGAGATTAGGGCAGCGTAGAGGGTAAGCCACGTGGAGGATGGAAACACTATATGCATCCAACCAAAATATTGTGCAAGCTACGTGGAGAGTAGGGTAAGTAGGTATAATGGATCGGTCTATGTGTGAGTAGAAAATGAATTAAAGCCACATGGTGGCAATAATTCAAAGCCAAGCATTATTTAAAATGCAAAGTGGGTATATGAACCCACAGGAATCCAGAAAGAGTAGTGGAGTCAGTGGTGGGATTCAAACTTCCCACCAACCGTGTTGAATTCAAAATACCCCACCAATGAGCCATAGAGCTCAAAAAACTATAAAAAGGAGCTTTTGATATTAGAACAGAGAACATGCATGTGCAGAGCCACAAGGCTTAAGGAACAGTTTTACTTTCAACCCCAATTTTGGAGAACCTAGAGGCAGAATTTGTCCATGGTGTAAAAATGAAAGTTGCTCAAAATTCTGTAAGGATTCCAATTATGTAATTTGTTTTCATGTAATTTTTATCATTCTATGTTTGTAGGTGATTTTCTAGGACATTTATAGGACGATCACATTATGAATACATTTTAGGGGTCGTGAATTGACTTGGGAACATGTTATGTCGGATTGTAGATTTCCATGAGGTCTGGAATCAGCCCATTTGTAGGTTTTGTGATCTATTTATCATTATTGAAAGGTTATTGTACTTCATTAAATGTTAAATAGATCAATTTTTTTGTTGAGAATCCAAAGACAGATTGCATGTCAAACTCTTTTATCATTTCAGTGTTTTGTGGATGATGTATTTTATTGTTGTTGATGAATCTTTTAAAAAGTTAAAATCAATATATATAATCCACAAAAATGAGTAGGTTCATGTTTCATTATAGCGGTTAAAAATTATATTTTGGTGCATATGTTAAATGGACTAATCAGTTTTGGGAGATATTACAGCCTAAAAATTGATGTTTGGTTCCTAATTCCTTGTGAACGATGGAGTTGAAATAATTATAAGCCCCATTTTTGGATCATTACATCCCCCTCCCCTTAGAATCGACTTCCTCCTATAAGTCACTGGAAAAAGTGTGTAAATTGAGCTCATAGAAAAGATTCTTCCTCCCATGTAGCTGATTTTTCATCATACTAATCCCACTGAACCAACACCTGATTAATCTCACCGCCTCGAAGGCCTAGGTTCCCGCACTCTAAAATGTGCATGGGCTCCACCAAAACATGTCCCTACTCATGCACCTATAATGTGGTCCAATCTAATACATGAGAAGGATTTGGAATGTATCTCTAAAGAACAGAAATATGGAAAAATCATGGATGCGAGACAAGTTGGGAGGAAAGGCTAAGTGGTAGGCTAGGGGACCAATCTACTCCAAGATCTAAAATGGACCCACAAATATCAAAGATAGCTTAGAGCCTTTCCTGTAATAGATAGGGATCTTATGAGGTTTGACTCTAAGAAACACCTACTTTCCAACCTCAAAAATGCGATCAACTCTCCTCTGATTTGCATATTACTTTTGCCTATCTTGTGCCTCCTGCAATCTCTGTCTAATCAAGATGAATTGTTGCTCCATATCCTATAACATAGCTGGCCCAAGGGATACCTTGTCTTCTAACTTATCTCAACTCAAAGGATTCTTGCATTCTCTACCATAAAAAGTCTAGAAAGATTTCATGTCGATAGAACTCTGAAAGTTGTTATTATATATAAACTCTATCTGATATACATACTCCTCTCAATATGACTGTTGATCCATGACATACATGTGAAGCATATCCTCAAGTATATAGTTCACGCGCTCAGTCTGCTCATTTTTCTTTGGGTGATAATTTTAACTGAAATTAATAATCATCCCAAGAATAGACTGTATGGTGGTCAAAAATGTGATGTGTACAAGGGATCACGTTCATAGATAATTTTCCATAGAATCCCATGGATTCTAGACTATCTCATCCAAATATACTTACACCATTGCACTAGATGTATAGGTGGTCTTCACCGGAGAAAAATGAGCCACTTTCATCAATCCATCCACCGTGACCATGATCATGTCATGGTGGTATCTTGACATAGGTAACCCCACTATGAAATCCATGGAAATGGTGTCCCATTTCCACTTTGATATGACATAAGGATAGAGAAGGCCAACTAGATGCTAATGCTCAACCTTCACCTTCTAACACTCAAAACACCGAGATAAATTAGGCTATATCCCTCATAATCCCTCTCCAATAGAATAATTACCTCAATGTAGTGTGCATCTTCTTCACCCTGGATGGGTTGAATACGGTGAATGATGTTCCTATGCTAGAATGTCTTGTCTCAAATCTCCATACCTAGGAACATATATCCGACCTATGTGTCTGAGAATTCCATCTGGGTCTCTTTGTCAATCCCTCAAACTTCCCTCAAGGGGTCTCTGAGACTCAATCTTTTCTCTAACTGAAAGGTAGAATATGTCGTGTGGAAGCTGCTGTAAGATCCTGGTCCTCATATCTGAATGCACTAAAGTATCCATAACCAAATGCCTCTGAAGACTCAAAGCATTTAAAACCACATTCTCCTCCCCCTTCACATGCTTATTCTCCATATCATACTCATATAGAAGCTCCATCCAACACTTTGTTGATGGGCGTTGAGATTGGGCTAAGTGAAGAGGTGTCATAGGCTCAAGTGATATGTCATGAGAATGAACCTCCTACCTAACAGAAAATGGCACCACCGAACCAAAGCATGCACCACTACCGCAAGCTCAAGATAATTAGTCAAATAATTGAGCTCATAATCCTTGAGTTTGCAAGACTCAAAAGAAACAACATAGCCATCCTGTATCAAAACTCCTCATATCCCTGCCAATGAAGAATCTATAAAAACAAAGAAGTACCTTTGTGGAACTGGCACTACTAAAATAAGAGTTGTAGTAAGGCACTCCTTTAGAGTCCTAAAGGCTTACTCACATTTGTTTGACCAAATAAACTTATTCCCTTTCCACTGTAGGGAAGTGATGGGATGAGAAATATGCAAGAAGTACTAAACAAATATCTTGTATTGCCTTGTTAATCCCATAAAGTTACGTACCTCAGTCACACTCGTTGGCACTAGCCAATCAATGATAGCTCTAATCTTGGAAGGATCGATCTGTGATACCTTCCCCAGATATGATGTGACCTAGATATTGAACATCTTTTTAAAAGAATGCACACTTCTCTCGGGTTCCCTTATAGTTGTTGCTCTTGAAGACACTACAAAACCTATTGAAGGTTCTCCTCATGCTTCTCACATGTGCGTAAGTATATCAATATGTCATCTATAAATATGAGCATGAAGCGGTCCAAAAATTTCCTAAATATGACATTCATCAAACTCATGAATACTGCGGGGGCATTTGTCAAACCAAATGGCACAACTGTGAACTCGTAGTGGCCATATCTCATGCAAAAGGATGTATTATGTATATCTGCCTCCACAATCCTATACTGATGATAACCAGACTTAAGATCTATCTTGGAAAATACAATATCCCCCTTTATCTAATCAAACAAATCATTAATGTGTGGAAGGGGGTAACGATTTTTATCGTTACTTTATTTAGTTGTCTATAATCAATACACAATCGTAGGGATCCATCATTATTCTTCACAAAAATCACTCGTGCACCCTAAGGAGACACAGTAAGAATAATTATCCCCTTCTCAAGAAGGCCCTCCAGCTGCAACTTGAGCTCACAAAGCTCAAGGGGAGTCATCCTGTACGACCCTCGTGAGATATAATTTTCCCAAGGAACCAAATCAATGTGGAAATCTATCTGACGTGTGTGGGTAGGCTAGGTAGCTTGCTAGGAAAAACATTTGAAAACCATTAAAAAATGGGGTGATCATCAAGTGAAGGCCCACTAGTCTCATCATCTGACCTGTCACTAACTGTAATAGCATATAGTTGACATCACTACTACAAGGAGGGGTGTTTTGAGACAATAATAGAGACAATAATTGACCAAATTGTCTCAAATAGAGACAATAAAAAAGTTGTGTATTGTCTCTATTATTGTCTCAAAGCGGGTGTCTCTAATATTGTCTCTAATTATTGTCTCTTTAGAGACAATATACATTGATACATATTTTGTCTCTCTAGAGACAATATCATTATTGTCTCCCTAGAGACAATAATGAATACTAATTTTGTCTCTCTAGAGACAATACTAATTTCAATTTTTATTGTCTCTCTAGAGACAATACGAATTTAAAAAATGAAAAATATGAATTTCAAGAATAAATAATAACCAAATATTATATAGTGCAATCAATGGCTACATATCATCTATGATGTCAGAGTGGACTAGTAATTAATATTATAAATGAAGAACAAGTTGATTTGAATCTTGTGCCCAACAAATGGGTCAAACATTTTATTAATATCAAATAAAATACAATACAAAAGGGTGTCTAAATGTTGTTAACCCTTGAAATACAATGATAAAATACAAAAGGGTGCCTATATGTCATTAACCCTTGACATACAATATTCACACCACCTCTCCACCACCAGATTCAAGAGATACGTTTGCTTCCCTAGTGTTACTTCGACGATATTTTTCTTAACTTTTATTTTGAGGAATTGCCTCTCCGCTGACGGTTGTCATCTTCATGTTCTTTCCATATTCTTCAAAATACCTACAGGGACATTATACAAATTTAAATAAAGCACATTTTTGAGATAATTATAGGAAGCAAGTGAATTCATAAATGTTGCAACACCGCAAAATAATTTGAGAAAACTAGTTCATAGTTAAGGAACAAAACTGACTTTTGAAACATCTCCTCAGTAACAGAGGGTGGAATTCTTGCAACAAATATTCATGTAATCTTCTAGGAAGAAGATTTCCTTTCCCCCTACAAAAATCATGTTTAATATAAAAGAGCATATCGTATTCTGATATAAACTAAAGATAACAATTGTACAAATTGTAAAAAGTGTGATCCAGTTTTTGGCACACTAAGTTCCTCCCATGGGCATTAAAACAAATGCTCATACAATTCAATTCATACAGGAGTGACCAATTCCAAGAGTACTACCATCAACTTTCATATACTCTAGCATAAAATGCCAAAGCAGTTAAACTTACATCAAAAGTTCTTCCAAAGGAAACATTAATATCTATTCTTAGCAAATGAAAGTAAAAATTTGCATAAAATTAAAGGCCACAAGACAACATTAATGCCTCAAAAAGAATAATAACATCTAGTCTATTTTTGACACACCAGATTTGAAATCAACTGCTCATGATTGACATAGATAAATAGCAAATGGTAAAATAAACAAATTTAAAATTGGGAATTCAAAGAGTAGTGACTACCATCAAATTTTGCCAATAGATGAGGATGATATTTCTTTCAGCATTAAGTCAACAGGTAGCTTGAAGCATAACACCATAATACCAATTATCAATCCTTTGAATACACTGAACTAGTTATTTGCATAGCACCGTGATAGTTGACCACAAAAGCTGGCTTATAAAGTCAATGAAACCTTGTTCTAAAGCCCACAAAGATGATTTCGTCAACATTTACTTGCTTAATGATAGTACTTGTTCCTCCAAGACAATTCTGGTGTAATCACAGTTGTTGTCATAACATGATCTGGTATAATAGATCTTTTTATTTGAAACAACAAACAATTTCTGATTTCAGCTTTCACCCCTTGTGCATTGCAAGTTGGCTCTCAGCCTTGGGGAAACATATCCAACCACTAGTCATGACCTCTAAAAATTATGCACTAATTTGTGCTAATGCAACCCAGAATAGACTTTTGCTTAACTACGAAGTCATCAGTTACATCTTACAAGCGATGAGAAACAATCTCAAGCCAAAAATCCAAGAGGGCATTCAACCAAGGAGACATAAGAAGATATCACGATGAGATCATTTAAACATTTTTGACAACATCATTGTATCCATTTAACAACATTTTATGTCGATGACACCATCAGGTCAAATTCAAAGTGGATCCAAACCCCGATTTTCTCACTCCTATCCAACCTAATTAAGATGCATGTTTTACCTGCTTAAGTTGACAGACCTAGCTGCTTAAGTTTCCAATTACTAAATTAGCCTAGGACAGACTCGGCGAAAAACCTACATGACATTATAGTGCTTGACTTACATAAATTTATAAGAAAATGAATGACCTATTCAATTTAAATCCCATATTCCCAGCACAAACATTGAAGTAAAATCTACTCTGACCAGCAAGTTGACATTTTTACAGCATTGACAAGTTATGACATCAACATTAGCTCTACAACAATTTGACTATTTTGACCTGAAATTGCAGTGTTGATAAGAATAGCAACACTGACTTTTCTGGTGGCAATTAGACTGAAGGACGGAATTATATTTTCATATTTGACTAATATCTAGACAAATCGGATACGATACATGTACGGAACGGGCACGGCAGTACTGTACGCGCCGATATGGCAAATTTTTAAAAATCTTGGGTACAGTACGCTTTTGGAGTACGTTTATATATATATATATATATATATATATATATATGTATGTATGTATATAAATATATAAATATGTATACAAATTATAAATTTAAAGAAGCATTTGCATACTTATTGAAATTTATTATTTCTCTATCACGCTTATTTATCTTAGTGACTGTGATAAGATTCAAGGAGTTTTGATTGTTCATGGTGACCTTCCTTGATCCACTCAAAGACGATAGTATTGTCTAACATATTTCCCGAAACATCATAACTAAGCGGGAAAAATATGGATCCAAGTCGGTAGGTGGGACGATTAGTCCGAGCACGGAGAATACTCACGAGTTTTGGAAAGATATCTAGTATTTTTAATTACTAATGCATGTCTGCAGCGATCAAAGCTCATGATTCTTTCGTAAGATTGCAAGAAGTTGCTTGGTACAAAAGGTGCAAAAATGGATTTTATGAAAATAAGAAAAATATTGCCATCAATGCGTAGAGCTCGAGAAAATATACACTTTTAGAGAAAACGACACTTGAAACGGAGTCACAAAATGAAAGTTATGGCACATGCAAGTTTTTATTGCTACATCTTTCCTGATCCTTTCCAAAAAGGAAAGAATTGCCAAAAAAGGAAACAAACAGTCTTTGGCAACTTTTTTTTTTATGGGTACGCTTCGAAACATACCCATAGGGGACGAGTGTCCGGCACAAAGCAAAAAACTGTACCTGCATCGCACCTGTCCCCTGTGGGTACGCTTTCCAAGCGTACCCACATCTGCAGTACCCGTACCGCATCACAAGACTGCACGCTTTCGGTGCTGGTGCGGGGGCCTTAGGTGTTTCCGCATCTAGACTAATATATTTGACTGATCAATTGACTACTATAAAAAGCATAAGAACTGTGTCATTAGTTTTAACTAAATGTTTACTTTAATACAAACTGTTGAATATTGTACTAGCACAGTTGACATTGACTGAATGGTGCGGTTAAATACTTGTTCCTAGAAGGGACAAAACTATTTCCAATGAAAAGTGGGACATATATGCTATTTGGATACAATAGCCCAAAATAGCAGATCAGTTCTTTGGATACAATAGCCCAAAGTTGATAAGTGGGGTGTGTTCTTGTATACAAAACTGTGTTTTCTGTGCATGCCATTCTTTGGATAACTGAACTAAGGATTTTGTGAAGTAGCAACTCTTGTCAAGAGGTAAGCTTGGTATAAAGGTTTAATTGATTTGTAATAACATTCTTGGAGTTCTTAGAATGTCTTAAAGTTAATAAAGATGACAAACTCAGGAGATTGTCCTTTGGCGGACTGTAACCTGTCCTAGAGGATCTATGAATGAAATTCTTGCTTAAGTTGCACAAAGAACTCTTAAAACTAGTCATTGGAAGGAGTATGATGGTAACTGGTGTACTCAGAGAAAATGAAAGCTCACGGAACTGTTAGTTTATTGTAGTCTTTCTAATAATGGTTACATTTATTGTATTACCGACGTATCAGTAATACATAATTGTGGTGTGGCATAATGTAAGTATTAAATAAGGGTTCGTAGGATAGTTGTAATAACAAATCCTCAATGTGTATAAATACTAAGGATCATATGAGGCATTAGCCCCGAGTTTGTGTAAATGTTAACTTGTCCTTTGGCATGCCTCATGGAGGCTCTCAACCGTCACATATTTGATATTTGTGATTGGTATGTGTGATATAATAGACAAAAGCGCTCATGGACATTTCTAGTTTAGTGCAGCCTTTGTTAGACAATAATATAATGGTTACGTTTAATGTACTATGACAAGTTGGGAATATATAACCGACAGTATGTCATAATGTAAGTATTAATCAATGGATTATAGAATAAATGTAATTACAAACCTCAATGCGTATAAATACTTAAAGGGCATTATCCCTGAGTTTCTGTACATTGTTTCTTAAACTTTGGCATGCCTCATGCAAGTTTCCAATCATCATGCATTGTATTCACTGCATGTGATACAATCACCATCATCTATTTGTTTGTATAATGCATTCATAGTCAGTGGATGAGACTTACTTCAATTATCATTTCCCTCCAATACAATTCCTTTATAAGAAATAGTTGTGCTTAGATTATTACATGTTTTACTTGCTTCCCAGATCCTATTGCATAATCTTTCAGGTCTATTTATGACTAGAAAAGGCCTTGAAGTTATTTGGGACAATGTGTACCCTAAGTACATTTGAGCGTTATTTTTCTCTTAGGCGAATTGACTCCAGTCTAGCTTCTTATTCTGAGTTCCTTCTTAATATCTTGGATGGTGCCATCATTCTCTTGGATACCTTTGACATCAAGGTCTGCATAGCCTTGATTCCCCCACTGGCAGATCAGAATTCTTACACTGTTATTTTGGGTAAAGGTTAATGTTGGATGGAGAACGTGGTATATTACTATTTGATTCATGGTTTGTCATGCGGAGAGAGAAAGGAGGGGAATCACTCTTTAGCTCAAGTACTAAGAATAAATGTTCATAGTTTAATCTATTTTAAGGGTCATGCACAAGTGGCATTTCCTAGAGGATAGAAATAGGGCATCCAAAGTAGATCAAATAACTTATTTCAAACATCTATGCCTATTAGCGATTTTAGGCATAACTCAAAACTTTCTCATACTTTAGATTCCTTGCCTTCAACTAGGGCAAGTAGGCTGTAGAACCAACTTCACTATAGATTGTATCATAGATTATCAAGAGAGTTCTAAGTGAATGCTAGAATGTAAACACTCTTGTAAGACCTCCAGGATGTAAACTTATTTAAACACCTATCTTTTCATTTAATCTACAATAACTCAATTTTTCATTCTTACACTTAATTCCATGGATTTTATTTTCATTAATGAAAAAAAGAAAATATCTTGTTCTATTGGCATTGCACTTTAAACAAGTATATGCACTCAGACACATGCAATGATGAACACACAATTTATTATGCATATTGATTTGCAACTATGCTTAACCATCCCATGGAGCATCCTTCCCTACACCATGCATAGTTGCATGTACAAATTTTTGCACCATAATCTTGAGAACAAGCTTACATGCTTGCCAAGTGCAAAGGGATCAAAAAAGGGAAAAGACATACCTGTAGGATGCTCAAAGCTTTCATGTTGAGCATTCCTGACCAAAAAGTCAATACCCCGCACCAAGCTGCCAAGAAAATTACAACATATGGGATAAATAAAAATTAGAAACTACTAAAATAACTAGTGGAAAAATCAGAAACTAGTGAAATAACTTGGACCAATCTTCAAATCACAATTCTAGAAGTTAATCCTTGTCTAAAGACCTGAGTCACATTCCAACAATCTAAAGATCAAAAATTCTGTATGCCAACATAGAAGTGTAGCATTTCAAAACTCTTCTATCACATACGAAAATACACATTTCAAAATTTGAAAAAAATGGCTAGTCGTAAAGTATATGAAATTACGAAACTGAAAAGCATGGTATACAGCAAGAAGTGATTAGTCAAAGGAGTAAGCAACGTACAATGAATGTTGAATAGATTGATTCAAAGAGATTAAACAACGCAGCTAAAATAAAAAAATACATAAAATTGGAACACTATCTATACAAGAGCCTATTAGGATATCCATCATTCTATCACAAATTTAATCTTGTTTGTTTAATTCAATATAGCCTATATTTTCTAAAGGATCTTCATCAGAAAACACCTATAGGCAATAGTAACATGCAATCATTACAGCCAAATCACGATTAACTCCACCAAATAGGGTCGATTGAAACTACACTAACAATTTAAAACCACTATACTATAAGTTTGGGCTACTGGAGATTGCAAAAAGACAAGCTCACAGCATGGTTACCTGTTTAAAGAGTTAAGTGCATTTGGTAGCAGGAGAGCTTCTTGATTCCTAAAAACTGCATTGGCTACAAATACAAGCAAAACAGAAAAAAACTACAAATTCTGAAGTTTCTAATGGATACGCACAAATTCCATGAATGGAGATTGGAATGGATGTCATCAGATAATTCATGTGTACTACAGAAAGAAGTTTCGTCTCAAAGGAAATGTTGGTCCTTGCCCCTAGCAATGAAGAGGACCGCTGCAATGGCTGAACATGACTCCAGTATTATTTGTTGGTACATTGTGTATCCATACCTTATTTTCAGCTCCACCTTATTTGTTGGTACATTGTGATGGTAAATTGGCACATTTAAAGCCTAATTCCACAACTTTTTCCAGTATCCTACCTGTCTGCCAAAATGGGGGATTTGGATCCGAGTTACAGGCAGGAAGATCTAGACAACTATTTTTAGGTTCTGACCCCTTAAAAAATACACCAGACCCATCAATGGGAGCGAGGAGCTCAACAAGTAGTCTCAAAAAAATCCTAGCAGATTGAAAATTTTGATCTAAGATTTTGTATAAATATTAAGTGGCATAATTTTTAAATATATCGTTCACATTGTAGATCAAAGAACTAAAAATTTCACAGAAAACAATAGCAATCAAAATTATTTTTCTTGCTACTAACAATAGTGCAAAACAGGGGAAAGAAATATCATGAAACAACAACGATGCATATTCTCCCGATGTGTTTCTCCCGATGAATCATCATTTTTATAGAGGGGACCTTAGAAGCAACCTGGCACCAAATCTCATTGACTGCTCCATCTGGGTTGTCGTATTCGAAATATTTTTTTACCTGGCCAGCAGAATGAGCCTTTAAGTTCTAAGCTTCAGCAATTAAACATGGCATACCATTGACAAGTTATAAAATCATAAGGAAACTATATAATACATGCATGATAACTGATACTATTGTTGCCTCTGTTGAAACTGAACTAAAGCAGAAAAAAGCCAGATGATCCAGAGGCCAAAAACAACACAAAAAAATCTTTTGATATTCTATGCAAGAAAATAGCAATTCTCTGAAGCTATGGAGCTACAAAAATGCATATAGTGGATGTCATAGACTAGGCTCGAAGAGACAAAACAAAACATAGTATAATCAAGAAAAGGCAACACCTAGGGTCCACTTGTAAATCTTTCCCAACTACCCCACTACGACATCCATGTCACATAATTGAGAACAATGAAGTAATTTAAAAGCTTATAGAATTTAGGGTAAGCAGAATTATTATGAGCAATTGTAATAGAGTTTGTTCCCTGTAATTGTAATTGCAATTGTAAATGTTCCCTGTTTGATAATGTTTAAGTGGTCTTAACAAGCATGTGAAAAAATTACAGTCGCAACTTTTGTAAATCATTTCCAACACAGAACCATCATAACAGCATAATCCAAATTAATGATCACAACCACCCTTTGTCAATGCATAACAGGGCTGGAGAATGCATTCAAGTGTGCATAATGCAAATAGTAATATTTATGTCAATGAGATCACAAAGTTAATGCAGTTTCTATCAAATAATTAGAACCAACTGCATCAATTAATGTTATGTTGCATACCACTTGCTACACCCTCGCTAGCTGCATCACGAAATGTTGCATGGTATATAGCTCAAGAGCAAGTTCACCAGCTTCTTCCACGGGCATATCCCAACGGTAACTACGTATGCAACCATGAGATAGCAAAAGTTAGTGCATGTATAACATCAAACAATGAACGCTGGAAAACAACTGAATTAAAGGCTAGGCAGACATACCCACTATCCAAGATACCGTAGGCATATGTAGAACTAGATCCGACAGAGAAACACATCCCCTTTAGTCATCCTCCTTCACTGTCTACATAATATAAACCAGAGCCCTGTAAATGCAAAGACAACAATGCCACTATGATTCTTAATAAACATCCAAAAGAGAGCATTTCCATTAATAACGTATTCAAACTTCTTTTACCGTTTCATCCCACCCGGTAATCATTATGCCTTGGGGAAACATATCCAACCACTAGTCATGACTACTATAAAAAGCATAAGACCTTCTCACCATAGACCTTCTCCATCACCTCCCCTCTATTATCATCACAATCTATGTTAGGCACCCTCTCAATCATCTCAGATATGCGGCGTGTGGCAACAAAGGCCTCACTGAAGTACTTCAAGTTGGGAAGAGCAGTTCCAAGAGCTCTGTTAATACATTACAATGATTTCAAAAACAAACCATAAGTTAAAGTTAAAATCAAACATCCAAAATACTATATATAAATACAGTGCAAGAAGTAGAGAAGGATAATTAGGAGTCATGCAAGCCTCCAGTGATAAATGAAAGACCAGTTACAAAGAATCTTCCACCACTCTCCCCTTGGTACATGACCAGCCTGGTTGCATACCAAGACAGGAATGACCAGATGGCGAAAGAAGCTCCATTGCTACCAATGGCAAAACCTTTGGCCAGTCCTTGTTTAACTCCTAGCTTCACCAAGTCATCCAATGCAGCTGAATAATTGTCCAATGTTCTCTTCTCTCCCACAAAGGAATACACAGTTCTAATGGAGGAGAGAGCCTGCTCTACAATGATACCGGATTTATTGTATTCTGTATGCAGTTTACTAGCCAATCCCATGAGAATCCATCCATACATCAATCCTGGGATTACAAGTAAAGCCAAGAGAGGGAAAGCTACATAGAAATATGTTTACAGTTTTAATCACAGTAGATTCCAATAGGATCTGAGACCCACTTCACAACAGAAAAGAGTGATCTCTAAACCAGTAGAAAAATGTATGTATCGATGATGTTCTATTTTCATAGCAATATGGGAAGAGCTTATTCACTTGCTCGAGCGTATTCGATGGTTCTGACAACACAACTTGAATTTTATAACAAAATAGGCATGAGTGGCAATTCACTTGACTTCTACGCCTTTAAGGCAGGCAGATGCATGGATGATGCTAAAGTTGCAGCAGTTTTAAAATTTTAAAATCCTATTGCTGCAAAAGCAATTCAACATTTCCAAGGTTTTAACCTCTCTGCAATGAAATTATTACCAAATTATGCTTCTCTCACAGCTCCTCAACATACTTTATTATGAAAAGATAGTCACTTTTTTAGGACTCCTACTTGTGAAGTTGCATTTTCTCATTACAATACGGCAATTTCATCTACCCCTACTTTGGCACACCTAGACTATTCTCACCTTTTCATCATATATACAAACACTGTGCATGTTGGTCTTGGTAAATCTTATCCAACTCAGCTAAGAATTTGCATCTTTGACCTGAACTTATCTAACTCGACCCTTCTCTTGAGCTGAAAAGAACTATTCAACTACAGGAGTATGATTGGCAGTAGCATAGACCTTTGATAAATTTCATTCTTAGTATGTTTAGCAGTAGCATAGTATTGTGAAAACAAATTATGCTGCCCTTGTAACATTGTTTGCAAAGGAGGGGTTCAAATCACAATTAGCAAGTAGGATTTTGGCATTACATTAATATGATTTTCATGTTCACTGTCACCTGCAACAAAAATCATGAAGCGAATGACTTTTCATGTGTTTCAGTTAAAGTAATCAAGTATTAATAATTTTCACTTTAAAAGAGATTACGATGCCTAGCAAGCAGATCTGACCATACAACAAGTTATTAAACAAACGCATGCATGTCCTCCTCCTCCTACTTGTTATTAAACCCTTGAGTTGGTGGCCACTGGCCTATGATATTTTGGGCCCCTTGCCAATATTTACAGTTATAAATAGATAAAATACTTTCCTTTCTGGATATTCGGCACATTAGGTCAAGGTTAGATCTATTCTCAGTAACCGAGTTGGGAAACCAATAATAAAAATCGCCATACATCTTGATGTCTAATTCACAATCTATCAAATTTTCAACCCTAGTACTAATTTTCTCATCAAAATTCATGCAGATCACATCACAGACACACTCTTGATATTATCCATGAGCTTACTAAATAATTGAAAGAAACAATAAAGTAAATGTTGGCCTTATAGTTCGGTCCTCAACATCTAAACAGGGACCATTTTCTGCAATATATTAATTAGTTTTGTTTTTTAAAATAGGTCTTTAGTTCAAGCATGAACTCGAATTCCCCATTCCAAGCCTAATACAAACATGCTCCAGTTTTTCACCTGAAGTTGGTCTTCCAACATAACACACCATGTGGATTTCAATAAAAGCTTGGCATGATGGCCTTGCACTTCAAATTTCCTTCCACGCACTCTGCTCTTCATGGAAATCTTCTAGTGACACAAAAAATGCAGAAATGGTAATGTAAGCAGTGACATCCCCATCAACAACTTTAGATAGAAGACATGGTTTTCGCGTGCTACTCTCTTTGGATGGAATGACTTTTCGAGAGCCTGACACATTGGTGGTTGTGACCATATCAACTACACGAGCAACACACAGAGTCACCACCAGTGCATGTCAGTTGCAATGTGTGAGGAATGGCAGTGTGGACTCCACGCGTGTTTCCCAGTTGCAGCCCTTTTATGCACCCATTCCAACTTTCTTAAAGAAGGATAATACAGGACCAACTTGAGGCCAGAGTAATTGCTATTATCGTCAGGCCAAAGTCACAGTTATTATCATGAAATAATAGTTGTATTTCTTATCATGAGGCTGAATTAAGGCCAGCGTTGTAACAGTTGATTTGTTTTAAGGATAAAACAAGAAGAATCCAAGAAAGCAGCTCTTGCTATGGGATACAATAATGGACATTACAATATCAACCAGCTATTTCTCTTAATCCCTTTTCTTATTTCCAATCTTTTCTATTCATGTGGGTATTAAAATATCAACTAGTCAATAATGAAAAGGTAAGAATGTACTGTGACATACCAATCTATCACGAGATTATGTAACTCTGCCTAAGAACTCAGACACAGAATAAATAGCAGCCAGTCCGTTTATCCTAAGAACAAAGGATGATAATCAAAGCCCGTGTTAAAGGAATTCTTGTTTTTGTAGTGTAACCATGGGGGTTTTATGTACTTTTCTGTGTCATCTCTATCACAAACCCTTTCAAGAAAAAAAAATGGAATATATGCAGCTGCTATCAAGATGTGACTTACCTTCAGAACCCAGTTCACAGCAACAACGGATGAGGCGGAACCTTTTCCAGCAATTCCAACAGAATGAAGCAATGAACGTGTTGTGAAAACGCTCATCGCTCCACCAAAGAAGTACTGCAAGATTTATCAAAAGAACATAACAATACTAAAATGATTCAAAAATGGAAGTAAACGAATTTTGTAGACCACCAACAAAATTTGAGGAAGAACAGATGAGAAAATTATTTCAGCATGCCCAGTGACTTCTGTATGGAAGAGAAAATGGAAGTCAGGAATACATACTTTAAGAGCCCTCCATTGCATGTATGGTGTATATGAAGTTGTGACGCTCTCCGGGTATCCTTCTGGTACCACCCAGGATCTTATAAAGGTGATTAAATCCTGCAAGACAAACACATGCTTCAAAATTGCAAAGACTCCAATCCATCATGCTTTGAGCACATCTGTATACTGTACATGCTCTCTCCTCTGCATATCCAGGGTTTTTGACCCTGTTACAAAGGATAATGGACATAATTGACATGGCATGGGAACCCTAAAATCTGAAATTGTGTCACGTCCCATTTTTTGGTTCCCTAAATTTGATGTCTAGAGGCCATCATTAGGAGTCAGGACATATAATTTATTAAATTCAATTTAAATTAATTTCACACCAATTGAAGATTGGTGTAGAGGACCAGGTTCCCATGCCGGGGAGAAAATTGCAGAGTTAATTTCTTACAATATAGAATGACATATAAAAAAATCCATCAGATTACAAGATTTTCATGTAAACATTCAACTTTCATTACTTGTAAACAATAACAAGCAGAGCCTATCAATCTACTAACCTGGAATTTGCAGCTTCCATAAGACTTTTCATTGCTGGAGGAGGGAGAGGCCAGATGAGGTTTACACAAGGCATTCTGCATGGCATTTCCAAACCAAAAAAGAATCAAATTAACAAAAGGAAAAGTTATAGTTATTTTTCTACTTTCACAACTACCCAGATTCTCAGCGACGAAAGGAAATACTAAACCCAGAACAGATTCCTATACCAAAGTCTGTTTGATACCCAAAACTGCACAGAGCATAAAAAAGATAAAACAAAGCTTGATCACAAGAGAGCAAGCCATTTCAATCAGAGATCAAAGTGTGGACCTGATCAGCGTATAGCTCCTCTTGCGGATTTCCTTAAATCTAAGTTGTAAGAATCAGGCTAGGGCCTAAAATCGATCTTTCTGACCCTCAAGCAGACATATTGAAGACTACTTTTTCCTCTTTCTGACCCATTATAATAGGCTTTGCAATCCCTGTGAAGGATTAATATAGGTGTTTTTTCTTCCACTCAAAATCTCAAGCAATAGCACTCCAAAATTGTAGACGTCTGCTTTAGCCGATTGTATACTCTGGAGCCATGTAACCACTGCAGCGCATCAATAATCACTTGTTTAGAAAAATACCCACAAAATGATTAACCAATGTTGAAATCCCGTAGTGTTCAACATCTAAGGATCTACCAGGTTGAAGTTGGCATGATCTGTTTGCGGATTATAGTTACCAAATCTCTGACCCACAATATGAAGATGTATAGGATGGTTTTCTATGTTAATAACACCCGTCTGCACATTACTATTGAATTTCAAAACTTTGAATTTTGTTCCCAAAACGGACTCCCAAATACTCAGTGGCGGATTTTGTTGAGAGTATTTAAATGGAGTGTTGTCTGGGAAATCTCTGTTAAAAACTCCATTGATGCAGTAATGATAAGCTTGCAAAATAGTTATATCTGGCGTGAGGAAGCCTCCAACCGCCCTTCCGCCGTTGATCCCCGTGCAGGAGTTATTGGGGCATCTCACAAGTCTGAATCCCTTTGTTATCAGCATTTCCTCGTCTACGGCCTGCGGAACGGACGACTGGAGACTTTTCAGGGAGGTTGCAAAATTGAATGCAACTTGGTTATCAGTGAGTGCGGGAAGAGAGGGCATGAGGGGAAAAGAGTTGTTAGTGGTGGTGCCCCTGTATTGTAGATTGTGGTCGTACTTGTATTTACAAATGGAAGTCCTCAGAGGCTGGTTGTTATATATGTAGCAGGGTGAATGGTTCACTTTTCCTCTGAAATAACAGGTTTGTAACAGGAAATCCATCCTAAAATAACAGACCTTAGTCCGTGCCACAAATCCCAATCCTCCTTGCATGCCTATCTAGCTTTTCTAAGAAAACGAGCCAGTGAAACAATTTGTGCCACAAATACTGGTCCTCCTTGCATAGATCTCCAGCTCTATAAATTATGCTGCGGATTCGGCACTCGGAGATCTGTTTGAAGGGTTGATATGGCCATGTGTGAGTCGCATCCTTTGCTCCCAGTATAGGGTTCGCTTCTTCTAATTTACCCCCAACTTGGTATGGTAAAAGTCAATTTATTTTTAAAATTAAAAAGGGGGAAAAATTAGAGACAATATTAATTTTGTTGGAAAAATTTAGAGACGAAGTTAAATTTTTGTCTCTAACTTTTGTCTCAAAATAGGCCTCGTGTAGTAGTGCATCCCGACACACACACCGCTTAAGATGCATAGAGAATATGGTGCAAATAGAAATAGAACTTCTAACCACAAATATTATAGACTCCACTCCAAAATCATCTGCACAAGTGATTACCTTGTTGTATCAGTATACTCTAGCTTTGTGTGTAGATAGCCAATCCATACCCAAAATGAATCCATAAGTACCTAGAGGAAGGATGCAAAGATCTAGGGTCGTGGTGAAGGGTCTTAAGTCAAATACACACTCCTTGACTAAGGATCCCACTATGAGCTTGGCTCTAGAAGCCATCTCAACTTCCCAACTATGACCTTTCCTAACTACCACCAGCCTACATCGCTCTACTAAAGATGGAGAAATAAAGGAATCAGAAGATCCTAGATCAAACAAGATAGAGGTAGAAATACCACCGATGCTACTTGAAGTATCTATCATTGTGCCATAGTGCTTTACCTGGCGATCTCAACCGATGTGTAAATCATGTGGCTTGGATCCATGTCACCAACTATCAGCTCTGAAATAGGGCCCTTACCCTTATTATTAGGGTTTTATGGGAAATATCTCCAATGGTTCCCCTGTACACCACATCCATAACAACTGTCAGGTCCCCTCCAATGAGAAGAGACTCCTCTAGGTGCCTTAGTGGTCTGTGTTGTAGACCACGATGACCCTGTTATGGACTATTGTGGCCACTGCTAACGAGATCTTCCTGACTGAGCTCTAGGTGGTGCCTATTTCGTAATGGCTCCTCGTAGCTGGGGGCCCCATACTCTGCCCTCTCTAGAGCATCATATCTTTGTGGAGGCTTGAAAGGTGGGTAGGCCTTTTTTGTTGTTGTGGCTATTATTGTGGTTTGAAGGAAGGTTATACACATCCATGTCTATCATAAGGGGGAGGAGTCACCCCCTTCGATCAACTATCCTATAACTGTTGGATACAAATCCTCACCCTATCCCATGCGTGCTACGTCTTTCCCCCTATTATCCTCTACAATATATGTCTTCTCAATGGCCTCTTCTAAAGTCTGTCAAAAATACATATGCATTACCCCTCCTAAATCCAAATTCAGGCCTCTGATGAACATGTGTACTCTAACCTACTCATCCTGCATGTAATCTACGTACTGAAGAAAATATAAGAACCTAATCTAATACTCAGCCACTGTCATGCTCAACTGTCACAAATCATGGAACTCATTGATCTGTTGTTGAATAAACTACCAAGAAATATACTTGCTCCTGAATCACTCCTCAAAGAGCTTCCATGTCACAATATATGAATCTACATGGATCCTTTTCTCCTTGGTCCTCCACCAAACTCATGCATTGTCTCTCATAAGATGTATCACAACACGAGCCTTCGTGTTGCTAGTACACAGGCATAACTTGAAGCATCCACTCAAGATAACTAACCAAGCCTCTACCTAAAATTCTCGTGTATCTCCTATGATGTGCGGTAGATGAAGCTTTAGTATCTTTCTTGATATGATTTAATGTTATCGACTGTCTACCCCTAGGTCTCTACTCAGACCGTATCTCTGCCTAGGGCTCCTAGATCATTCTCTCGGTCTTGTGGCCCTATCTCCCTATACTGAGCCCTATATGGCTGGTTATACATATGAAATATTTGTCCTATGCTCCTCACTATGCCAAGGGGTGCCATGAGTATCCTATGATGAC